>JAWDJX010000017.1:0-490389 GCA_033117895.1 Extremus antarcticus
CGGGGAAAACTGTGGTGGCTTAAGGAGTGGAGGAGGAGGAGGAGGAGGAGGAGGAGGAAGACGAGGACCAGGACCAGGACGATGAGAACGATGAAGACGAGGACGACGAGGAAGATAGAGTCCTTAACCTCGCCGATCCCAGGGTTGCAGAACGTCGTCGTCGCGAAGAAGAGCGGAAGAAGCGGAGGACAGAGCGCAGGAAGTTCAAGAGGGAGCGCAAGCGGGGTTTCAAGGCGGAGAAGGCAGAGCAGGAGCCCGTGATTAAGCTGTCTCGACGGCAGAAGCAGCGTCAGAAGGTGGAGGCGACGAAACAGCTTCAGCAGCAGAAACGCCGTGGTTGGGGTTGGTTGGCGGCGACGGCGGAGGCATCTACATGAATCTCGAGATGCGAGATGTGGGTGAGGTGGGATGGCAGTGACTGCAGTGGCATCAACTTGGATGTGGTGCTCGAGAGGCGACATATCAGCTCGAGACGCGTGGTCGTGATTCATTCTTTAGCTATTGCTAGACATAGCCAGCCATTCTTCTTCTCGAGGAGCAAAACAGCGCTTCCGTGCTCAGATCATCCACTGTAGTCGCATCTTCTCCGCTCCGATATTCGAGAGCCCTGTTTCTCAATATCAGCAATCGAACTAGTTCAGATTCGGTGGTACATACCCTTCATCTCATCGTCAGAGCTACCGCAGGACCTCTCCCAGTCCGCAACTCTTCAGCTAGTGATGCAGCAAGCGCTGCAGTGACATCACGTATATTCATATCTCAGAGACCGCTTGCTCGCTCTCAGGTTTCTGCAGCCGCTTCCTCCGCCCTTCTCGCGTCTCTCAACCGCAGCTTCGCCCGCCTGGACAGCTTACCAGGCACTCCAGTGGTTGGTGCGCTGTTCTCCTGCTCGAGACTCCGAAACTGCTGCTTGAGCGCCCTGCTGGTGCGCTTCTTCTCCCTCTGGCGGATCTTGCGCTCCCTCTTCATCTGCGCGCGTTCTTCCTTGGTGCGTGTGGGCTCATCGGCGTTCTCGGCTTCGTTGGTCGGCGGTGCGATCTGCTCTCCGGCGTGAGGCGGGTCGCTCGCTGGTGATGTCGCCCACTGCGGCGGCGGCGCATCGTCTGGCGCGGCGGGGAGTGAGGTGGTGGAGGCGGGTTCGGGCAAGGCGACGTCGTTCATGGTCTGGTCTGGCGGAGCGGGGATAGGTGTGGTGGAGGCATCTTCGTGCTGCGGATTGTCGTCCATGATGTGTCTCACTGTAATGTGTGTTCTCGCTAGTGAGGAAGGGTGGTGTGCAACCCCACATCCTCCTGCAGCCAATGGCCAAAGCTTGAGTTGCGGGCTTGGCAGAGACCCCCGAGAATGGAAGCTGGCATGAGAGACTCTGTGCATCAACACGCCTTGACAGCATTCGACCATGGCATCGTCCATCTGCCTGCGCTGCCTCCGCCGCTCCCTCCAGTCCATCGAGTCCTCCCACCGCGCCGCCTTCTCCACCTCCGCCTCCTTCTCCGCCGCCGCGCCGCCCAAGAAACAGGGTGCTCCTGGTGGGAGTAAGAGAGGACGAACGCTCAAGCTCAGCAAGAACACGCGCGCAGCCGGTGCTCGGCCTCCTGCGGCGGGAGAACGAAAGGCGTTGAGGAAGCGGATCGTGCTCAGCAACACCAATGCCCTGCAAGTCGAGGGACTGGAGGACTTCACGGGAGACAAGCTGGTCCGCCATGAGCCCGGCACCGTCACCCTTGATAAGTTCCGCGGGCAGGTGTTGGGACTTGACGACGAGACTGTCGACGCGCTGAGGGCGCTGGAGTCGTTCAAGTCGACGCAGGCATGGAGTCTGTTCAGAAGGCCCGCGACTCTGATCAGGGCCGAGACTGCTCAGCTAGCCAATCAACTCGCCAATGCCGAGGGCGACGGCAAGGAGGTTTCGAGGATGGTCATCTACGGCTCTCCCGGCAGCAGCAGGGGCAGCGGCAAGAGTGTCATGCTTCTGCAGGCCCACGCAATGGCTTTTCTCAAAGACTGGCTGGTCGTGCACTTTCCGGAAGCACAGGATCTCACCAACGCCCACACCGCCTATCAACCCGTCACGACTCCGACCGGGACGATATACATCCAAACACACTACACCGCGAAGCTCCTCGCGAACATTGCTCGCGCGAACCAGAAACTTCTGTCCGGCCTCCAGCTCAGCCAGCAACACCGCCTTCCCATCCCCGTGCAGGCCAACATCAGTCTGTCTCGCTTCGTGGAACTCGGTGCTCAAGACCCGGACCTCGCGTGGCCGATCTGGCAAGCCTTGTGGTTAGAACTCACGACACCTTCCCAGTCCGAATCAAAAGACGGGCTTCAACGACCGCCCGTGCTCGTCACGATGGACGGCGTAGACCAAGCGATGCGTTCCTCCGCCTACCTCGATAGCGAAACCAACCCCATCCACGCACATGATCTGGCCCTACCACGCCACTTCATGAACCTACTCTCCGGCCAAACAAAGCTTCCTAACGGCGGGATGGTGCTCGCTGCGACGTGCGATTCAAATCGAGCTGCTGCGTCCACAATGGATCATTGCCTTGCGCGCATCAGTGCCATACAGAACAACGCCCAGCCACCACATTGGGACCCGTTCGTGGCGAAGGATGCGAAGGTGGAGGCTGCGTTAAAGGATGTGCAGGCCCTGAAGTTGCCTGGGCTCAGCAAGACGGAAGCGAGAGGCGTGATGGAGTACTACGCGCGCAGCGGCATGTTCCGGCATACCGTCACGGAAGGAATGGTGAGCGAGAAGTGGACCTTGGCTGGATCAGGCATCATTGGTGAATTGGAGAGGGCTACCATCAGAGCAAGATTTTGAGGGTATTCGAGGAGGGTAGAAGCATACCAGCCTCAGCTCCATGGAAGGATGTGTATGCTAAGTGTACTATACCTGTCAACACGCCACTACCTCCTTGGCAACGCTGAATCCATCTTATATCTGTATTTGGGAGCATTCGAAGCAGCGAAAGCGGTGAGTCGACAATACAAGTGGACAACGATACAGGATGACAAGGTACCGAATACCACAGTCGATTCGAACGTGGCACTACCAAGAAGAAAGAGGTTCAAGCACACTACCACCGCTGCCCTCCACGCTCAACAGCACATCGCCATCCACCCCCCCTCTCCACTCACTCCCCCAACGGCTTCTTCTCCCACTCCTCAGTCCCAGGCGGCCACCACATCATAACCGGAAACTCCGCCCTCTCCCCCTCAACCTCCATAACAACCGTATCCACCACCTCAAACCCCAACCCCTTATAAACCGGCGCTCCCTCCTCGCTCGCCTCCAGAAACGCCGGAATCCCTAGCTCACGACATCTCTCAAGCCCCCATCTCACAACCGCCGTCGCAGCCCCCTGGCGCCTCCACGCCGGCTCCGTCGCCATGAACATCAAGATCGCGTGGCCCCTGCCCTGGACCCACTTCCGCCGGGTGGTGAGGACGGGCTGCAGACACCGCCGCATTTTCTCCCTCTCCCCGTTCTCCTCCGGGACCCAGTCGGCGGAGAGGAGGTAATTCGGCGACGGGTCCATGCTTTCCTGGGATCGTGGATGGGGAAAGAAGTACCAGTACGCGCACGCTGCCATGACTTCTTCACCGGAATTGGGGTCAAGGGCCATGCATTTGATCCCGCTGGCTTCGCCGGTTTCGGCTATATGTTCGCGGTGTGCGCGGAGGTGGCGTGCGCTGGCTGCTTCGATGGCGGAGGGGTGGTTGCCGAGCATTTGTTCGATGTGGTAGTGGGCGAAGGTTGGGATTATTAGGGCTGTGAGGGCGGGGATGTCGTGTTCGGCGGCGACTCTGATCTCGAAGGCTGGGAGGCCGGGGGGTTTGATGGATGCCATTGAGTGCGGAGTAGTGGCTGGGCGAGGTGAAGGAAGTAAGATCGATTGACGGATCTACTGGAAGATACGTTCTTGATATTCAAACATGTCGGTACTCATTGCATAACCTCCAAGGCATGCCGTTGCACTAGATGTCCTGCGGTGACCATTTCGATCCACTTCGATCAGTGAGTCATGGTGAGTTGCCTCTGCATGGAGGTTCAAGTAGGATTCCAGTAGCTGCCACAAATTCTCGTGCTGCATTCGAGCTTGTTCGAAACTGGAGCTTGCTGATTTCGTCTTGATCAAACGAGCTGTTGTTCAGGCACAGTTTCCGACAGCTCGTCAACTCCACGTCCCGATTGCGGAAGGAGGAGTACTTTCTTGAGCTTCCAAGTCTGGAACTTGTTGCTGTCTCTGCTGAACTTTTTGCGATTGCACGGTTCTTGACGAGATAATTGGAGTGATGGTGCTTCAAGACCGTGAGCATGTCTGAACAAGTGAAATCACATAAACATATCTTCCCGGTCACAAGGATGTAAAACATCATGAACTACGTAAGTATCAACGGCATCCAAAGTCCATTGTATCGAAGAACTCCTCGTGTTCAAAACATTGCCGAAACCGCCGTCCCTTCTGTAGGCACAGCAGAAAACTGCTCAACCTACCTCCTCCCAACCCTCGCATCCAAAGCCTCATCAACCCCCAACCTAACCCTCCTCGACGTCGGCGCCGGCTCAGGAACCATCACCGCCTCCCTCGCAAAGTACATGCCCGCCGGCCACATCACAGCCATAGACATCTCCCCCGAAATCCTACTTAGTGCTGCCTCCCACGCCTCTAGCGTCGGGGTGGCGAACATTACCTTCCAGACCGAAAGCGTCTACAGCCTCCCCTTCCCCGACTCAACCTTCGACATCGTGCACGCCCACCAGATCCTCTGCCACCTCGACTCCCCCGTAGAAGCGCTCACGGAACTTCTTCGCGTCACGAAACCCGATGGCGGCGTGGTAGCGGTGCGAGAGACGGATATGCTTCTTTGAGATCCAGTTGGCGACGCATGAAGCGAATGGCGGGACTAACGTGGCAGGGCCGCAGTTGATTTCGTGGGCGTTGCGGGCGGGAACGAAGAGGGAGGAGGTGAGGATGACGCAGGGGTCGTGGTGTTATAGTGAGGTGGGGGAGAAGAGGGTTTGGGGTGTGTTGTCCCTTTGTTGATGGGAAGCGAATGTGGCAGTTGGCTGATTGGTGATAGGCGCTTCTTGGGCGAGTCGGGTGAGGAGTGGTGAGGTTGGGAAGAAAGGGTTGAGTATGGGCCTCGCCACGGAAGACGAGCTGGAGGAGATGGCGAAGGCGTGGGAGGAATGGGCGGTGGCGGAGGTAAGCACTGATGGGCAGAAGCGTTTCATTTGTGAGACACTGCTGATTCTGTTTTGTAGGACGCATGCTTCGCTTGCTTGCACGGTAAGCGTCGACGGGCTGATGGCTTGCCCGAAAGGAAAAGATCAGAAATTGCTGACAATGCTTCTTTCTGCTCGCAGGTGAGGTACTGATCCGAAAATGAGAGCCAAGGAGACGAAGAAACCCCATGGCTGTGATGAACAGTATCCGCCTCTGCCATTGCAATGCTGCGGCACATTTTGTGTCCCGTTTGCTGTGAAGGTAAGAGATTCACATACCCTCACAGCACTGTTCAATGAGGCAATCTCGACGGAACAGAAGATAGCAAAGCACAGCATTGATACTCGAAGAAAACGCTTGGTGAAAACAGCTGTATATACACTGATCCTTGTCCACCTCTCCCATTCCTTCGTCTGCTACTCAAAACATCACCGCGGATCGCCTATCGCCGGAAGACGGAGTTTGGCTGCCTGTGCACGTTGGGGGGTGGTGGCTGGTACGCGAGTCTGCGAGTCTTGATGTTGGACCACTTGTACCTGTAACATTGTCAGTATGCAGTCGTAGCAGTCTGCTATGATAACCGTTACACACCTCTTCACCCAGATGGACAGGCCGAACAAGACCGATGTCACCGCCACGACCTTCCAGCCCATGCGCTTGCGGTCATCCATCTCCGGCTCGGCAGCCCAGTTCAAGAACTCCGTCACGTCCTTGGCCATCTGCGAGGTCGTCGCATCGGTGCCATCGTCGTACTCGACCAGTCCATCGTAGAGGACACGCGCCATGCCAATGCCAGTGCCGGGGAAGTAGGGGTTGAAGTTCAAGCCCGCCTGCACCACAGCGCCAGCCGGCGGCTCCTCGGGATAGCCGGTGAGAAGGGAGAAGATGTAGTCGCAACCGCCGTGACGAGCCTTGGTGATAAGGGAGAGATCCGGGGGCAGGGCACCATTGTTCGCTGCACGCGCCGCCTCGTCGTTCTTGTACGGGGCCAGCATGTAGTCGGAGAGCTTGCCGGGGCGCTTCTCAACCTCGCCCTCGTCGTTGGGGTCGGTGTCGTACTCGCTCTCTTCCGCCAGCGCCTTGGCCTCGTCAACCGTCATGAAGGAGCCGACGAACTTGCGGTAGGGGAGACGCTGCAGCGAGTGGCAGGCGGAGCAGACCTCGCGGTATACCTGGAAGCCGCGACGAAGATTACCGTGGTCGAAGGTCTTGTAGAGTTTCGTGTGCTCCCACGGATGCACTGGGGCGTGAAGTCTGCCATTGCCCACCCATCAGCTCATATCCATCATATCCCGCAGCACCTCTCATCGCACTTACCCTTCTTCGGCGGGCGTCATGGCCTGTGTAGGTCGGCCGAACTGGTAGTAGTACCACGACACCGATCCAACGGCGAGCAGGGTCGAGGAGACGAGGAGGCCGTTGTTCTTCCATGCCGCCGCAGATTCGGAGGAGCTCTGCGAAGAGGCATTGCGCTGTCATTTCCACGCCGTCAGCTCCCATATCCCTCATATCATCAGATCTCCTCCCACACCACTCCCGACGAGCACTCAATGCCATCTGCGAGGCCATTGCCGCCGTGTGGAGGGAGGGGGAGTGTGCTGCTACGTACCGTGATGGCGCGGCTTCCGACGCTCTGGGCCGAGCGGGCAGCCCGCAGACTCGATCGTGCCAACATGTTGATCCCAGGCGATTGGCCGCGATGGAGGAGAGGTGTTGGTGAGGGTGGTAGAGGAGGGTGGTGCTGGTGCTGGTAGCGGCGTGTTTCTCGGTGGTGACGGTTTCGATTCCGAGAGCTCCTGCTTTCTCGTGCTGTCAACACCTGAATCGTGATTGGCCGCTCGGATCGGCGCCGCTTCCGTGAGCTTGGCGTGGACATCAGCAGGATCTCCCACCCACCTTACAACGATCTCCTGCGTAGCAATGGCGCTGTGATGATACAGTAGCATCGAGAAACGGTGGGTCTATCGGGAATCTTGCCACTGCTACTCTGTAGAGGTGGAGATGTCAGGGAAGGATGAGCATATCTGGGAAGCATGCTAAAATAAGCCTGAATCTTCTCATACACATCGATTGAGTGGCCAGGACAATATCGAGACGTGCAGTAGCACATCTATACAGCGGATTTGTCGAGAACCTTGTCACTGCCATGAACACCTTCTGCGGAACCGTGAGAACCTGTCGTTTGCTGAACGATTCGGGAGCGACTCATACTGCCATCGTTACGGCGGAGAACCAATAAATTCTGCTGGGCAATATACAGTGTTCCCATACACAGCAAAACTGCGGCCAAGCAGACATCAAGGTGTGCAGTAGCCTGGAGAAAATCGTCACGGTAGAGAAGCATGACCTGCTACCGTGCAAAATACAGTCTTCTCCTGCACAGCAAAACAGCGGCTAAGCAGACATCGAGGCTTACAGTAGCTTGGAGAAACCTACTACGGCGGAGAACCATGAACTGCTATTGTGCAATGACCAATCCTCTCCAACGCAGCAACGGAGCGGCCGGGAAATATCAAGACTTGCAGTAGCATGTAAAAGAGTCGTTACGGCGGAGAATCAAGAACTGCTAACGGGCAATATGCAATCATCTCCTATGCAGCAATAGAGCTGCTGAGAAGATACCAGGGCGTGCAGTAGCACATAAGAACGTTGTCACGGCGGATAGTCAAGGACTGCTACCAGGCGATGTCCACTGTTCTCCCACGTAGCAAAAGAGCGACCACAATGATATCAATGTGTACAGTAGCCTGTAGAAAGGTCAACACGGCGGAGAGTCAAGACCTGCCACAGGGCAATCTACAATCTTCTCCTGTGTAACGATAGAAGGCCAAAAGGATATCAAGGCGTGCAGTAGCCTGTAGAAAATTCGTCACAACGGAGAGTCAAGGCGCAACGCATAACATTGGGGTATCATATTTACACTATAACCACAAGCAATTCTCGCTCAAAACACGCTCAGCAGTAGCCAGTAGCAATCATTTCATCAAAACAATCGCTCGTCGGTGGCGTACGGCCGGCATTTAAAGCCTGGAGACGCAGCTTATGCTCGCGGCGGCTGGGCTTCCTGGTGCCATCAGCCAGCACGGTCGACTGCCCGGTGCTCGTCGTGGCCAGAGAGACACGGCGCTTCTCGTCCTCCGCCTTGTGCTTCTGTTTCCTGGCCTTCTGGCGGGCCTTGCGCTCAGATTTCGCTTGGTGACTGAGTCGAGAAGAAGTTGTCACCACCGTCATGGCCCTGGTCACCACAACTTCGGGGGAGAGGCGGCCGACAGGAGCGCTGGTGTTGCCGAGGAAGATCTTATCTTCGTCGTACATCCTGACATCCCCCGTAGTCGCCTCGTTGGCCTGGTTGGCCTCGTCGTCGTCGTCCGATTCGTCGCTGCTTGAAACAACGCTTGATTCCTCGCTGCTCGTGTCGGTGCTGTCCGATACAACGCTGCTCACTTCCGAGATGCTCCCTCCATCTTGCATGTCAACATCGCCGCTCTGCACCAACTCTTGCAGCTGTTCGTCTGTGGGTGCATTGTCGTTGTTAACGTCGTCCATTGGCGGCGCTGTGGGCAAGTCGAAGTCGTTGTCATCCTCCATCATGTCGTCATCCCTCGCAACAGCGTCGCTGGGAATGAGGTCATTGATGTTCCGGTCCAGCGATCCGTTGTCGTCCTCCATGTTTCGATCGACGGACCCAAGTTCGAGGATCGCGCTCGTTCCCGCACTGTGGACGCTTTCCGCGACCTCCTCGCTCAGAACTCTGCCGGGAGAGTACAACCACCTTTTCGCCGAGGGCAGTGCGGTACCGGCGCTGACTTCAGCATTGTCATCATTATCCTCTCCCTGGTCCTCGTCCGGATCATCCGCCTGATATACCCCCATAATCTCCTCGCCCTGTTCCTCCTGTGATCCATCTTGCCCTCCGTCGTACCCGTCATCCGACATTCCGGCGTCGTAGTCCGTCTCGCTGACAGTCTCGATCTCTATTTCGATCGTGCCATCTGCTCTCCTATGCTCCACGCATTTTTCTACGCGGTGTGTGCCGGGTCGCGGCCGGCCATGTCGGATCCGAGAATCATGGCTCATGCGTTGTGACAGCTCGCGTAACCTTTCCGCTTGTACTTCATCTTGTGCGCTCATAGCCCAATTCTGTAGAAGGGTGAGTTTCCGTTCATCGAAGTCCTCTTGAGCATCCTCGGGTCGGCCTTCTCTCGTCGTGGTGCTGACGGCCAGCTTGATGAGGGCTTCGTCCCGATCCTGGTGTATGACCTCGGGGTGGACTATGGCAAGGAACGGAATCTGGCCGATTTCGCACAGCCCATCGGCTCTCGGTTCACTGATTGGTATATGCGGCCATTGCACTGGTGGAGCAAGTTGGTCAAGCCCTGCGAGCTTCCTGATCAAAGCCTGGTTGGCGGCATTTTTCCTGGCTGCCGCGGCGTTCTCAGGGTTACGAACGACCTGTGGAGGCACTGCAGGGGCTGCTGTTGCGTCTTGAAGAAGATCGTCCGGCGGAGATGAGCTTGGAGGCACGGAAGATGATTGACCGGTCCTCACGGTCGTTGCAGTCTTCTCGGGGTTAGCAACGACCTGGCGAGGTGCTGCAGGTGCCGCTGTTGTGTTTTGGGCACGACAGTCCAGCGGAGACGATATCGGAGGTTGTGACGATGGCTGGTCGGTTCCCGGAGTTGCGGATGGCTGCTCATAGCGTGAGTCGCCCGCCGGCACCTCGAACTTCGGAAATTTGGCTGCGAGATACTGTTTTCGGTACCTCAGGCCGCTGTCGGATCGGTCATTCAAGCGATAGAACTTCCTGATTTTTGGCATCGTCCACCGTTGCCGAAGCCCACGAAGGAGACATTTATCCTCTTCGACCGACCAGCCCGCTGATGCACTCGTTTGCGTGGGACGAGACTTCTGAGATTTCTGATGAGTCTTCTGCCAATCCCTCATCTTCTCGAACGCGGAGACGGCTGATGAGGCGGGCAGCGCCTTCGAGGACATTTCAGGTCGCGCCGACAGCGAGGAGACGTTGTTGAGAATGGCATCGTCCACATCGTCGTCAATGGCGGGTTGTGAGCGCTGTGCAGAGGTGGGTGCTGGGTTCTCCTGCGAGCTGGACACCAAGATGCGGGTGCGAGCAGCTGTGGGATGTGCTGATGGGGGCACCAATGGTCGAGATGCTAGACTGAGAGCTGCCACGGGCAAGTTGAGGGTGAGGTTCACTTCCACGTTGTCGCCACGCGCGGTGAATGTGTATTCGCCCACCTTGCGGCCTCCAGGCTCGGGCGGTGTCGCCATGCTCGCCATTGGTGGTGTAGTGTGCCAGTGAGTGAGTCGAAGAAGAAAGTGTCGTGTCGTGTCGCGAGTCGCGAAGCCATCACGAGAAATAAAGTGCGGGGGAAAAGCCGCGGAAGTGGCGGGCCGACCCGAAAGCTCGAGGAGCGTCCAGCCTCGAAGACGAAGTGTGAGTTGTCGGATCGTGCTAAGTCGTGTGTAGCACAGCAGAATGCTACGCCGCCTCCTCTCCTTCGCACGTGCAGAGCCCTTGAAGAACACCGGCAGCGTCGCTCGCGATCTACTCGCCTCCGAACGAACCTTCCTCGCCTGGACACGCACCGGACTCGGCTTCATCGCCCTTGGAATTGCCCTGGAGAAGGTCGAGGCTTTTGCGGCCATCTCGCCCACGCTTCTTCACCTCGAGAACTCTCGGACCAAAGCCTCTGCCGGGATATTGGTGGCCTGTGGTAGCTTGTCAGTTGCGCATGGCACTCTGCGCTACTTCAGCGTGATGCGCGACATACAGAAAGGCCTGTTCCGGCCGAATGTGTCTGGTATTACCCTACTCGCCGCAACGAGCATAGGGATTGCAGTGGCAGGAACGATCCTGGTCCTGGAGAACGAGGCTGAGCATAGCCAGGACAAGGCATGCGTCGACAATGAGCAAGCCATGAAGAAGTGAGGTAATCGATCGGAAGCAAAGATGCTAGGGGTTTGAACATGCTGCCTGGTCCAGATGCCGCAATCGCCGCCATTCGATGTCAGGAGTGGGGAGAAGTGAAGCGACCAATCTGCTCATGAGTGGCGAGGCCACGTGCGGTCCGCTTATCGTTCGTCCAGGAAGTGGCGGCGGCTCCTTCCTGTTCGCGTTGATGATGCAGATTCATCGGGTCAGATACCGCTTTCCATGTCGCAAAATGTTCTTCCAAGTTCCGGGACTGCAGACATCGTACCCGGTTCCATGGCAGGACGGCGGCGTAGATTTGGCATTCGTTCGAGGACAACTGACACGAAAGGCATGAGGGATGCAAAGACACGAGGGACGTGAAGGACGTGAGGGACGTGAAGACTTGAAGGGCGTGAGAGTCTTGAGGGACTTGAGAGTCTTGAGGGACGCGATGGACGCGAGGGACGCGGAGGACGTGAGGAACTTGGGAGATAACCTACGGCTGCGGATCTGGGCAACCAAAAACTTGTGACGGTGATGGTGTTGGCGGAAGCCTGGTTGGACAGTCCCAAACTTCCACTCACTAGGCTATTCGGTTCCAACAGATTTTAGAAAGTACCTCGTCGCTACGCAGGATTTCGGGAAGGCTCGGTGGTGAGGACGTCCAGTAGACTGGCCATGGTAGTCCCTCCCCATCGATACGATCGAAAAACTTGGTCCTTCGAGACACGACCGGACTCCATGTTACGCTCTGAACCTTTCAGACTCCTCAGAAATTCCGAGACACTTGCTTGTACCCTTCTATTCTGCACCAAGAGCTCTTATGCCTTCTCCAGCATGGTCGGCTCAGTGCTGCTAAGGGTGGAGCCGAACCACGGTGTGTGCCGCAAGCTCTTCCTGCTTTCGAGCCACTACCTCTCCGTTGCTCCTTTTGACGAAGACTGTGCTTTACCACCCAGTACTAAAATACACCGGCACGTTGATAGCATCCTCCTCGATCGCCGGCGATACCAGATCGCAGAACCCCATCGAGCCATCGTTCCCTCGCACCACCCAATACGTATCCCCATTCTCGTTCGTCGTCTCCACGGTACGCTTGACAGATTTGATCGGACGTAGACTTATACGATCTCCAAGCACCGGCTGCATCTGCCGCAACTTCGAATCACGATGGAGGCCCCGCATATCTCTGCGCAGTACCACCAAGATCCCGAAGGACGGACCCTCTTCTCCTGGCCCATACGCGGGCAAGTAGTCGGCGCAATTGAGCAGCATCAGCACTCGCACCTCCGCGGATTTGGTAAAGGCTTGTTCGAGTAGATGTTCCCGGAGCAGGAGGGTGATCCTGATGCCCTTGTTGGTGACTTCATAGTGCTGTCTGGGAACAAGATGTTGACGGCGGAGATCTGTTACTGCTGAAAAGGCTGCGAGATCTGGGGCGAGGAGGCCGTTGGCGTGGTAGTAGGACTTCCCGCTCCAGCCGAAGATCGTCTCGTCGTCTGAGATCCGGATGATCTCGGTTTGAAGTCGGAGGAAGGCTCTGTTGCCTTCTCCGTAGAGCAGTGGCATGTTGACACCGAATAATCCGAGTAGACTGTAGGCATTATCTTCAAGCCGAGTGGCTTGCCGGTTCGAGGCCCATTTCATTCGCTCCGCCACGCTTGCTTTGTGAATCATGTCGTTTGAAGTTATGAAGATATCCGGTATCCTCGTGACCTGTCTGATAGCAGGCCTCAAATCGTTCTTATTACCTAGAAATTTCCAGCTGGTGCTGAAGAAGCGGACGTCATTGGGTGCGAGCAACTCTTGCAAAGTCCATGCTCGGTCAAACCAGACGCTTTTCATGAACACGTCCTGATCGAATGGGAGAAGTCCGGTGGGTGGATCACGCATTCGCGCCATACCCTCACCCTCTTCCCCGAACACATCTGCTCGTGCTACCGTTTCCGCGTTGTAATCGACATCCGGAAGGAAGACATAACACGACTCAGACCGCTGATACCAGTCGAACATCGAGTTGATGGCCTCAGACAGCTCGGCACTACTCCGCTTGTCGATGCAACAGGTGTCCAGCCAGACCCATTCTAGATCTCGTTCTCTAGCGAGTCGGCAGGCGGCGTTGATCTTGGCCCAACCATTAGTGCCCCAGTCTGGTGATACCGATTCGATGTCATTGAGTGATTTGCGCTCCTCAATGAAGTCCTGATATGAGATCTCCTTCTCGCCCCAGCGGTGCGAGATGACGGCATATTTCGGTATGTTGGAGCCGATGAATTCTTTCAAGGTGGCATCTTTCGCATTGAGAAGTCTCATGGTAGTTTTCCTCCGGGCTCACGCAAGAGCATCTTGATGGTGTTGGCCGGTTTTTGATATGATAAGGTGTGGGAATAAGCACGAGATGGAAGTTGGTATAGCACAGCTGTAGATTTCACCATCCGTTAGGCTACTGAGCAGAACAAGTGGCAATAAAACAGTGCGTGAAAGTATGGCTTTTCGAAAAAAAACCCCAGCATGTCCTCCCGAACGACTGTCTATCTTCTCGCGCTTAGCAACAGCGTCTTCGAGACGATGTCTTGTCGTATAGTAGCATATCGAGATATCAAACCAGTCGAGAACCTAAACCTTCGACCGCCACTTCTTCTGCTCAGTAGCCTGCCTGCGCTCTTTCGTTTGTGCTTGAAGCTGAGACTACATGTCGTTGTCGTTTAGCCGGTCTTGGTTCTATTGGATGCGTCTTGCAAAACAATGTGGCAGGTCAAGGACGAAAACATCTTCTTGTGTTGTGAAAGTCGAAGTGTATATCCACAATCTAGGCATCTATGTTATAGGACTGTCATGCTCAGGTGCTGTAGAGTAATCTCAGGACAGACATGCCATCACACTTCCACCCCTCCCGAAACACAACCAACACCGCGCTCAACCGCATCACTGATGATGCAACGTATCATGATGCACCAACTTCCTCTCCGGAGCCCCATCCTACAGCAGCTCGTCGGAGTACTTGCTCGCATCGTCGTAGAGATCTATTATGCACCCTGCGGACCACGCTTGCGTCGGGCACTGCATCACAAAAAGTCAGCTCACCATCCCGAAACCGATCTTAGAAGTCGTCAGTACTTACCGAATCACCACAAAACGCCCCATCCTTGTTCGTCAACTCCGTCAAGCCCGCCCACGGACTCTCCCTGATCATCTGCTGGCACCCGTGCAACCGAGCCGTGACCTGCTGGAACGCCTCAATCTTCTCCTCCCTCGTCTGCCGTCGCATGAGATCAAACTTGAGCAAAGCGCGCAGGAAGAAGCCCGTCGGCCACAGCCACTCCGGTCCTTGATGGTAGGAGCGCCCCTTGGCCGTTGCAAAGTTGTCGCTATCCTCGCTGTTGAAGTACCACGGATGATATTCGAGGTCGCCGCGATCGAGCGTCGCCATGCCGGTGGGCCCGCGGATGTACTTGTCCGCGACCTCGAGGGCGATGAGGGCGTGTTGGGGGTTGAAGAGGTCCGGGGCGACGGTCATGGTGATGGGGTAGTTGGGGCGGAGCTGGTAGTCGCGGTACTCCTTCTTGCCGCGATAGACGTCCTTGTAGATGCCTCTGCGGTTGACGACCTTGGTGTTGACATCGTACTGGCTGTCTTCGCTTGGGTCGACGGGGACGTAGTAGCAGTGCTCGAAGCTGGCTTTGAGCTTCGCCGCCCATTCGCCGTAGGTGATCTTCTTCTCATCGGAAGTGGTGACGCCTTCGTGTCTGAAAGAGCCATTGCGGTGCAGACCGTCAACCCACTTCAACGTGCTATACAGCAAGCCAGTGATCTCGACTGGCGCACCGTCTCTGGACGTACCAGGCTCGCCTTTGTTGCCAGCCTTGACACTCTCGCCCATCTTGTCCATCCAGGTCCCGCAGTTGTGCTCGTTGCCACCGAAGATGATACCAGTCTTCCAGTCCACATCGATGTTGATGTCGAAGCCATCGGGCTTCATCTGGCTGTCCAGACTTGGGCCAGCGTTGTACTCTCGGAAGTGCAGGCCGCTAGCATGCCTCTGAAGGCACTCGTGAATGACATCCTCGACGGTACTGGTGTCCTTGTACGCACGCTCGTCGTCCCAGGCGAACCAAGTATCGTCGTAAGGCTTGAAGCGACGCTTGACCTTCTCCTTGAGAATCGCATGGCCGTGCGGAACGAGGGTACAGTAGTCCTGGACATTCTGCAGGAAGAACCAGACCGAGTCGCGGGAGTTGTAGCGTGGAAGCTTGCCACTGCCGAGCAAGTTCGGGATCATGCCGTGTTTGACAAGAGAAGCAAAGCACAGGAGATGCTCCCTGGCGTCATCGTATCTGCCCGTGCTAAGAAGCAGGCCTCGCATAGCAATCATGGTGTCGCGACCCCAGCAACGTGCCCAGTCTTGTGCGAAATGAGGTAGACCAGCCGCGAGAGACGGCACCAGCTTGTCAGGCCAAAGCGAGGCATTTGCTATGTAGCCGTTGCATTGGACGCTGACCATGGCGAGCTTCTTCAGGAATCGCTGGCCAGTCTGGACTTGGTGGCTCATCTGCTCGATGCCTCGTTCGAAAGCAGCCTTGTGAGCCGTCCGGATGACGAGTGCAAAGTATCGTGGGAACAAGAAGCTAGGAAGCTTACGAATGGCCTCAAAGCGCACTCGCAACCAATCAGCAGGTCCTTTCGCGTTGGCATAAAGGTCCCTTTCAGCGAGCTTGTCCAAGCGACCAACGATGTAGTCGAGGGCCCATTGACCATCGCGGAGATGACTGCACATGGGGTGGCCAAGATCGTTGTGCTTGATGATGTCTCGTAAGACGCTCCACCAGCCTTGCAGACCACAGTAGACCAGAGGACCCATCCCAGGGATGGTGTAGACGCCATCGGAGCCGTTCGACATCGCGCGCTCTTCGGAGTCGGCACGATAGAGAACAGCGTTGAGCTCGTTAAGTGTGACCTTGGCAAAGGCTTCCCGTGCACCAGATGTGACGAACTTGTCCAGGCCTTCGCTGTGCTCAGCACCAGGGATCCAAGTCTCGAACACGGCGATGGAGCCAGGTGGGAAGAAGTCTGGCACGGTGATGACAGTATCATCGCCTCTTTGGTCGACCTGCACGCCCTTGAGGTCCTTGGTCTTCGATGGCACGCCGCGAAGCACCTTGTCCTTGATCGCCGCTTGCTTGGCTTCCCAAGATTGGTCACACTCCAGGTTCCAGGCTCCCAGCAGCTTTGCCTTGGTTCCGGTGAGCCACTGCGGCTGGAAGCCACCATTCCCGTTGCCGTATCCAGGGAAAGCAGTGTGCGCGATCAGGTAGTAGCCCTTGCGCGACTTCGGGTGCATGCGGTGGACGGTGATGAACTCGCCATCGTGGTGCACGAAGCATTCGTCGTAATGATCCATGCCCATGATCGAGTGAAGCTGGTTCATGAGACGCTTGACACCGCCAGTACCCTCCGAAGGGCCGATGCGCAGGGTCTCGCCAGGTTTGAGGTTGCTGTATGGTGAGGTGTATGGCCTGGTCTCGTGAACAAGCTCGATCAGCTGCGGGTACAGCTCATCCATGCCGAACACGGAACCGGATGCAGACGCGCACATCGCCACCAAGGCAGAGTTTGGCAGAGTATCTCGGCCATCGCGACGCTGTACTGGCGTCTCGTTGTCGTGGGTACAGTCCATCAGAAGAGCGTGGATCTTCGATGGGTTGATCTTGTGCACGATCTCCTTGCCCTGAGGTGTGCCGTTGGCTGTAGAGCCGTTGGCCTGCGGCTTCGTGTCCAGGCCGGCGACGTCGTCTCGCTCGAAAGACCCAATAGGTCGTCCGCAGTTGATGTGCACCAGTTTGCTAACCTCGGCGGTCGACCAACACTGCATGGCTTCACGGACCAAGAAGCTGATGCCAAGGCGCTGGCAGTATAAGAAATCCATCCTCTCGTCACCGCTGAACAGCTCGGCCGCAATGACAAGATTTGGCTGAACGTGCCTCGCAGCATCGAGCATGTGCTCTGCGACGTGCAATGGAGTCGAGTGGCAATTGTCAATTCGGAAGCCATGAAAGTGCTTTGCCATGAGCTGTGTGTACTCCATCATGAACTTCCACAGGAATGGCGAGTCGTCTGGACCAGTGCCGTATCGCAGCTTGACACAATCTTGCCAGACGATCAGTTCGCGACGCAGGTAGACCTTTGACTTTGGACCGGCGGTGTCACGCATGACATCTGCAGCCCACACCCAACCGTTGTTCGCCAGAGCCAACGAATCTGGGTCGTGCTTCGATGTGGTGTCGTTGTGAGGCAGACGAGTGAAGTAGGACTCAGTCAGCGGGTTCTGAATAGTGATGTCGCCAGTCTTGGGACCACCGTCGTCCAAGCGCATGTACTTCGTGCGGTTGAAGACCTGCTCCATGATGGCGGCCACATCAGCGTCGTACTCGCGGTACCATTCCAGGTTGACCTCGTTCAGGAAGCGTTGCATGGTGCCATATGCGACACGCATGTCACCCTCGCCGTTGGCCTTGGAGTTGTATCTGCCGAACAGCTTCGCCAGGAGGGAAGCAGCTCGCTCCGGGATGATGCGACGCCGGAATCGTTCGCCCATACGGTCCTTGCCAGGGCAGGCATGATCGCGAAGCCAGTCAGCCTTCTGCTTCAGACTCCACGTTATCGCATCGTCCGGGATGGGATCGCTGATGTCCGCATTGTTTCCAGTCCACGCAGTGACCGCGGCCTTGGTGTCCCGTTCGACATCACAGACGTAAAACTCCCACATCTTCATAGCGCCGATGACGTGAATCTTCATGCCATCCATGATGCGAAGTAAGTCGTCAGTGCTCTTGAGCTTGGTCGGCAATCCGAGGTTCTGCAGATTCGCCGAGTATCGCAGCAGTGCGCTGTCCAGTTCGTACGCAGGCCGGAGGTGCTGTGCCGTATTCATATTATAGCCCGCCTCCGGATGTTCTTCCAACCACTTGCTGTTGTTCGCGGTATGATTCCAGACGACGTCGGTCAACGACATGAGCCCATAGTCTTCAACCATCTTGTTGGTCAAGTGTTCGACGTCTTTCTCGCCTTGAGGAAAGACGGTCTTGTCGAAGGTGTGCTGGTCATAAATCGAGTATGGCGAGTTGCTGTCGCCTCGCGTCATCAACGGTGTGTAGTGGATCATGTTGTACCCTCGCTCGCTGATGCCATGGAGATGGCGGTCCCAGTCGTCTGGGTACTTGCCCATGAACTTGGACAGCACGGAAATGCATGAGATGGCGTCAAGAGGCACACGGGACTTCTGGACGTGCAGTGCGGGCGAGACATCGATGTAGTAGGTTTGCGTCTGCGTAGGCTTGGGTGGATCGACCTTCTTCGACGTGAAAGGTGGAAGAGGGGTGTAGGTGCAGTAGAAAGAGAAGGCGCCGGCGCAGTAGATCGGGATATCGATCTTGATGGCATCGTTGAAGCTCGGTTTGAGCCTGCGGAGGTCAGTATCTTGGGCAATAGCTGAAGAGTGATCAGACTCACTTGAACTCTCGGAACTTCTTCCGGTCAAACTGCTGGTGCTTGTCCGGGATGTTCACCCACAGGCTGCCTTCGCGGCATATCGAGCTGGTGCCCTCGATCTCGAACCTCACGCTGTATGCTGGGACAGTCGGCGGAGTGAGGTAGATGTATGGAGGCTCGCCCGGCAGATCCGGGGTGCCATCGTCTTTGAGCGGTAAGAGGTAGACGGTGGGGTTGTGCACCTGCTGCGGAGACATCTTTTCGGTTCTCTAACGATCCCCACCGAGACAGTGCTGTTGAGAGAGCTAAGCGACGAGACAATGTTGCGAGTCGGTGTGAGGAAGGTCAGGTGTTCGGGGTCTGGAGCAAGTGATGTAGCTCTATGCTCTATGTGGCGGATGTGTATCAATGGCAACGCTGCGTATGACCGTGATAGTCGTGAGTCGTATCGTACACTCGTTGCCGAAAAACTGCACAAGAAGGTGACAAGAATGTACGAGCTGTACAGAAGATAGGATGAGATGAGAAGATGGAGATGTTGTGATGGAAGTGAGATGAGGATCGAAATGGCAAGATACAGCTCTTGTTGATCGGCTCCCTCGGCGCCTTCCTGTACAAGTCAATGGCAGGAGGTGTGCTTCAGCAGGCGTGAAACGTAAAGAGTTCTTGCGTCGTTGAGCTTTGCGGCTCCCACTACAAAAAAAGTTGGTCGAGACTCGCATCACCGATCGGCAGCCCGTTCCTGCACCTCGCCGTGGGGTAGAAAGTGGGAGGCAATCCGAGTGGTTATTGGAAAGAGCCGCATCTTTCTATTCCGGATACAGTAAGAGCTCGAGTCAGGTCAGGTGACCTCGAAAGTGAATGTTCAAATTTCTCTTCATAAGGTATCCTGTGATCGGAAAACCTGCAACGGATTCGGCTCGACATTTCACAGACTTGTGTCGGGTTGGTCTCAGAAAATTCGTCTCGCTGGAACGAAGACCATATCAATAGTTACGGGAGAAAAAAAGCTTGGTGGCACCTTCTACACAACTCTTTCTTTGGCATGTCCAACGACGTGCTCGAGACAACGAATGGCCAACCATCGCCGTTTTTCCACACCACATCACTCACGGAAGCCGACTCTCTGGCCATACTACATCTCAAGCGGGACAGCCTATTGCCACTCACACTCCGCACGGCCGCCGACGAAGGATATGCCGAAGGTGCCGTAACAAACACCAGGTTCGGAAGTTTTCCACACAGCACACTCATCGGCATTGAATGGGGCAGCCAAGTCCGAGCGAGCAAAGTCGACACCGGATCAAGAGGACGCAAGAAGAAAGAAACCAAGGAGCAGCTAGGGCCCGAGGGAGGCGGTGGCGGTGTACCTGTTGTCGCTGTAGATGACCCGAGGACGAGGAAGAAGCGAAAATCAGATGACGATCTGACTGCTTCAGAGCTTCCAGCCAAGAAGCTCAAGCAGGGGGCAAGCAATGGTCAGCCGCCCGTTGCAGCGAGAGTGGCCGTAGAAGCAGGATCCGGCTTTATTCACGTCCTCCCACCTACACCGGAAACATGGACAGCATCACTGGACCACAGGACGCAGGTCGTATACACGCCCGACTACAGCTACATCCTCCAACGACTGCGAGTAAGACCCGGAAGCACGATCATTGAAGCCGGAGCCGGCAGCGGCAGCTTCACCCACGCGGCCGCCCGAGCAGTCTTCAACGGCTATTCCCCATCCCTCACAAACAAGAGTAAACGACATGGCAAAGTCTACTCCTACGAATACCACGAACCCCGCGTCGCCACCCTTTGCCAGGAACTCTCGTCCCACGGCCTCTCCAACATTGTCCACCTCACCCACCGCGATGTCTGCTCCTCCGGCTTCGCCCTGTCGCCAGAACACCCGCCACCACAAGCCGACGCCATCTTCCTCGATCTTCCCGCCCCCTGGCTAGCACTCAAACACCTTGCCCGCTTCACCGCAGACGCCCCCCTGAACCCACACGGCCCAGTCCATCTCTGCACCTTCTCCCCCTGCATCGAGCAAGTAATGTCCACCGTCTCCTACCTCCGCCGCAACGCTTGGACTGAAATCAGCATGTGCGAAGTCCAGAACCGCCGGATAGACGTCCGTCGCGAGCGTGTAGGTCTGAAAGAAGAAGGGCTGCGCGGTGTGAACGCTAGCGCTGCTACTGTGGAGGAAGCGATCGATCGGCTGAGGGAGGTGGAATGTAAGCTGAGCGATTATCACTCTAATAGGGCGGCGGTGGAGGTCAAAGGCGAGCAGAAGAAGATCCAGAGTAAAGCGGAGCGGTTGGAGAAGATTAAGCTGGAGGCGGAGACGAGGAAGTTGTATATGGAGGGGAATTTGGTGCAGAGGAGTGAGCCGGAGGTCAGGACGCATACTAGTTATCTTGTTTTTGCGACTTTGCCGAGGGCGTGGGGGGAGGAGGATGAGAGGGGTGCTGGGGAGATGTGGGGGGTGGGGGAGGTGATGGGTGGGAGGGACAAGGTGGCTGTTGAAGGTGGCAAGAAGGGCTGATCACTAAAGTAAGCCATGTCTAGACCACAGCTACAGGTACTTCATAGCTATTGGCGGATTACACAGCAACCGTGGTCCACCGCCTCACAAGCTCGTCCACGCTGTCCAGAGTCCACATATCCTTTTTCGCAGACTCAGTCTCTGGAGCACGTCCTTCTATTGAGGGTACTGGTGCACTGTGACCCCATCCCTCATCCCCTCTATCTTCTGCCGCTTTCCGCGCTCTCATATCCTTCAGAGCATCTGTCAAGGTCCATCCATCCTCGCGATACTTCAAAGCAGCGCTTGAGTATGGCCGGTTCGTCCTCCGCTTCTTGGGCGAACGGACCTCGTCAGAGTCTGCAACAGAACTAGTTTGGCTTCGCTTGAGCGACGCCGCGGGCCGAGCTTCTTCTTCCTGCGGTGAAAATATGGACGAGGCAGACGTTCTGTTTCGGCTCGATCGTCGTGGTAGCTTCTTGGTCATGCCTCCGTAACCCCCTCTTCCATCTCTTCTCCCTCTTCCGACCGATGCTGGTGGGCGAACATCCTGGATGAAGAGGCCCGGCTCCGCAGTAGGACTTTCGGGTAAAGCAAAGTCGGGCGCGGAATGGTACTTTTCAAGAGGCTCATCATCATCCAAAAAGCTGTCGAAATCAAAATCCTTCAGTACTTCGGCTCTTGCCCCGAATCCGTGGTCTAAGTCAACGTCAACGTCCGCATAGTCATCCAACTCTGGCATTGGCGGAACATGAGACGGTCTCGTGGAGTCATCACTACCATCGGTCCAGCTACACGACCCTTTCGCGACACCCACGCTAGCGCAGGTCGAGCAGACTGGCGGCCGACGATCGCATTCGAAGCCCCCGATCCTGCAGCGGCTGCACGGCTCTTTAGGAGCTGTTCGATCCAGTTCCTGTCTAGCTAGTAGTAACCTTTTCTTGTTCTGCCGTTCCAGGAGCGTCAATTGCATCTGCCAGTCCTGAAGCGCATGGTTGTTTGCTTCCGATCCGATAGTGATGTTGGAAGCACCTGGTGCAGTCTTCATTGGCATGATCTCCATCTCCGGAGGCTGCTGGTCCTGTGCACTCCCAAACAAGACCCCAGCCGAAGGTGTTAGAGGTAATAGGTCTTGCGATTGCGATAGATGCTGGTCTTTGTTTTCGTGCACACGCCGAACATGCTCATCAAGGTTCTCCTTGCGCGTGAAGCCCTTGCCGGTGTGACGTTTACATTCTAGATGCGGACATAGAAGCTTCGCCCTAGGGCCGCCGTGCTTTTTATGGACATCACGCTCGTGACGGAGTAAGCCTCCGGAATACGTGAAACCTTGTAGCTTCGCACATTCATCGAGCTGACAGCGATATGGCCGATCGTGCTTGTCCATGTGTTTGCTAGAGCGTGTAAGCTTATGTGAAGGCGCAGTTGATAAATATCATACTCACCTCCATTCGCATCGTCGATCAAACGTAAGCCCGCTACAGCTAGAGTCATATTCGCATATGAGTTTGCCTTTGTGGTCAACTGGAGGGTCGCCACGCTTGATTGTAGTGCTACGAATCTGCGGAGAAAAGTCTGCACCTTGAGAAGAGACAGGGCCAGAGCGACTGTAGGCTACCACATCTGTCGGCGAAAATTGGCCATTGTCCGAAAACATCTGCTCATGTGATCGTTTCCGGAAGAGTTGCTCAGTGCCATATGCGTCCAGAGGACTCAAACGAGCTCCATGCGGATAATAACCCGGCCTTGGTAGCAACGACGGAGAATTTGGTGATAGAGGCGTCGCAGAGTGGTACGCAGAGGAATGGAAAGATAGGCTGTGAGGCTCTAGGGGCTCCGTGATGGGTCTGAAGTTCCGCGGCGCAGGACTCAGCAAGTTTGGTTGCAGACTCTGTGTACGAGAGGTGAGCTGGAGGTTTGAAGCTCGAATCCAATTGTCGTGCGCAATGAGCCTCTGCGTCAGTGGGGCCAGTGTCTCCATATGATCCTGTATGGGGCGAGCATCCATTTCTTGAGATACAGTCCAGTCCATGGAAGCTTTGTTGACTGACGCTGCCAGCTGTGAAGCAACACAGGCGCACGTTGCTAGCGCTCTTAGTACATCCTCATAGCTGGAATAAGGCTCGCTTGATATTGGCTTCGGTAGCGGAGTGCTCTGACTGTGAGCAGCTGGCTCGCTTTGCGGTATGACAGCACTATGGCCAGCAGGACATGCCGTATGCACTGTCGATGTGGCCTCGGGTAGGAAGGTATCCAGGCGCGGTAGATTTTCAACAATCAGCTTCTTGTGACGTTCAGTGGCATCGTCCTGCGCTTTCATTAGGTTCAGCATTTGCAGCTTCTCCACGGTAGAGTCGACAGCGGAACCCGTGGGTCTAGAACACGTTAATTCCTGACAGCTTGTACTCCCTTCGCAGTACTCACTTCGAGCTCTTCTCTCGGGCATAGCTAACAACTGAGAGCATGAGCAGCAATGTCGTCTTCAGGCGCTCCAAATTCGCATGCAGCGTTTCTAGCCTTCCCTTCTTGAAAGGCCATGCCCACCTCCTGGTAGTTGATAAGCTTCTAGAGCCATCCACTTTCAACTTGTAGAGTGGGCTGAACGCATCGTCAATCTCGTGGAAGGCAGCCTCGCAGCCTTTGAAAGCCGACCCAGCATCGGAAATGATGGCTGTAGAGCATAGCTTCTCGCCATCATGATCTTTCAGCAAGTCCCCGAGGTGCTGCAACACAGAAGAAGTCAGTTTGACCTCGGCCGCAATTGCACTGATGTGCCTATCAGCGGTTTTGACGCATTCTATGAATTCGTAAAGAGTTTTGGCCAGCTGGAGTCCGGCGCCGGCGACCTGAATGGCTCCAGTCGCTATACTGAAAGGTTCTGCCATTGGCGGTTTGTCTCTTCTCCTCAGACCAACTACGGAGGGCTACATGACGATGTTGTTGAGTTAAGAAGACGGGAGGATAGAGGAGCAATAGAGCCTTGCGGTGGCTGAGCCTGAGCCTCCCACAGAGATGCATTGACCAATCAGATGTCGAGTGGTTGTCTCACAGCCGCGAGATGTTGCAGCTGTCAAGTGGTACGGTCTACGCGGACCTAGGAGGTAGGAGAAGGAACACGGAGAGGTGCTGCGCTGTTGTGCTGTGTACGACATAATGGTCTTCCTACCAGATGCTACAGTGTCCTGCGCTGTCGGTCACCAATGACTGCCGGAACTCTCAGCCTCCTGTGCTTTACAGCGCAAATCTACATCTTCTTGTCGCCGATGGCTTTGAGCTGGACGTCACTACGATCGCAGTCAGCATAACCGTGCGTAGAAAGAGACGGATGTGCACTCACAAGACCAGGGTGGAATTCGGAGGGATGAGTCCTGGGAATCCTTGAGCGCCATACGCATAGTCGCTAGGAGAAAACATCAGTACAACGCTCGTGATACGAATTGCCATGTCACATGAAGCGTACCCGGTGATGGTCAGGGTGGCCTTTTCTCCAAGAGTCATGCCGCCGTCAACGTTCAAGACGCCCTCGTCCCAGCCTACAGACGTATTAGCGGTGGCCCCTGTCCAGCGTCGTTTCCGTCTCGACTCGAGATCGGCTCGCTCGGTGTGCCGGTAATACTCGGAATACAGGAAGGCAAGGTACCAACCTTTGATGACCTGGCCAGTGCCAATGGAGGTCTTGAAGTCTCCGCGGCCTACAGACGAGTCGAATCTGAGAGCAATACGTCGTCAGAGTTGCTCATGCCCGAAGAGAGGCAGTACTGTACTCACTGCTTGCCCTTCTTGTTCGGCGCATTCGAATCGAAGAGGTTGCCGGTGTACTCCATGGTAATCGTGTCTCCCTTCTTCGCCTTCGTGGTGCCATCGCCAGGGCTGATCTGTTCCTTCGTGACACCCATGATGTCTGTGGATCGTGGTCTGGATGAGTTATAGAGCTGAACAGAAACTCTTCTTGCAGAGAGAAGAAGAGATAGAAAAGCTCAAAGGTCTGGAATGAGGTCTAAGGAAAGGGTTCCCAACTCTGACCCGCCCTTGCCACTAACCTCGCACGTCACCTTCCCGGAACCTTAACCATAGTTTCGTAGGGCTATACCTGCCGACTGCACCTCGCAATCCAGGTCGATATTGCGAGTCATGGAGCATGGCGATATATGCTGGGGCCAGATAGCGCTTACGAGCGGATCACGGCTGTGGGTTCAGCTTGCAGAAGTGGGATGGATCTGCTCGCGAAGTGCTCCGCGGCATGCATCTGGACCAAAGTGTCGGTTACCATGGAGTTGGAAGACATCCCTGCGATGATATGAAGTGCTGATAAATCCGGTCGTCCGAGCGCGCCGGAAACAGAGTGGAGCATGTGGTTTCAACATCGACATCCATCCCACAAAAACTATATATGAGGTATATGCGATAACATGCCGCGTCCTCGAAACCTGAACCTTCTGCTGGCAATCAATCTTGGAATCAGGTATCAGGTATCAACCCTGGAAGCGCTCTCGAGCCGTTTCATGGGAGGAAGGGAACCCATATCGACAAGGAACATCATGCAGGCTATATGAGCACTTTCGGTTCACGAAACACTTTCTTATATAACTTCCTAGATATGCTGAATCGACCTTGGTCAACGACTCTCAACGGTCAAGAGACGGTGTGCTTGTGGCAGCATTCTGATATTTCATTTAATTCGCTGCCAATGTTCGGCATATATCTTATCAAGCTTGTGGAGCCCCACAGCTTCACCGTACCGAAGCCCTCAAGTCATGGCTGCACAGTAGCTTGCAGTCAAGCCACATCGCGCAGTGCTGGATCGTTTGGGGATGCCTCCGTCTACTCTAGCACGTTGTCGACGTGCCCGACTCTGCTCGTCCGCGTCGACACGTAGCAATCGTGCTCACCGCTCCTCGCGAAAAGGAATATGAGCGATATATTTGGTCAAGCACTGCAGTTCGTACGACTGTCGTGTCAGCCGCGTAGATCCGCATTACTTGTGGCGTCAAGGCTCGCGGCCGCCCGCTTGTCTGTTCGAACGCAAATCCGATAGGACGCGATTGGCTAGTCGAGCAACACGGTCGGAGTCCATGATGAATCCCACGGTCGTTTGTTCGCGTGGACTTCTCCATGGATCCAAAGGTTGCGACAGGCACATCTATCCAGCCCAGGTCAAAGAAGCAGCTAGCATTACGCAAGCTCGATACCTAAAGACGATGATTCGAGCCCAGTGTCCGGGACGTGACCGCTGCGGACGGGATCCGCAGCATGTTTCACACCAGAACCAGGCGATGAGCTTTGGCCTGATAACTTCCAGAAAGGGTGAGTTTCGAGCTCCGAAACCGATACCGTCTTCCAAGCAACGTTCGGGAAGCGACTGTCATGAGCATCGACACCATCCATAGCTGGCACAAGGTGGCATAGCTCCGCAATACCAGCCTTTTTAATGCACTCCAGTACTTTGCCGTAGTTGAGACCGACTTGATCGATGCCATGGCTGTCGTCTGATAACGTGAAGCGGCCGCCCATGGATCTGAACTCCTGCGTTACGTTAGTTAATGCAGGTCATGGAAGTGCACGCGAACATACCTTGCAGATCTCGACCTGCGGATATGCCTCCCTCATCCGTTTCCGCAGACTACTGCTGTTCAGCTCCAGAACACCGCCATACTCTGCTACAAATTTGAGGTTGCGCAGAATCTTCTCCCACACAAAGAGCCACAGCTTGAACCGCCCATCCGGCTCGTCGCTCTTCAAACGTATCAGATCGAAGTGACCGACCACAGGAGGCTTGAGGGCTTGCAGCATCGCATACTGTGCATCAAAGTAGTCCGCGAAAAGCTGCTCGTCGCTGCCACCAGCTACCTCCCGTGCGTTGTGATACATCGGAGTGTCGTAGTCGATAGGCCAATGGTGAACGTGATGTACACTTCCCACGAAGAGGTCCAGGTCATACTTCGCAAGGAGTCCCTGGACGATTTCTAAGCTTGAATCACGAATCCATTCGCTTTCGAAGCCAATGAAGATCTGGATCTTGTCCGCGTAGGCTTCTCGTAGCCGCTGCGCCTCGTGGTAGAAGTCATCGTAGAGCTGGGCCAGAGTCTCAGGGGTGTGCTTGTCCTCTTCTTTGGGGTAGAAGTCTATCCTGTCGCGGTGGATGTGCTCGGTCAGGCAGAAGGTGGTCATGCCTTTGCTGATGGCATCCTGGACCACTTCTTCGAGCGTATTGGTGGCGTGGCCGCAGAACTGGCCGGAGTGGGAGTGGTGGGAGAATGGCATGACGGGAAGTACCAGGATTTTCGAGTGTGAAGTTCGAGCAGAGAAAAGTCTGGAACGATGAGCAATGAAGATGGATAGAGCTAAGAAAAGCTAACGGCGTGCTGGCCCACGCTCTTCCTCCTACAATGTAAGTGTCGTATCGCACCTTTAAAGCCGCGTGATCAGACTGGGGTTGTTAAGTCTTACACAAATCCTGTCCCATTGAGGGCAGAAGTGACAGCTGAGCATGTCGCGTGGAAACGCGTGGGTTGAGAAACGTTGACATCTGGCTCCTGCCTCATTGGTCCGTGTGCGGGAGCGGAGGAGGGTCCGAGCACATTTTAGGTTTCCTGGAGGCAGAGTCGATATGTCAGAGAGCGAAACTCTCCGCGAGTCTCGTCAGCTTCTGCTTGCTGCCATCGCTGCCGCGGCATACCAGACCGTCACTCGTTAAGCATCACGTACGGTAGAAGAGTAGAGTACTGATTGCGATTCATCAACTCGGGCCGGAATATTGAGCTGTGAAGGTGGACGGTCGCCAATATGGCCGAAAGACAGAGTCTGAAGCGTGGCAGAGTATGTCTCAGCTAGACCCCAATGCACCATGTGGCTGTACCAGACACTGACGAACGCAGCCATCTGCTAGCGACTCCAACGATGCGAAGAAACCTCGCCGATCTGCTCGTCTGTCCCATCTTGAAGGGGAGGCTGAGCAGACTAAGCAGGGCGGACTACCCTCACCCGTCACACGACGAGACACGACCGAAGACGAGCAGCCGCGCGAGAGTACTGCCTCACCACCACCCAAAGCTGAAGAGATTCAGCAGAGCGCAACTCCGCGGTCGAGTCCGCCTCCAGCGTCTCAGATCAATGGCCTGTCTTCTCCACCCTCGGACACGCAACCATACTCACAGTTCATATCACCGCCACCCATCGCTTACGAGGTAGAGGACGAAGAAGCTGAGGCAGTATGGGGCTATCTCGTCCCTGTAGATGGCTACACTGAGCCTCTGGTGTTTCGTGATCGTGCCGCATGCCCTATTCCTCCCAAGATGCTTGGCGAGGCCAGTGGAAAACAAAAGACGTCCAAGAAGCACTGGAAGAAAAAGGAGGAGGACTATGAGACGGAGAAGAACGTAAATGGCATTCCAGTTGGAGGCTACCTTCTGGGTCGACATCCCGAGTGTGACCGCATTATCGACGTGCCTACTGTGAGCAACAGACATGCGCTGTTCTTCAATGAGAAGAAGGGCGGTAATAGGATTGCCGTGCTTGAAGATTTTAGCGGGAACGGCACTTATGTCAACGACGCATATGTGGGCCGCAACAAGAGGAGAGAGTTGTCGGATGGAGACGAGATCTCTATCCTCGATCAGGCACGTTTCATCTTCCGCTACCCACGATCCAGAGGGACAGGCCAATTCCATCAGAACTATGCACTTCAAGGACAGCTTGGCAAAGGCCATTTCGCGACAGTCTACCTCGCAACCGAGAAGAGCACAGGCTTGAGATTCGCGGTGAAGAAATTCGAGAAGCGAGGAGGGCCTGGGGCAAGAAGCATGGTCGATGGCCTGCAGCAAGAAATTGCGGTGCTCAAGGGTGTCAGCCACCCAAACATGCTCTGCTTGAAGGATACCTACGACGAGAACGACGGCGTGTATCTCATCCTAGAGCTTGCACCGGAAGGCGAGCTCTTCAACTGGATCGTGATGAAGCAGAAGCTATCGGAAGTAGAGACCAGGAAGGTGTTCATCCAGCTGTTTCAGGGCGTGAAGTATCTGGTAAGTGATCCACTGAGCATCTTAGGACTTTGAACTAACATTGATCAAGCACGAACGCAATATCGTCCACCGCGACATCAAGCCGGAGAACATTCTTCTCATCGACAAGGACCTCAATGTCAAGCTTGCTGATTTCGGTTTGGCGAAGATCATTGGTGAAGAGTCCTTCACCACAACCCTATGCGGTACACCATCATACGTCGCTCCGGAGATCCTGGAGCAAACAAATCACCGCCGCTACACGCGTGCTGTGGACGTCTGGTCACTCGGTGTCGTTCTTTACATCTGCCTCTGCGGCTTCCCACCATTCTCCGACGAACTCTACTCATCCACGAATCCCTACAACCTCTCCCAGCAGATCAAGCAGGGCCGTTTCGACTACCCGTCGCCATACTGGGACAGCGTCGGTGACGAGGCGCTCGATCTCATCGACCGCATGCTCACCGTAGACGTGGAGAAGCGCATCACAATCGACGAATGCCTGGAGCACCCCTGGACCACACAGCAGCCAATGAGCCTCACCGATAGTACCGATGGGCTCACCGGCGCACTCGCTGGTCTTGACTTCAGCAGACGCAAGCCGCATCGCGAGCGCACACTTCTGAGTTCGATCAACGACGTCAAGGTTGAGCGTGTTATTGATACGCCAACGGACGATAAACCGCCGGTGAAAGTTTTCGACAAGAACGTTACGCCTTATTTCGTCACAAACTCGCAGACCGGCAATGGTGTGAAGGTGGTGAAGAAGGGCCAGAAAGGCCATGTGGAGAAGACCATCGAGCCAAGCCCAGCAGATGGAAGAGATCCCACTGAGTTCATCGAGATGGGTGGGAAGGGCGATCAGGTGCTGTATGCCGATGAGCCGAATGAGAGTCGCTACCCGGATCGAATCATGAAGGCTGGTGCGCCGCAGGAGTGATGTACTGACGAGTGCTGGTGATGGCTTGACGGGCGCAATTGGTCAGTGAGGCCTTAGAGGTGCTCAACTTCTCTTACGACTATGTGGGTGGCAATCGTAACAGCGTTCAGCACCGCTTTCGGGTGGTGTTCAAATACGAATGGGCGGGAATGTGAGGCAGGTTTTGCACCTCTACAACACGAGCAATTAGCGGTGCGTACATGTGTAGCATAACTTATGGCAGTATATTGTAGCAATGGCTGGTTTGTTGATAGGTCTCTCGACCATCTCACCAGGTCCCGATTCACAGATGGATGACATGATACAAAAGAATTGTGGTTCGAACCGAAAGTCGAAGGCGAACGCTGGCGTTCCAGGTCTTCAACGCCTTGCATACGCCGCGACGATCCCGTGGTATGGCATGTAAACACGAGAATGACACGAGACCCTTTCTCAGTCTCACGCACACAATGAAAATTCGAGATTCAACTTCCGTTCGACATTGGTGCTGGAGTGCGAAATTCAATGGCTTCATGGGGCTCACCAACAGGATCCTACCGGGACAGCTCACCCAACTCACCAGTCTCGCCACTCTCCCCTAGCTCGCTACCACAATGGCTCCGTCCGTCGCGGTCACGGAAGGGCACAGTCGGTCACGCACGACTCAAGACTGTCCTTCTCGCCGCCGCATGCTTGGCGTTAGGTTGGGTTGTCACTTCGAATCTAGGACCAAGCGACGATATATTCGACGCCGAGCACGTGTCGTACGACACATCTTCATCCGGGATTCTAGACGATCCGTCCGGCTTCGGAACAAACCGGGCGAAGGAGAAAAGGCCCGGGATCATCGGCAGTGAGCTTGATGAGGAGATGCTGGAGGATGGGAGACTAAAAAAGGGCAAGGAGGCAGAGAAGTCGGTTTCGGGGGCGCTGGCAGAGCTGCATAGTGCGGTTAGTCATAAGATCCAGTCGTGGAATCCTTACTTTGCCAAAGGAGCGAAGATGGTTGATGCGAGGCCGTATAACGAGACGGCTGGATTGAAGGGTGGGAAGAATGATAGTGCGGTTGGTCTGGGGGGCGAGACTATGCGAGAAGGTGTCAGTGATGATGAACGGCTTGGTGCAAGGACACGAATCGGCAAGATCTCGATCCTCTTTTCTGGCAACAGCTTCTGGGAACGATGCATCCGTACCCACGAACGGCACGACAAAGTCCAGGGCTACCGCCTGCACGTGCTTCGCCAGCAACTAATGGACGATGTCTGGTCCAAACCAGCCTACATCCTCAGTCTCCTGCTCCGAGAGATGTCGAAGCCGGAAAGCGTGAGACTGGACTGGCTCTTCTGGGTCGACGCCGACACCATCATCTTGAACCCAAACGTGCCTATCGAGACCTTCCTACCACCCCCCGGAACCGAGTTCGACGACGTATTCCTAATGTACTCCAACGATTGGAACGGCCTCAACAACGGTGTCTTCCCCGTCCGCGTCAATCAATGGGCAGTGCGCCTCTTCTCCGGCATCGTCTCATACCGCCATTTCCGCCCCAATGAGCCGCTGCAGTTCCGCGACCAGTCGGCCATGAACTCCCTCATGCAAGAGCCAGAGTTCGCTCGACACATCGTGCAAGCTCCGCAGCGCTGGTTCAACGCCTATCAAGGCGAGCACAACGAGACGCTGCAACCTTTCCAGGTCCGTCGCGGCGACCTTCTCGTGCACTTTGCTGGTGTAGGCGATCGAGAGGCACGGATGCATTACTGGCTGCAACGCGCTGAGCAACATCTAGACGACTGGGAGGTCCCGGTGAAATCGACCAGCTACCCGCAAGAGGCGAGGGATTTCTGGCATGAGCAGGGGGAGCTGCGGAAACATAAAGCGGATAAGCTGGTGGAGACGAGGAACAGGGTGGCGGAAATGCTGACGCTGACGGATCAGCGCATGAATGACTACGGTGATAGATTGAACGACGAGCAGAAGAAAGGTGTAGAGTCTGCGAGAGGGGCATTGCAGGGCGTGTTGGAGAACGAGAAATGGCAGAACAATGTCGAGAAGCTGGAGGAAGCGATGAATAAGCTCACGCAGGCGATGGTGCCGCTCACGTCTGCTGTAACGGATAGTAATAAAGTGCTGTTGCAGGCGGCGCATAAAGCTATCTTTGCCGGGGAGAAAGATTTGCTTGTCAATGATTTTGATGGAAGTCAGAGCAGCAATCCTGAGATGGCCGAAATATCGACGGCGGTGGATGGGTTGAAGGTGCTTGTTATGGCGCCGGAGGCTGCGTGGAATCGGCATGATATCACGAAAGCTACGAATACTGTTACCAAGGCGAGAGCGAAGTTGCAGGAGAAACTTGATGCGGAGGGTGCGGCGAAGAAGCTGGTTGAGGACAATTCGAAGGCGTTGGCGGATGCGAAGGCGATGTCGCAGCTGGAAGCGGATCAGTATAGTGCTGGGCAGACGGGCTTTAACTTCACGAAGCCGAAGAAGCCGCAGGCGAGTGGAAGTCAGAAAGCTGGTGATCTCAGCGAGACAGTCGCCGATACTGTGAGTGATTCCATGGATGGGGTGGTGGTCGGTGATACAGTGTATGAGACGAAACAGAAAGCAGCAGGCGGAGCAGACGGCGCGGTAGCGGACGATACGGCGGGTGGAGCCATGGAGAAGATAGTAGACGTAAAAGTGATTGAAATTGTGCCCGAAGACGTTCAGCAACCTACCGCTGTTGCTGTCGTGGGGGTTACGGTCACGGCCCCCGGGCCTGTGGAGGTAAGATATGAAGCTGGATCCCGTGAACCTTTTGAAGAATCCGCTGACCATGCTGTAGTGGGTGACGGCATTCGTAGACATTCCCAGCGAGCCTGGAGAGCCGGAAGCGACAGCAGCTGAGGTGCCGGATGATGGGACGTACTGAGAACGCAGTGAACGGATGCATTGATGGTATTTGAGGCGTTTTCTACGCAGGATAGACACCTTTGATACAAGTTATTACAATGTACATATCTACACCGTTGGCTACTCACATGTGGGACACTCTGTATGCGTGTTCTTGGTCGCCGGATACCTGTCCTGCCCATACGTCGAGTTCAGCGTCACTGATCCGACAACCTTCTGATTCTCTAGCCGTATCCAAGTCTCGACCGCGAGATTGTCGATGTCGTTGATCATCTCCTCGCGGATGAGCACCTGGCGTGACCCTCGCGTCCAGGTGCCGTAGCCACCGTAGCCAGAATGCTGGCCAAAGCAGAGATTGACACCGTTGCCAGCAACGGTCATGCCAGGGAGCTGGGTCTCCCATTTATAGCACCATGTATCTCCATGATCGTGACCGCTGAAAAGGGCCATCATGCCTGGCGTCGACGCTATGGCTTCCATAAATGCACCATCCTGTCCACCATATTCGCACGACCCATCGTTGGCGCCGTCTGCACACCACCCCTGGGCTTGCGGAGCAAGAGGATAGTCGTCATTGATTCCAGGCTGGTAGTGTTTCTTGACTTTCGCTTCGGTCTGCAAGACTTGCGAAGCGTAGGTCGGGATATGAACGAATGCGAGGCTGGGGATCGGTCCGCCGTGCTCGTCCGTAAGTTCCTGGTTCGTAGCAGTGAACCAGTCGACGACGCTCTGATCGACCCAGTCCGGTTGGCCAACACGGTCTCCAGTTGCGTTCTGTTCTTGATAGTAGAAACCGCCACGCGAGTCGAAGAACCACAGCAAGAGAGATGGTGTGCTGGACTTCTTGTGTGGGTAGATAGGCAGATAATAGTTGCTGACACCGGCCTCACGACCAAAGACCATCTGCGTTGTTCGTGCGTTGTGGTATCGTCGTTCGTGCGCCAGTATGTTTGAACGACTGAGGTTGTAATCACTATCGTGGTTGCCATACGTTGAGGCCCATGATAGATCCCGCTGGACGAATGGTGCCACGATCTCGTCAAGGTAGTCGGTGCTATTCTCCAAGTATGTGTTCTCGCCCGTGATTAGGTCGCCATTGAGAACGACCAATTGCTGCGATTCCGCATCAAGGACCTGATTGATGACATAATTGCTCCAAATATCTTGTTGAGGCCCCCAACTCTCCCAGGCGTCTGTATCACATTAGTCTGGTCGTGCATCACCGTAAACATCCTACTCACTCTCGCCGTAGTGGAGATCTTCGAAGATGCTGATCTGAAATGTACCGTCTTTCGCGAATCTCAATGGTCTCCCCAATGCAGATCTTTCTTCGTGCTGTAAAGGTAAAGCAAGACCCAGCAAGACCAGGGTCGAAAGAACGGTAACAGAGAACAAAAGCTTCATTGCGAAGCTCTTCGAATGCAACGAAGTACTCCACGACGAGGGTGAACCGTCTGGGGGGCCATCGTCCCACCTATATACATGCCCATCGCATTCTTCCCTGCCATTGTCTGCGAACCCCCGTTGCCACCGCGGAGACGAACCGGTGGTTGTCCAGAGAGGCATCCACGTTCGTGCTACTTCATGTGTTGAGGTACATAGATGGCCATGCCATATACAATGACGATGTAGTCCCTGCGGGCCACTAGCGAGCCAGGTGAACGAAACGTGTGCGATGAACGTGCTACACTAGCAACATCTTATCTCGGATGAAAGTAGTGTATTGTAGCAAAAACCTGTGAAGCCGGCATGACGCTTCCACGGGGTGAGGGGCGTACTGTCGATTGGTGCTGATGTCCGTGAGTAAAACGTAGAGTGAGTGGAAGTGAGGTCACCGTCGCCGCCATATCCGGTTTAGCGTCTGTTTTTTCCACCGCGTCTTCCACCACTCGCGTTAGAACTAAGTGGGTGGTCGAGAGTACGAACATTACTCGCTTAGCATATCTGGAAAATCGGATTCCAATGGTGTCGTGTCCGATATGCTACAAGTCTGTGAAAGCAGGTGACATCAACCGTCATCTGGACTCGGACTGCTTGTCGTTCCTGGATCAGCCCGCGCCGCCATCGAACACTCAGCCAAACGGGACGCAAGCGAAGCCTTTCAAAGCGGCGAGCTTCTTCACCCCATCAACACAGAAGACCGTGAGCTTCAAGGAGGAAGATGGAAGTTCGCCGATGGCTACGAGCGCCCATCGAGGCTTCTCGTCCACGCAGCCACAAACACCAAGCGCAAGACCGCCGACTTCGACAGCGTCAGCGCCTGTACACGGTGTGAAGAGGAGCGCAGAGAACCTACAAGACGACCACAATGCCACGGACGAAGCGGAGCATCAGCAGCACGAGCCGATCAAGCCAGCGCCACCATCGAAGAAACAAAAGAGCAATGCACACGCACCTCTCGCAGAGCGCATGAGACCCAAGACTCTAGACGAAGTAGCCGGACAAGAGCTCGTAGGTCCAAACGGAGTCCTGCGCAACCTCATCACCACCGATCGCGTACCATCCATGATCCTATGGGGCAGCCCGGGTACAGGCAAGACAACCATCGCTCGTCTGATAGCACAAACAGCTGGAACGAGGTTCGTGGAGATCAACAGCACATCCAGCGGCGTGGCAGAATGCAAAAAGCTATTCACGGAGGCGAAGAACGAGTTGAGCTTGACGGGGCGCAAGACCATTATCTTCTGCGATGAGATACACCGCTTCAGCAAAAGCCAACAAGATGTGTTTCTGGGGCCAGTGGAAAATGGGCAAGTGACGTTGATAGGTGCTACGACGGAGAACCCGAGTTTCAAGGTCGTCAATGCGTTGTTGAGCAGGTGCAGGACGTTCACGCTGTCGAAGCTGGGCGATGAAGATGTGTTTGGGATATTGAAGCGTGGTCTGGCGCGTGAAGTGCCGGATGCGCTACCTACGCCCACTGCTAGTCCTGCATCTGGAGACACGGACGCAGAACAGCATGAAAGCGAGGAGAACGGATCGCAGCAAAGTAGCGGCCACCTGCTCACGACAGACGACTACGCTCTACTACACTACCTAGCTTCGTTCGCAGATGGCGACGCCCGGACAGGTCTGAACCTCCTCGAACTAGCGATCGATCTGTGCAAACGACCAGGAACCACATCAGACGACATCAAACAGTCTCTGACACAGACTTTAGTATACGACCGAGCAGGCGACCAGCACTACGACACCATCAGTGCCTTCCACAAATCCGTGCGTGGTTCGAATGCCGATGCAGCTCTCTACTATCTGGCACGTATGCTCCAAAGTGGCGAGGATCCGCTGTATGTCGCCAGACGAATGGTTGTGATCGCTAGCGAAGACGTTGGTCTGGCAGACAACAGCTTGCTCTCTCTTGCTACAGCCACGTATACGGCAGCGGAGAAGATCGGGATGCCTGAGTGCCGCATCAATCTCGCGCACTGCGCTGTTGCGCTTTGTCAGGCGCCGAAGTCCACGCGCTCCTATCGAGGTCTCAAAGCTGCGTATGCGGCGTTGAGTGAGCCTGGTGTTGCAGGCTTGCCCATCCCGGTGCATCTCCGCAACGCGCCGACTCGGCTGATGAAGGAACTGGGGTATGGGAAAGACTACAAGTACAACCCTGAATATGTCGACGGCAGGATTGTGCAAGAGTACCTGCCGGAGAAGCTCGAAGGTCGGACTTTCCTCAGCACCAGGGATCTGGGAGAGAAGGTTGATCCGGAGATTGTCGAACTGGACGAGCAGGTCAAAGTGGCGGAGCAGTTCGATCGTGTCCAAGAAGACATGCTGTTGAACCCAGATGGAGACTGAGAGCCAAGGGCCGAGTCATTCAACAACAGCACTTTCAAGTCGGCACACAACATTGGACAAGCCATCAGGGCGAAGGCGACGCTCGTCTAGACTCGTTGCTCACATTCGGCGGCACCAGCCCTCGTACAAACACCGAGTTCCGCACACTCCCGATCCACTTCAGCCATGCCCAATGGCCGTGCGCTGTGAAGTACATCGCGGCACACCTTATAGGCAGGAAGATCCCAATACTTCCGGTGCTGCTGCTGATCGGCTCCACAAAGAACGGTATACACCGACAGAGGTTGAGGGTGTAGCCGAGCAACTCATCTTCTCGCACGACTGAGCCTTCAGATGGGTACCAGTCATGGTCGAGTCGGTGGCGACGCTTGTGCAGCGACTGCGTGTTGGTGCGGAGAAAGTGCATGCTCATCCAGTACAGCGAGTGCAGGTACGCGACCAAGAAGTCCGGGAACATGAACGCCTCGGGAAACGCGCGGTCGTGGCAGAGTGAGAAGAACAGCGGGAACTCCTCGATGGGTCGGAGGCTGTAGTAGGGTGTTGGAGAGCTCGAGGTCAGACTTCCGAGAGCTTGCCATGCTGCGTACCAGTCACGTAGTTCGTCTTCTAGATCTGTAGAGTCTGCCAGAACAGCATCCAGCCTTTCCATTGCGTCCGGGGCGTCGAAGTCGAGGGCATCGTGTCTTTCTAACAGGCCCGGTATCTGGATCGCTAGGTCGTAGAACGTGGTGCTAGAGTCCTGCACAGCTTTCGGGACGCGGAAAGCGACTTCACGCCACTCGGGCGTCGCCATAAACGGCGCCTTGCGGGCTATCAAGGCATGTATCATCGCGCCGTGTCGCATGTTCGAGTATAGCAGTAGCGCGAGATCAGATTTGATTGACTCCGGTCCTCGTAGTGCGACTAGTTGATTCGCACCTTGAACGTGTTTTCCCCATCCTTCGCCCGTCTTCGAGATCTCCTCGTACAGCTCGCACGTCGCCAGAACAGTGACAGCCGCAAGCACATCGTCGTCGTGGAGGAACTGCCCTTTCGCTATCGAGCGCGCGAGGCTGTTGAGCGCGTTGGAATACTGTCGGACAGCCTGCTTGACCAGAGCTTGATCCTGGTACAGTGATCCGATTTGCACTAAGCAGAGGGAGTCGAGGCTTTGCTGAAGGGCGGGCTGGGTGGACCTTTTCTCCGCTATGCACTGGAAGAACGAGAAGTGACCGTTCTGAGCTCCATTGACCGTCTGCGGGAGATATGTGTCTATGAAGCAGCTGTAAAGGGATGCGCGCTCGACGTCCGGACTGTAGAGTGGCATTGGGCCCTGCATGTATGCGGCCGAGATGGCTTTGCTGCGGTTAATGGGTGGTCGGCTGTTCGCAAGGATAACAAGGCCTTGCCGTTCTGCTGGGACGCTATCGAGATCCACGGTGGGGACAGATGAGTTAGAGGATGTTGGGCTGCTCCAGCGGTTGGTGGCGTAGACAGCATCCAGGTCTTCTATGATGAATGTAGATGATGCGCTAATGCTGGCGTTTTCGTTCGTCCTGATGACATGGCTCGTAGCTGTTCGTATCGCTTCTTTCACTCGATACTGTTCATTGGCCTTCTGTTTGGTTACAATAGTTTGGTCCTTGAATTCGATACCGCCAGCCTTATCGACGCGGTAGCCGGGACATGGCACTCCATGCGTGTCGCAGCGCTTGCAACCTGGTCTTCCCTCATCGCATCTGACCTTGCGTTTTCTGCACAAGAAACAACCTGGTGAGCGGGTAGGCATGGTTTCGGAAATGTGGCGTAAGGTGAACAAGTCGAAGTCATGGCGGCCTACCTTGTTCTGGCAAGGTCTGCGAGGCCCGATGAGAGTGGAAGAAGCGGGGCTGGAGTTGAAGGCGGCACAGCACATATACATATATGCATGTTTCGAACCACTTCATACGTCCTGTGTCATGATTCTAGGCACCAGAAATATGCTGTTCGCGCGAAGCTTGGATAAACGATTTCATGTACACATTTGAACACTCGCTATACTCCTTGCCCTAACCCTTCGCTGCCAGAAATCACAATGCTATCAACCTTCAACCGGAAAAGGCCAACCCCTTCTTGATCTCCGCAATCGCAAGCGCCGGGTTCAGTCCCTTGGGACATGTCCTCGAGCAGTTCAATATGGTGTGGCAACGGTACAAGCTCATGCTGTTGTTCAGCGCATCCTTCCTCTGAGCCGTCTTCTCGTCACGCGAGTCTGCGATCCATCGGTATGACTGGAGCAAGACAGCCGGGCCGAGGTACTCCTCGGAGTTCCACCAGTATGATGGGCATGAAGTGCTGCAGCACGCGCAGAGTATACATTCGTAGAGGCCATCGAGCTTGGCGCGGTCGGTCTTGGTTTGGCGGTTCTCACGTCCCTAGACATCATCAGCATCTTACCATGAGCTTAGCCATGGTAGAGGACTCACATCTGGAGGTGGCGTATCTCGCTGCAGGTATGGCTTGATGGATTTGTATTGTTTGTAGAACTGCGTCAGGTCCGGTACGAGGTCCTTGACGACATATGTGTGTGGCAAAGGATATATCCGCGACTCCTTGCCTGGCTCGGTCGGGATGCGGCCTGTTGGAAGTCATGCGTTAGCCATCTGCTCAATCGTGCTGAGTATGGCCATTCTTTCACGACGGCAACTTACACAAACATGCCAATGTGTTGACTCCATCAATGTTCATCGCACAGCTCCCGCAAATCCCCTCGCGACAGCTTCGCCTGAACGTCAATGTCGGGTCCACCTCGTTCTTGATCCTGATCAGAGCGTCCAGCATCATTGGTCCGGTCTTGTTGAGATCAAGGCTGTACTTCTGCATTTTCGGCTTCGCGGTAGGCTCGTCCGGGTTCCATCGGTAGATCTGGAAGGTCTTCATCTTGGCCTGCTGCGAAGGGCTCGGGTCCTTGATGGGTGTGCTTTTGGACGCGGGCTCGGGTGTGCTCGTGCCGGAGGTCATCTCGCTCACGGTGCTGAGGGGTTCGCCCTTGGTGTGTTCGATCGTGGTGGCCATGCCGCGGCGGAGGACGAGGGGGGCGGCAAAGCGCCGTGTTGCTAGTCGTAGTGCCATTGTAGATGTGTGGGTGGGTGGTGGAGGGGAGAAAGAGGGTGTGGCAATGGTAATGAAGTAAGGAAGGCCCAGATCGATGATGATGGCGATTACGTCTGATATGATTGGTGGATGGTGGAGGTGTCGGGCCGCTTTGTTTATTTCCGGAACGAAGAGTCGGCGCCTTTACTTCACCTCTTCACTTCGATTTTCTACACCCCATGAGTACCGTATCATCAAAAAGATTACAATGCCATAGTGGGCTGCTTCATCACACTACAAGCTATAGGGAGCCCTCCTCGACAGCAACACCCCGCCAGCCGAATCCAGTACTGATACCCCCCATCAATGTATCCCGATGACTCCTTTCACGCCTGGATAATGCGGAAGTGGAGAGCTACCAGTTGCCTACATACGACTCCTACTACTCCTTCCACGTTGATCCCTCAGTCTCCAGCCTTGCGGGTGAGCATGTGAAGACAATGTGCTCCATGCCACTGTAGCTGTTGCTAAATCATAACCTGTGTAACCAACTCTTTTAGGAGACAAGGTTCCTCGGGCTCGCGTCAACCTCCTCTTGACGACCCACTCAATGGTTGGCATCCCGCGCTCTCACGACACCAACATAGCTCGAGTGAGACTTCGTGGATCTACCAGGAGGCTATCCAAGATGGAATGATCGACCGCAGAACCAATCCATTTCTCCTTCAAACGTCCAGCTAGCTGCGGGCTAACAGTCCTAGCTGTCCCCTTCTGCGCCCAGGTGGAGTTGCTGACCCTAGCGACGGGGACAAGAAGTCACGAAAGATGAAGATGTTAGCCTACTGCGCCAGCTACGGTACGTTCATGCGCCAGGGTCGCACTCGCGTTTGACGTTCCTTTCGACGGCCCACATCGGAGTTTGTGCTTTGTATTTGAGGATGCCAACATTGCTTGTGTAGAGCTTCGTCGAGCTAAGACATACAACGCTCGGCGCTGGGAGGCAAGATGGCCGGGCTCAAAACGTTAAGTCACGGTATGCCAGTGCTTGAGATCACACAAGATCATGCCGTTCTTCCACCATGAAAGGAGTACACGAGGTTTGGGACTGAATGGGAACGTTCGAATCCTCAGATCCAGTCAATGTTCGTCTAGAATCCTTCTCAAGCCTCTGTCATGGGTACGTTGTGCTACCTACCCCATCATTCTATGCTTTGCAGATCATGGAACACAAGCCGTCAGTCTTGTCGTGCCTGGCTTTATAATGCTAGACCTATATCGACAATGATCGTCATCTCTGGAATACGAAACCACCCTATCATCAGAGACCTGTGGACGTCGACCATGCCAAACCTTCCCCGCTGATATGAAAAGCGAAAGCGGCAGGTCTGGGAGAAAGGCATATAAGCAGTCGAACGACTTGAAACTCTACCTCCAAATCATCCACAAACTTCGAACTCCATATCTATACCTTGACCAGTCTCCCCACAACCGCTTCCGAAGACAAGCTCCGCCAACTCCGGGCCACTCGTCAGCATGCTTTCCAAACTCGCCATCATCAGCATTCTCTTCATCTCCTCCATCAACGCAGCTCCAGATCCTGCCCCCAGCACTCCTCCAGCCGGCAGTGAGCCCGATGAAGGAGTACGATCTCCATTGCCCTGAACCTGAGATCAAGTAGCTGATGGCACTCCACACAGTACTGCTATCTGAAAGCGCCCAACGGTGGCGACGTGCCTGGCGGCTACTGCCTGCTCGGACCCAGTGACCACCAAATCCAGTATCTCTGCGATGGCGAGTACCGGGTAAGTTTGATCATGAGGTACTTTAAGGGGAGGGTTGCTGATGGTGGAGTACAGTGCACGGCAGAGGGAAATTACTGCCACGTCAACACCGTGCTTAGCAAAGTCCTTTGCCAGTGAGGCGCTGCAGCCGCTCCGACGTTTTGGCATTGTGACGCCTCTCGCCTCACTACACTACACCTCTTCCTGACCGGCATTGATTGCGATACAACATGTCATGAGAATTATCAGGAAGACTTCAATGCCATAGTCGGTAGCTTCGCATCATAAGCTATCGCCATCCCTCCTTGGATATCAAAACCATGCCGAACAAACTACCAGTAGTAAAAGTTCCCATCAATATACCCGCCCTGCAATGGATATCGACCCTGCTGGTAGTAAGGGAGATTTCTGATCTGCCAGTTGGTCATTGACATGCGCGCCAACAATGTCGTATTCATTGCGGCCCATGGCGCCCGTGCTGGGTCCTCCGCGGCCGAGATAGAGGCCCCCGAAGTTCTTGGGAAGTGCACTGCGCGCGTACTGCTCGTTGTACATGGGTGGTGGCAGCTGGCGGTTGGCCTGATTGTTGTACCAGTTCGAAGACATCGCGTCTTGGTGGTTGAAGAAGTTTCCGCGGTTTTGGTTGAGGGTGGTGATCGAGACTGTCTCTCTGTGTGTCAAGTGGTTGGATGAAGAGTGTGTGGTTCGAGAAATTCCCATGGACGACCGACTTCTACTTGAGCTGCGAGGCAATCTTGACTTGCCGTAGGGGTGTTGTGGTGAACCGGGACTCGAGCCAGGTTGACCGTCTTCACCAGCAGCGACGCATTGAGTGGCGTCGAATGTCGCTGATGAACTTGCAACCCGTCTACGCTGTAACAGTACCTCTAGTGCGTCGGGATGTCGTCCTGCTATACAGACAAAAGCGATCGCGCCAGAGAAAGAGAGCAAGTACAATTGGGCTGTCACTTACCGTGGTTATACTGTGGTATAATCGTCAGTATAATTGCATTCATACACGGCCTGTCATTTCTATCACCGAGTTAACAGCACATCCATCAGTCATCAGATGGAAACACAAAGTCCCCAGGCCCATACACCGCTCCCACATTCACGGGCACAGTCCACTCGCACTCCTGCAGCGGCGCGCTTATCTCCACGACCTTGGCAGAGTCCCTGCTGATGCCGTACAGACTGCCGTCCTTTCCTTTGATCTATCCCACGCGATACCCTGCCCAGCAATATCTGCTGCCCAGATCGTCGCGACCCATATCGCGATATCACCTGCATCAGGCAGCTTGATCACGTAGACAGCCGTAGCGTCATGGCCGGTAATATATAGCCATCCATCTGGACCGAAGGAGCCGCCACTATTGCTCATCGGCGAGAAAGACTGCCACAGCTCAGCCGGATAGATCCATCCGCGGGCAACGGTCCAGTCGTCATTGAACTGCACGATCTGCGTGTTCATCGTGAGCCCGTACGGTGTCGTCTGGCCAGCCTGCACGCGGTCGTAGTTGGCGAAGACGCCGTACCAAGTTCCGTTTTGGTCTTGATCGATCCAGGTTAGTGAGCCGCGTTCGATGCCAAAGCTACGGGAGCCAATGTGCTCCATGGTCTCAGTGTCCCACATCTCCACCGAGCTGGTTAGTGGAACCTGTGGATAGTTCGAATGCGGCGCGTAGAGGATCCCGTCGATGACCACGCCGCCGTCCAAGTGGATGATTGGGCCGTATTCACCGCCATACCATTGAAGAAGAGGCTTGGCGGTGGTCTTGTTGTGCTTGGTAATAGAGTAGTTGTCGATGGAATAGAAGCGGTCTGCGTCAACTGCAACGCCTTGGTTGGCATCGGCGGCTTTGATCTTGCGGATGGTAGTGCTGTTGAGCTGTTGTTCGGTGCCGGCGGTGCCGGTGAAGGTCGTGCCATTGGTATGAGGATTGCACTGAGGTCCTGTAGCTGCGGATGCTGCAGTGATGAAACATACGAGGGATGTAAGAGAGAGAAGCATGCTGCCAGGGAAGGACCAGGTTCAGTGGTGGGTCTCAGGAAGTGAGAATGTATGGAACAGCTGCATTGTACTTATCTGTTATGCTGCACTCCCCAAGACTTCGGTCTCCTCAACCTTCTTCGTCTCACGATTTACCGAAGCATAATGTAGGATCTTCACAAAGAGCGTTCGGAAACACGAATCAACGTGGGCAGCACCAGGCACGGGTTTCTCGCTGCATTGGCCCATGTTATAGGGCACGTGCCGTGATCCCAGGGAGTTGCTTCGACTCCTCATTTCTGTTCCTCGCTCTCTCCTCATCTCCCGGCTCCAGCAGATGCCTCTGCCCGCGCAGCATGTACCACGTACCTCGTGCCACGAGCGGCTACGACAAGACGAACTGCCGTGGTCTAGGTATCGCTGGCTCCAAGTCGAGACATATAGATGCCCACATGCGTATCCGCGCTCGGTGACAGGTAGGTGATTCTGTAGCTTTCTGATCCATCCAGATATTCCCCACAATAGCAACAAAATATGGCCACTACCACTCCACCGACCCGATATGAGGATCCAGAAGTGCAAAAAGCACACACGGATCTCTACCTAGGTTCATCCGAGCGGCCGCTCTACCCAGTTCTGCCACTTGGCATGAGCACAGAGGACTTCGATCAAGTGATCCACCAGTTCGTGGAAGCTCTAGGAAGTAAGAACGTTTTCGCTGGAGAAGCCTTGCAAGACTACATCGACCCGTACGAGATCGATGAGCCTGGTGCGAACGCAAGATACCGAGTGCAGCGGTAACGTGGGTTTATCTCGATGCAGCTTTGCGTACAGTTACTGACTAGCGATGTAGCCCGCCAACGATAGAGGCCCTCCAAAAGGTCCTGCAAGTCGCCAACAAGCATGGTATCCCGCTTTGGACCTTCTCACGAGGCAAAAACATCGGCTACGGCGGTCCTGCTCCAAGACTTCCAGGCTCGGTAGCACTAGACCTCCATCGCATGGACAAGATACTCGAGGTTAATTAAAAGTTCGCCTATGCTGTCGTTGAGCCCGGTGTAACCTTCACTGATCTGTATAACTACTGCGTTGAGAAAAACTCGAAAGTCTGGCCCAGCGTGCCGTCCCTAGGCTGGGGGAGCGTGATTGGAAATGTGAGCTCTCTTGTCCCAAGAGGAGCGATTACAGAATGCTGAGGTGCGCACATAGACTCTCGACCGCGGAGCAGGCTTTACGCCAACCGCCTCCCACCACGAGCACATCGCGGGCCTAGAGGTTGTGCTCGCCAACGGTGACATCGTTCGGACTGGACAATGGGCTCAGTCTAACTCAGCTTCCGCCCACAGATGGTTGTTACTCTAGTCGACGGCAACGAGGAGGCGAGACCGCTGGAGGAGACCGGGGATGCGCAGCAGATTCCTACCCCGCTGCCTGCACCCGATGATGAGGGAGACGTGGCCTGGGCTCATGGTTGAGGGATCGGAGCATGGATATGTGAACAACTTGTCTGGGTCGTCCTGGTGCAGTGAAACGTCGTGTCCACGTACAAGAAGATATCGTCGTACCTCATCCCATTCATCATCCGTCCTTTTTCCTGTTTTCGACAATTCCGTCTCCCTCCTTTCCTCCCGAGCCTCTCCATCTTCTTTGGCCACCGGAAACCAGCGATGCAGAGAAGAGGAAGCACCGGAGAATATCCGTGTAACCGTATTGTAGTCCTACTTCACATTATTGCTTGGCTCGCTTGCCGATGAGTCCACCTGGTGTGGTGATGATCCAACACTGTATGGTGGAAACCGGCGAGTTCCTCCAAGCGTCGTGGCATGTGCATGGCACCTGCCTTCCAAATCCAGCTGAGTTTAAGAGTGGGCAAGAGGAAGAACGTACATTCCTTCTCGGGTGCTAGATGCGCCGACTTCTGCTCCCATTGTTGTGTGGAGAGGTTTGTATGCTCATAACACTGCTTTGTAGCATGTTGGTGCACTCTTGGGGTCGCTCCTTCCCTTTTCAGGTTTGAGCGCAGAACGCCAAGCAATCCGTGCAAGACGAGATGGTTGGAAATGACGAGCAAGAATGCACACATTGGACATCCCAGAACGTCTCTCTCCAGTCATCTATGTGCAGATCAACGCCCCCAGCCATGCTACAAATCGACATTTTCATACCTCATCCCAATCATCACCCATCCCCACCTCACGCATGCCCGTTCGTCCCATTGGCAACCACCCCATTCTCCTTCTTCCCCTGCACCTTCCCCAACTCCTCTCTCCTCTGAGCAACAGCCCCTGCCAACTCCTCCAAGACTCTTTCAGTGTCTTCCCAGCCGATACAAGCGTCCGTGATCGAAACACCGTACTTAAGTCCCGCCTTCCCCTCCTTCGGCACCTTCTGCGCCCCCTCATGAATACTACTCTCAACCATACACCCCATAATCCCATCCTCCCCCTCCCTTATCTGCTTCGCCAGCTCCCGGGCAACCTTCGGCTGATTCGCATGATTCTTCTCGCTATTCCCGTGCGAGCAATCAACCATCAGCCGCGCACGGAGGCCCTTCTTCTCCAAAGCCGCCTTGCTCTCTGCGATAGCGGACGCGTGGAAATTCGTGCCCTTTTTGCCCCCGCGGAGGATGACGAAGCAATCGTCGTTACCGTCAGTTCCGACTATGGCTACGTTGCCGGATTTCTGGACGGAGAGGAAATGGTGCGGATGCTCTACCGAGCCGATGGCGTCGATAGCCACATCAAGCGTCCCGTCGGTGCCGTTCTTGAAGCCGATAGGGAAGGAGAGGCCGGAGGCGAGTTCGCGGTGAATTTGTGACTCCGTCGTTCGGGCTCCGATGGCGCCGACGGAGAGGAGGTCGGCCGTGAATTGGGGGGAGATGGTATCTAACATCTCGCTCGCTAGGGGCATGCCTTTTTCGGTGAGGTCGAGGAAGAGTTGGCGCGCTGTGCGGAGACCTTTATTGATGTTAAAGGTGTTGTCGATATCCGGGTCGTTGACGAGACCTTTCCAGCCAACGGTTGTACGGGGTTTTTCGAGGTAGCTCCTCATCACGATCAATAAATCGTCCTCGTATTTTTTCTTAATGGTTAGGAGGCGGTCGCAGTACTCGAGGGCCATTTTGGGGTCATGGATGCTGCAGGGGCCTACGACGACTAGGAGGCGGCGGTTGGCGTCGGTGCCCTGGACGACTTCGACGGCTTCGTTGCGGCCGGCGAGGACGGTGGCTTTGGATTTGGGGGACTGGCGGATTTCGTGCTGGAGGAGGTCGGGGGGTGTCAGGGGGGTCATGCCGCGGATGCGGAAGTCCTCTGCGCGGGTCCGGTCGCCGACGTTGGGGTTGGGGAGGAAGAACTGGTGTGGTGTTAGTGTGGGGAGCCATTGGGTGTTGTTGGTGTGTTTGGGTATACCTCGGACATGATGGGCGACTGTGTTTCAGCCACGAGTGTTTCTGGTGGTGCAAAAAGCGACTGTGTCGTCAATTGATATCGTCTGACGTTGGAGTCATTTCTGTCAGACTTCAAAAAATGTTCTAGAGCGGGGTATGCGCCACAGCCTGCGCCTCCCGAGACTCCGCACGCTACATTCTTCGATCACGATTCCTATTCCTGTTCTGTACAATCTTCCTTCTATAAAGCGACTTCAAACATGAATGAAGTTAAATAAAAACACGTGACTGCATACATATTGAAGACGACAACTTGACCATCGAACAAGGTGAAACCTCGTGTTCAAAAGCTGCCACAATCCGGCAGCAGAGGTAGGAAGTCTCCCGAACGTCATCGTTACATCTCTCCACCATGCCCTCTGATCGACACTACATCTCCTACACACCCTCCCTTCTTCTCTTCGGCAAAACAGACTTCCCTTCAAAACACGTCCCAAAGCCCATCAAAATGTCTCTCACCCGCCAATCCCTCTCCACCATCCCCCTCTCCTACGCCTCCTGCTCCATCGGCTGCCCCCCCTCCCACAAACAAAACCTCCCCCTCCCCTTCCGCCTTGCCGCTCTGTCAAAGGCCGGCTTCACAGGCATCGAACTCTCCATGCCTGACCTCGTCACCTTCGCCAATGAGCACTTCAAACGAAATGACATCGACAACCACTCCTTCGACTCCCTCTGCTCAGCCGCCGCCGTCGTCAAAACCCTCTGCGACGAGCACGGCTTAACGATAATGCTCCTCCAACCCTTCGCAAACTTCGAAGGCTGGCCCGCCGACTCCCCCGAACGCCGCGACGCCTTCTCCCGCGCGGAAGGCTGGCTCAACATCATGGAAGCGTGCGGGTGCGAGATGCTCCAAATCGGCTCCACCGACACACCAGCCGAGAAGATCGGCACGGATCGGGCTCGTTTCGTGAGCGATTTAAGGGAGATTGCGGATATGGCGGGGGAGAGGGGGAAGAAGATTGCGTACGAGAATTGGTGCTGGAGCACGCATGCGCCGGGTTGGGAGGATGTGTGGGATATTTGCGAGAAAGTGGGGAGGGGGAATTTTGGGCTGTGTTTGGATACTTTCCAGAGTGCTGGGGGGGAGTGGGGGGACCCTAGTACTGGTTCTGGAGTTGTGGAGGGTGGGGAGGGGAGGGAGGAAGTTGCGAAACGATGGCAACAATCCTGTCAACGCCTTTCCGAAACTATCCCGCCGGAGAAGATCTTCCTCCTCCAAATCAGCGACGCCTACAAGCCCGAGCAACCATTCGCGAATGAGGCTGATGAGAACGGGATGAGGCCAAGAGCTCGGTGGAGCAGCGCCTGGAGACCTCTACCATTCGAGGGCTATCTACCTGTGGTCGACTTTGCGAAGGCGGTGTTGAGGACCGGTTTCCGAGGCTGGTTCAGCTATGAGATCTTCGACGGTGGGATAGATGGGCAGGGGAAGGAGTATCAGCTGGAAGACTGGGCGAAGGCGGCGAGGGAGTGCCAGCGGAAGTTGGTTGATGCTTGTGTGGAGGGGTGAGGTGGGAGGGTGCTGAACTGCAAACTTAATGATTGAAAGTCTTCGTGGATGTGATATGCTGGATGTTGGGCACAACATCGAACCACGCCCTCAGTCGAATTGCAGTGCGCGCATCTGTGCTCTAGCGAAATACCACCTAGCTAGCCACACCACTTGGCTGGAGTTGTCGCTGGTCGACTCTTCTGAGGTAATTGGTTGCAGAACCTACTGACGGGTACACATTGATCCATACCTTACCACAAACTTTGTCATCATCATCTTCAATTCACGGCTGAGACCGAGCCACCACTACGCCTACCAATATTTTCCGACGCCGTACTGAGGCATGGTATGTATGCAGCTCAAAGCCGTGCTGAACGATCCCGAGCGGATCCCGAGCACGCTAAAACTAGGTGGAACGAGAACGACACATGCATGCCTCACCAATTGACTGCGCCCTCATATTTCCCCAATTTGTCTGCAGAATTCTCCAATGTCTGTTCAAGTTGCCAGGCTAAGTTTTCTCGTTCGTGTGGAACGAGATGGACGTTGTCGATGGCCTCGTTGATGTGTACTTACTCAGCGCTTTCCCGACAGTGTCATGGCTGCGACAGCGAGCACAGCCTACATGTATACCACGAGGTCTGCGCCTGCGATGGAGGTATATATGGTCAGGGAACGACAGATGGGGCGAGAGGCATTCACAGGTAATCATATTACGCAAACTCCGTTAACACCAACTTTTTGGCTTTTTGAGCTTCCATACCATTCTCTCCTCGACAAATTCCACGCGCACTACTCACATCAATCACAATGGTTTCCTCCCCCTCAAGCAAAATGCAAGACGAATGCGAAAAAGCAGCCAAAGTCCTCAAATCATTCATCGGTCCGTCTTCACTGGCCCCACGACACCCCATCGCTTACCTAACCAAACCATAGACAAAAAGAAGATCTCCCCAGCCATCATAGCCAACGCCAAAGGCCTAGCAATCTTCTCCGGCTTCCGCGGCGGCATGTACCTCGCCGGCGCTGGCGGCTCGGGCGTCGTCATCGCCCGTCTCCCCAACAACACCTGGTCGGCCCCCTCCGCCTTCTCCGTCCGCTCGGGAAGCGTAGGCATCGTCTACGGCTTCGACATGTACGACTGCGTCTGCGTGCTCAACACGCCCGCCGCCGTAGACGCCTACGCGCACCCGGAGGTCGATCTCGGGATGGCGGCCAAATTCGGTGGTAGTAATGGTGGCGACGGCGAGGCGGTGATGACGTTTACGAAGTCGAGGGGTTTGTATGGGGGTGTGACGGTGGATGGGACGGTGATTAAGGAGAAAGCTGATGTTAACGCTGGGATGTTTGGGGTTGGGGTTACCAGTGCGAAGATTTTGAAGGGGGAGGTGGAGGTCAGGGGAGAAGGGGTGGGGTTGAAGAAGTTGTTTGAGGTTGTTAAGTTTGCGGAGGGCAGGGCGGCGGATGGTAAGGTTGTTGGGTTGGTGGATGGGGGTGAGACGCCTGGGAGTGTGGAAACGTGATCCGAGGAGTCTGGAAACGCGTGGAGTTTGTGCGGAGACACCGAATTTAGCGAGTGCTGTGTTTGAGTGGGCCACAGAGTAATTGTGTAATTTCAGCCATCTCGATGAAAGCAAGCCATGCCATCATAGAACGACAAGCCCATGCCAGTGACGTTGGCAGTGCATGCCGGCGAGAGCGGGGCTCGTAGGAGGTATCCGCCTGTGAAAGCTAGACAGCCTGCACATATTCCTCCCACACGTGCTCCGGCACCATGATCGTAGTATTGAGAATCGGAGAACGGCACCAGCGCCCGCTATCGTCGCAGTCAAGAGCCATGAGAACGTTGCCGGCTGGCACGGGAGTCGATCCGGCTGGAAAAGATCAATCGATGTGCTTGTTGACGGTCCATGCGAACAACACTCACTAGCTTGGAACACGTAACATCCATCAGAAGTCTTGATGCGCGCTCCCCTGTACAAGGGTCCTCCGCAGTAGTCCGGGTTGATGGCGTATTCGAAGTAGCCCTGAAACTCCTGTCAGTACTAGTCATTGGGTGGCGAGAGCAAACACACCATGCATCCACTGTAGTCCACATCGCCAGTCGTTGGATCCTCGCACTCGTATGTCATGGCGAGTTGAATGCAATGGCCGCTTCCTGGAGTGCAGTAGAAGGTCCCGGTGTTATAGGTTTGAGTAGTCCACAGCTCCAGGCCGAGATTGGCCCATCCGCAGAAGTCATCGAAGACTGAGTAATGTTAGTTGGATTACAGGGACAATGCATCTCGTGGTGATTGACTGACCATTCATGTATGTAGTCTGATCGAATGCACCAGTACAGCTTTCGCAGCAGGAGATGGACGGGTTGGCAGTGATGATTTGGCGGGTGTCGAGAGTCTACTTGAATTTAGTAAAGACACGGTTTGAACAAACGTATAGCACATACCGTCGTATACTCGCTGTCGATGGAATCCTGAGGATGAAGAAACGTTGCTGAAGTATGGTTGAGCACCAGCAGAAGGAGGCCATAGACGGCCGGCATAATGTAAGGTTGCATGTTGAGAGGCAGAGAAGTCTAGAAGTCGCTTTGGCTACCAGGTAAAGAACTCGGTGTCGACGATATGGAAGAGATTGCTGAAGTGAAGAGAGTCAAGTACGAGTAGAGAGTGAGGTGCAAGCGAGGGAGAAAAGGATCGACTTCCAATGGGACGGAAAGTCGGCGGAAACTCGCATCAACCAGATGCGGAAGGCGCGAGGCTCGAGTCCCTCAGTAAGCACATCATAGTTAGTTTTGGCCGTCTGCCTTCCTGATGGAGTCTTATTAGCGGTAGACACGAATGTATTGCATCCATGTGTTTGCAGCGATGGAACATTTTTCTCGATCACGACAAGGATACACTCACGTCGGAACCCTCCTCTACTGAAGTTATTTGCGTTTGCTGCTCCCAGTCAAGCGTCCGTCTGGCATACATGTTCGTGCGTCTGGCCACCGTCCATCTCCACCGTCGCTTTACTCACAAATCGGAATCCAAATGCAGCCTAAACTTCTTGTTCGCCCGATCCGGTGCTCTCGTCTCGAACTGACTGCCGTGTATCTCGAACACCAACGGCTTCTGTTGCAAAATCTCCTCCCCACCCTCACCCACCGTCTTGCCCTCCTCAAACGGTACCTCGAACCTGAAGACGGTATGCTCTTTCGGCACAGTCTTAAGCACATCCTTCCTGGTAATGACGTCGAACGTGAACTTCGTATCCTTGACCACGATCCCGGACATCCCCACCCTACTCTCACACCTGCTCCGCACAACTTCCACCAGTGAGCCGTGATAGTCCGCCGAGGTCAAGATCGGTCCACAGCTCGTGGAATCGACGTACGACCTCCCGCCGGCTTTGCCGTCTTCGCTAGCAGTACTCAAGCCAAGTATCTCTCGCATGTATCCGCACCACATCCGATGCAGTGGCTCGTAGATGGCGTACTTCTGCTGGCCCTTCGGGATGTCGTAGATGCACAGCGCGCGCTTCTGTTTCGCGGAAAGGGGCTTCGGCTTCTTCGACTTTCGTCGTGCCTTTTCCTTCTGTAAGCGCTCGTATTGACGCTTGGAGCGAGCATCTCGATTCGGGTCTGGTGATGACGGCCGGAGGAGTAAAGGCCGCTGCTTCACGCGCTCGCGGAAGATCGTGTTGGCGACTTCTGGAGCATGCGCACGCTGCAGAAGTGTCTCCGCTATGTGTTCATCCTTTGACGGCGGTTCGGCCATCGTGTAATGTGCGTCGCATGGTTGCTCTTGCCAGATTAAAAATTGGTTGTAAAATGGGAAGGTGGTTGACGTGGATTTTGCTGACTCATGATATTTTCCCTTCCGACCTCCCCGGAAAGTCAGCCTGACTGCGTTTCTGCTTCGCTCAATCAGATCATGTCGGAGCAATTGCCACGCTTCACTTCGAATGCCTTCAAAAGAAATCGTCCACAGCTCCAGCGTCCAGAGCTACGTGTATGTCGCTAAGGCCGGGATGAATTAACCCAAGCTCTTGAGAAGTTTACTAGAGCTTCTTCTAGTGTCGACGCGTCTACGCATCTCGGCCTCTTCAAGTCTTCTGCCCTACATCTGACTTCACCTGTCGAAACGCAAGCAAGTCGCTCGAACTCCACGAATGGTGGTGGTTGTGTCCGGAAGAGCAGACACCCGTCTGTGATATTCTTCAAGGTCCGCATCGCTTCCCGCGATAGGAAGGTGACAGATACCATACCACTCTCGACTCGCAGCGAGACGTATTTTCGTCGCGGCAGCAGAAGGGTAACTATGGTGCTTACAAGATGCAATCGTACCACTTTCCGCTCAGGGAGACATGGGTATCAGGCTTGAGGAGCATACGCAACACATGTGGTGTCCTGGGGATGGGAGTCTCACGTTGGCCGCAGTGCGGCGTACCGACGATGGGACCTCTATATAAGTGCCCCCAGCATTTGAAGGTAGAAGAACATCATCTGCTCTGATTTTACTCACAACCCATCTCTCAGTGATCAATCGTCACCACACTTCTCATCTTGCATCTTGCACAACCTCTCAAGCGGATCAACCCTTCCACTAGCCCAACATGCTTACCCAAGCCCTTCTCCTGGCCCTCCCCTTCCTCACCCAAGCCGTCGCTCAAGGCGCCTATGGCGAAAAATCAACCACCACCAAGACGACCGCAGCAGCAGCTACCACAATCAGCGCCTCCTCAGCGATCCACACCGTGCAAGTCGGCCTTGGCGGCTTGAACTTCGCGCCAAACAGCCTCACGGCTGCCATCGGAGACCAAATCGAATTCCACTTCGCGTCCCCAGATCACTCGGTGGCTGAAGGCTCCTCCAGCAATCCCTGCCGGCCGTCCGGCGATTCGGCGTTCTACTCCGGCTTCGTGAAACCAGGGGGTGAGCCGTTCACCGTCACGGTCAATAGCACACACCCAATGTGGTTCTACTGCACAGCGGTGGGACACTGTCAGGCGGGAATGGTGGGCGTGATCAATCCTTCGTAAGGTTTTGCTCTGCCTTTGTTCACTGCCGTGCACATCGCTGATGGTTGCGTTGTAGGTCCGGAGAAACAGCAGCAGAGTACGCAAACGCAGCAGGCAAGACCTCAAAGTCTCCATCTCAGCCAAAAGTCCAAGGTGGTGTCTTCGCAGCCGCCAACGCCCGTGGTAGCAGCGGTGGTGGCAGTACCGGCGGCGCAAGCACTACCTCGGCTGCCTCAGCTGCTTCAAATTCCGCCGCCAGCCCAACGCCGACGCCTGGGAGTGCCACTCGTGTCAGTGCGATGGGCGTGCTAGGGTTCATGGGGCTGAGCGTGCCGCTGGGATATGTTGTCTTCGCCGGCTTCTGACGAGCTTGAGAAATCACATGTTCTTGTGCCCGCTTGTCTCGTTGCAGAGATACTGTTGATCTGGACTTGCTTGTTTTGAGCGTGCCTGTGATAGCCTGCACTCAGTACGCGAAAGGGTGTGACAAACCTCATCAGCACCTTCCCAATTGAACAAGCAATATCTATCTTCAAACCAAATGCTGTAGTCTTGACGTCCCTTGGCACAATCAACTTCGTTTTACCAGCTAGTGATCTAGGGAGGCTACGATAGAGACAGTCTTGACACCCATGAGTTAGGGAAACAGAAAGAAGAAGCGATCGAGGCAGGGCGGCACAAGCAAACCTGATGTCTTGCCTAATTAACAGAATTAACAGCCTATCATTGGGTGCTGAAAGTCGGGCACTAGCGGGGGTACTCCCGCACCCCCAATTGTTCATTAAGGAGAAATCGGGGGTGCAGCCTTGATGCCTTACCCGAATTGCCCGCCCGAGCCATCAACGCCGGGCCGTTGTCCGACGGCATCATCGATCAACTCTGCCTTGACTTCATGTTCACAGCTACACATACACGGTGTCGTAGTTCATAAGACAACACCATCTGATGCTCAGGACACTTGCTATTCCCACACGGAGGCTTCTATCCTTCCGGACGTATACCATTTTCACCAGGACGATGGCTTCAGACACCAGCAAGCACATCTTCGCTCCTGGCGGCACGAATCGCTCACTGCAGGCCGAGCAGTATACCAAAGGCTCCCTCGACATCTCTCAACTCGATTCCAGTCCTTTCAAGCAATTCGACATTTGGTTCAAGCACGCCCAAGAAGAAAACGTTTACCAACCAGAAACCGTCACCCTCTCCACAGCAGAGCTACCATCAGGACGTGTGAGCGCGCGGATGGTCTATCTCAAGGAAATGGACGACCGCGGCTTCGTTATCTACAGCAACTGGGGCACCTCACGGAAAGCTTCAGATGTGGAATCCAACCGGCACGCGGCACTAACATTCTGGTGGCGAGAGCTGGAGCGGCAGGTTCGAGTGGAGGGGCCGTGTGAGAGGTTGACTGCTGAGGAGTCACAGCCGTACTACGACACGCGGATTCGTGGATCGAGACTCGGTGCGTGGGCTTCGCAGCAGAGTCAGGTGCTGCGCGATCGTGCGGAGCTGGAGGATCAGGTCAAGGATGTGGAGAGGAGGTTTGAGGGGGAGGAAAGCATTCCGGTGCCAGAGTTCTGGGGCGGTTTGAGGGTCAAGCCGGAGGTGGTGGAGTTTTGGCAGGGGAGGCCGAGTCGGCTCCATGATCGCTTCAGGTATACGAGGAGTGAGGAGGGGGGTGAATGGAAGATTGAGCGGCTTAGCCCGTGAGCGTTCAATCGATCGGTACCAGGATGGCCTGTCGTGGTGCATTGGCCGTTCCATTGCGTATCGTTGGAGCGAGCGTTACGATCAGAGGCGCCTACGCATAAGAAATGATACAACTCCTACGGACTCTCAAGTAAATTATCGCCTTCGACCTACCTCGGTGCCGCAAATCCTAGAAGTCCCGATGAAACCTTCTCGCCTTCTATACCATTACCTTCGCGGACGCAGGTCAGAGTCTGACTGAACTGATCTACTCCTCACGGCTGTCCCGCTGACTGGCCTGACAACGCTCAGAGCCCCATCACTACGCTGTGGCTGCTGCTGATACCTGGTGCGCGCCACTGTTGCAGCTCATGTGGTCAGCGAAGATCGATCACAGATCGTAAGTGACACTTACTATCAGCTACTGGATTACGCCCCTGCGCCAGTTGGTCCTGCCCCTGCTGGTTATAGCCACGTGGAACACTACTTTCACTAGGATAACCAGTCTCCGTGTAACGAGTCGGTGTGGGAAGGTACGAGGAGTCCAAATCTGGATCCGGAATCTCTCGGCCAAGAATTGAATCCTCACCACGCCTCTGCACCGGACGGCCGCGCTCCTGGTCGGCCGGTGGCGGCGGAGGCGGTTGACGTCCCGTTTGCGACGCTGTTTCTGCCACCCTGCTTGAAGCAGCAACGTTCCGATTTCGACGCCGACCAAGTCGAAGCGCTCCAAGTCGAACCCGTTCGAACGCAACCCGTCGTCTGCTTGCCCATCGGCGGACACGTTCTACTACATGCCGAAGCGGGCTCGCGGCCCGAATCATCCCACGAACGCGTTCAGGCACTAATGCACGCAGTCCTCGACGTGCTTCTTCTTCCGGAGATGAAGATATGCCGCGAGATCTGGACTCACTGTCTGTGTCCAAAGTCATTCTTCGCGGCCTCTGCTGCGGCGCAGGCTGGTTAGCTGCAGGTCTCTGGTCCGGGTAAGGGTCATGAGGCTGGCCCAGGACCGGCTCTGGATGAGGCGAACTTTCACCCGAACCAGGCACAGGCGTTGGTGTTCTGACCTCGAACTGGTCAGAGTCCTGTATCGAGCTATTGGTTGGAACTGGGCCCGCGTTCGTGACTCTTAGCTGCGGCCGCTCGACGCCAAGTTGGAAGGGGCTAGCCGCTTGTGTCGGCGGAGGGCTAGGTGCGCGCGGTAAGGCCGACCCGGTGGCAGTCTCATCGCGCCGTGCCTCAGCTCTTCGTGCGTCAGCTCGCCTACGAAGGGCTTCACGGCGTACGTTGTATTCTGGCGGCGGGTCGTGTGGCGCTGTAGTGATAGCCATGTCATCACCGTCTGCATGTCCTATTGTCGATCTCGGGGCACTTACTGGACTGTCGGATTCCTCATACACAGAGGTCTCATGAGACGACGGGGTTCGCGGCCTTGCCTCTGGCCTTGCTGTTGGCCCAGTCCTCTCAGTCCAAGGGTCGGGCAAGAAATGGGGCAGATTGAACATGTCTAGGTTACTTGGTAGCTGTTGCTCTTCGTAGGGAAGTGTGGCGCCTGAAGGACTTCGCAACCTTGCTGCTGGCGCGATCCATGGCCGTGAGAAGTCCGGGGGATCTGGAGTACCGTATGAATCTGGGCCCCAAGCCGGAGGTGGTTCATCATCGTTGTAACCTGGGACATCCGGAGGCGGCGCAGGACCTGCCTGTGCCATCGAATTGCTTTCCTGCATCATTCGTGAAGTCCCTGCTTGCGGCGCACGCGTATCGGGAAACCGCTCGGTTCCTTGCGCTCCTGCTTCAGCTTGAGGCTCGTCGGTACGACCTCCACGACGGCTCGATCGTGCGGACCCATTATTACTGTTCCTCGCTGGTGCGGTTCCAGGCGCACGACCACCTACCGGGACTCGAGGCGGCACATAACCTGGCTGTGCATTTCGGACGCTCTCTTGTGTGCCTTGCGGTGGTCCTCGATGAGGAGCACTGCCACTGGAAGACGATTGAGCTTCATCGGAGGCTCCTGCTTCTGCTTGAGACTCGTTGGTACGTGCTCTACGCAAGCTATCTTGGGCCCATAGATCCTTCTTTGGTGGCATCTTTACGACTATGCCTGAACTGAGTTGGTGAACTGCTTATCTGTCAGCTGGAAGGCAAAAGCTTGAACTGGGTTGAACTTTTGGACCCGATGTCAGTGGTCAGTGGTTGTTGGTGGAAGATTGAGGAAACTACTCGACGACCAACGGGACTTATACTGGGAGCAGTACTCTGGCTGTAGTCATAATTCTTCAGCAAACGGACCTTGACCAAATTTCATGTCATAGCAGAACTACGATTCCGACAGGCGACCTTTGACTACAACGACTCCCACAGTTCTGCGTCGAGTCAATCGTCGGATCGCAAAGCTTTCCTTCATTGACTCAACAAGAATATTCGACACAAGCCGAGTGGTTAAGCAGCGCCTCTCTTTGACGGAAAACGCTAGGAAGCTCGTGAGCAGAGCTGGCAAACATTACACATGCTGCCTTCACTGGGGAGCGATACAACTGGCCTCGGAACAAACCTTTGGAGTAACACATTTGTCATGACTTGCATTGATCCTACACGTCGGCTACACACTTGAGCTCTGCTTCAAGTACCATTGTCCCGAGCCTTTCACCGACCATTTGCTCAACTCATACTACCATGACCTCCGATATGGATTCGAGGACCTTGATCCATAGTACCCAAATCGTTGCAGCTCGATACTGCTGGCATACGAGCCTCCACGGTCACCAACGCCGTCGTACCCATAGGGGCCTGAGTGTCTCGACGGCCGATCCAGCATAACATCTCGCCGCATTGGTCGGCCATAACGATAAGATCCCTCCCTGACTCCCAAGTCCAACTGAGGAGATGGACCATACGGCATGTCTTCGTAGCGAAACCCGCGAAGCCTGGTGTCGTACCGACGGAACGAGGGCCAGTGCCAGTTCGGCATGGCTTCGATTTTGTACAGATTGGAGCGGGGAGGCTGAAGAGATTGGTAGAGTGGTGTTTGATGCTCGTGTTCGTGTTGATTCGGTTGCTCTGAGCACCACCTGGAGACTACGAAGAATGCCCGGTATATGACCACGACGGCGGCATCAGTTCTTCCTCATTCATGATGGCCTGTTATCATACCTACGTGCTCGAGGACATTCTATGCCAGCGCCAATGGGTGTTCCGTGTCCATAACAACCTACCAAACACGCCCGATTCGAACAACGCCTGCTACGCCGTCTGGCCGATGACGATTATGTATTCGTCGTCCCTGTTCACCAGCACCAGTCTGCCTGGGGACCACAAGGCATGCTGCGACCACGGCTGACATACTGCTTCGACGCTGTGCCTTGGGTATCGACTCATTGACTGAGGCATACGAGCCTGCATCACCATGCTAATTAAGTTCTGCAAGCTTCATTCAAACCTCCAGCATGCGGCCGTCCTTTGGCTTGATACAGAGATCCAGGAGGTGAGTATTCGCAACATTGCAAATGTCACGGCATCATGACTCCAATAATACATGTCAATTTACTTGCAGATACTCTCAGAATGGTGCAGCGCAAATCATCGCCATACGTTCGTACTGCAGTCTATGATTGTCCATTCGCCACCTGTGCCGGCCGCAACATACACACATGAGGCAGATCTCTGTCCAAACCCCATTTGCGAGCATCGAACTCAAACTCCCGTACCTGTTCATACCCCATCCGCTGATACAGTGCCCTGCCCATCGGACTTGCTTCTAAATACGATTGCAAGCCCAACTGATCAGCCTGCTGCAGCCCTTCCTTAATCAACATACCCCCAACACCCTTCCGATGATACTCAGGCAGAACCGCCAGAACATTCAGCAGCACATACGGTTGACGACCGAGAATCTCACGCTTGTACTTGTCAATATTGCCGTGGAACTCATCCAGCAAAGCAACATTGCAGTCGGGTGGGTGGCCTTTCTCCTCGGATTTCTTGTCTTCGGCGTCCAGGTCCGCTTGGGTGCGTTCTTGGGTGTAGAATTTCCAGTAGCCGATGCCGATGACTTTGCCGTTCGAGTCGGACTCGGGAAGGTCGTGATCTATGACTTTCATGATTCGGTTTCGGTCCGGGTTCTCCTGCCTGTCCTCGAGCAAGCTGCCTTTCGCCCAGGCTCGAGCTGACTCGGTGTAGCCGTTTGGATACATGAGACCCATGAATGCATCGTTGAAGGCGGCCCAGCAGATGTTGCAGTACGCATTGGCATCCTTTTCGGCTAGGCGAAGGAGTTCCAGACGCATGGTGCTTTCAATTGATCCGACGAATCTCCTTTCGTTTTTATCGTTGAAGACTTCTGCAAGATGAATTGCTACTACTTGCCATGTGCCATGTGTAGAGTCATACCGTGGTGGAGCCGGTTGACTCTGCCGAATCCTTCGGACGACATCGGCGACCGCTCGGCATACGGAGTTCGAACATACGGATTGTCAGTATGATGATTCAGTGCGAGCAGTCGCCTGCCCAACAAAGAATGTCGAGCACTGGTAGTCGACTTCACGGCTCACGGCGTAGTGTTGCACCTCAGATCGAATCATGGTAGTAGCATCGTGGTGTTGCTGTTATGGTTGTATGAGCAAGTTCCACCGGCTGGGATCAAACTTTTGTCACACTTGCAACACTACCCCCGACGTTATTACATCGCCCGAACTCTCGTGGACGGAGTTGTTTGCATTCCTTCTCCTTCGTCTCCAGACCATCGTCCAGGAGACGTCCGTTGATGGATTGAACGGTCAGTGATCAGAATTGTCGGATGGTCACGAGTCGAGAGAACAGGCGATGCGGATATTGTTGGACAGCTCGCTCTGGCCAATGGAATTTATGATCCCGGCGTGCCGGCGCAGGAACCCGTCAAGCGCCGGCGACAGTTTCTTTTTATGAACTCAAGGAGATTGCACAGTGGGCCTGGCCGCCTGGATCATTTTAGCCTCGTATTCCTTCGAACGCCTTCTCTCGCTTCTCTACAACTTCCAACGCTACCGGCGACACTATTGGCGTGCGAGCGACTTGCCCGCGGTGGCCTGACCAATCTCCTGAAGGCAGTTCCTGCCAAGATGTGTGTCTTCGAAGCTTGTTGGACACCGTGGCATCCGTTTCTTCCGCCTGCTGTCTTCACTTGCTCGCCTCGCTCGCCTATACCAGGGAACCGCGGAGTCCCCCTGCTACTGGACCGTCGGGCACTCGCGTAGGGCAGCCCACATCTCGTATGCTTTGACGGATGCCACGTTCGTCAAGGTTCAACGCGTCCATCGCCAAGGCAAGTCCTGCAATAACGTCTACGCCATCGCTTCGATGGCTTCCATCAGCAAGGTTGAGGCTGTTATAGCGCTTAATTCTCCCCCTGGATGGTTTACTTAAGAGATCGCAGCGTCCGCCTACCGATTTCTTCCCTCGCCCCAACGCTGTTTTCGCTTTCTTAAACCTCACATTCGTTTTTAATAAACACCCACACTCGTTCACGATGTACAAAATCACCGCAGTAATTGGCCTCGTTGGCCTGGCCTCCGCCGCCCTTGAGAATGGCGCTCCTCCAGCGTACCAGAGCGCCCCTCCGGCATCTGACGGAACTACCTCCAGCTCTGCCGCGCCCGTTACGTCCAGCGTAGTGGTGTCGAGCTCTATCCCGGCCTACCCTTCGTCCACCCCGGCCGCCTACACCTCGTCAGCTTCTTCCGCAGTTGGCTACTCTTCCGTCCCAGTCGCCTACTCATCCAGCGCGTCTCCAGTGTCGAGCTCGGCCTACGCCATCTCGTCGTCGGTTGTGCCCAGCTCCACCAGCAGCGCCCCACCAGCCCCAACATGCGACTGCTGGAGCAAGTGCTTCGAGGCCGCTGGCGTTTCTGGCGAGGGTGAGCTTTGCGGCAACAGCGAAGTCAGCTCGTGCATCGCCACCACCTGCAGCAATGAGGAGGACAAGAACTACTGGACCTGGTACAACAGCTTCTGCTCCGCTGTGCCCACCTCATCCGTCACCTCTACATACTCTGCCTCCGCCACCGTATCGTCATCCAGCTCTGTATCCAGCTCCGCCACCCCCACTCCTTCGTGCTGGAACGACTGCTTCGGCCAGGCCGGCATCACCTCTGAGGAGCAGCTTTGCGGCAACCAGCAGGTCAACAGCTGCATCTACTACACCTGCAGCGCCGAGGAGGACCAGGCCTACTGGTCGTGGTACAACTCTTTCTGCCCGGCTCCTTCCACCAGCACTGTCCCGGCCAGCGAGACTTACCCAGTCACCACGAGCTCCAGCACTGTCAGCTCCACCAGCTCTGCGCCAACCACCACCGCTACTGGTGACTGCTGGGAGGTGTGCTTCGCCGAGAATAACGTTGAGTCCCAGGCCTCGCTCTGCGGCAACGACGCTGTCAGCAAGTGCATCCACGACACCTGCTCCGCCGATTTGGACAAGGCCTACTGGGATTGGTACAACGGCTACTGCACCCCAACCACCGGTGTCAGCACCCTCACCACCATCTGCACCCCAACTGAGCCTGCCACCACTGGCGCCACCACCGGTGCGACCACCGAGATCCCTCCACCATATACCACCACCTACGAGACCACCTACACGACCCCAGCCTCGCCCGTCGAGACTGCACCAGTCGACAGCGGCCTCCCACCAGCGCCATCCACCTGGGTGCCAGCCACCTCCGCTGCGCCCCCAGCGCCATACAACTCCCCAGCATGGTCGAGCCCATACAGCTACCCAGTCGCCCCTACCGGCACTGGCTCCGCTTGGTCGCCAAACGCCTCCCCATCTGGCTACGTCCCGGTCCCAGCCACTGGTGCCGGCGCTGCCAACAAGGCTGGTGGCCTCATCGCTGTCGTTGTCGCCGCTGCTGCTTTCTTGTAAGCTAGCAACTCTCTTGGCTGGTGAGCCGGGAATTTCACGACTCGCACACGTGGTGGTTATGCGATTAATGTTTCTCATATGCCGGAAATCCTACATAATCTTCTTTGAGCAATGTATCTAGCTTTTCTTTTCTTGGTAATATGATATTTCACGCTATACAACTTCGCAGGATTCCGATGGGCGTTCGCTTCCTAGTTGCCCACGTCGACGTTGACATGTAAGTCATACGCCATTCTCGCAGTCTACTCCGTGTCATGGTCTTGAGCAGCATACGCACGCAATCAGTTTAGCGATGCGGGAGTTCTTGTGGCATGGATGTGAAGAACTGGAACGTCTCGACTTTGACCACGTGACCATGAAAACCTGGGCGAATCGACTCCACTTGACTGCCCACCGCGTCGCCTACCTGGTGATTTTTGTTTGTTTTTACACCTCTGGCGATTACAGACTGGCTCTTGGTTTTTCCGGAAGAATCTTCTGCTGTGAGGCACATCTCGCGAGCCTGTCACTTTGGAGTTTCCAGTATCATTATCGTGCCATTGGCCCATTGCTGTCCTCCACCGTTCTCATCACGTCGATCGGTGAGTCAACTGCCCGTTTTCAGCGATAGCGGAGTTGACCTAGGAAGCAGCTCCATGACCATGTCGTCTCTTCAATACATCAACGAGAAGAGAGCAGGCGAGAAGCACAGTGATGCTTGCCACTATTCACAATGCGTCATCCTTGGCGACACTGTGAAGTGTGCCGGCTAGGGTGGATGGGAGGGCAATCTCAACGCCGACGACTGGCAAGGTCAAATCGACAAGGCGTTCGAGAACGTCGACCGGGTTCTCCAGGCGGCGGGACTGCGCGGCTGGGAAGACGTCTACTGCATACGCAGCTACCAGACCGACATTGCAAATCACTTCGACTACTTGGTCCAGAAGTTGAAGAAGCGGATTCCCGGTCATCGACCTATTTGGACTGCGTTGGGCGTGCCGGCGCTTGCCTTCCCTGCTATGTCGGTGGAGATTGAGGTTGAAGCGTACCGTGGCAAGCAAGTAGAGGCGGCATGAATGTTCCTGGAGGCGTGTCCGTAGAGGCTTAGCTCTTCAATGATTGTGTGTGATACGAGACACAACCTAGTGGATAAATTGATAGACGACCAAGTCCACGCTGTATAGTTTGATCGTCACTATAGGCATTTCGATAGTCACAAGCCGAACACAACTTTGTACGACGCTCAGGCACGTCGACACTGGTGATATAGGGTGTGATTTGTACGGAAGTACCAGGTAGAATAGTAGATCCAGGCGAGGTCCGAGCGTCGGTATTCATTTATCTTCCCTCGAGTCCTCGGAGACTTTTCACATGAGATGCCTTCGAAGAATAAATACAGTCATTTCGTGAGAGATGCGACCGAATCGTAAATGAGTCGTCGATCGATCGTTCTGCGAGGGAGTGCTGCGTAAACATCTTTGGAGTAAGGAGGTAGCAATCCATACATGTATCTCAGCGCCCTGTTCCGTCATGGCCCACTACACGATCCATCAAGAACTGGAAGCACTAGCTGGCAACGCAGACACTGTCGGTCCTCAGGACGACGGCGTATCATCTGAGCTAATATCTCGTACCATCGACCGCTGGCACACTCTTTTCGGCATTTCCAAATCTGATGCCGTTGACAGGATCATGGAACACCGCAACAATCTAACCCGCACCCGAGTCTCGGACGCCCACTGGGACGCAGTGGAGACCGAGAAGATAGCGGCTGGCTGCGACCGCGAAGCTTACGAGTACGAGCTCGAGTTGCAGAAGAAGAAGGCCTTTCTACCTGATTTACTGCCTTCATCTGATGACGCTTCGACGGTGACCTATTTGGTAGAGCTTAGCGGGCCACTGGATAGTCCCGAGAAAGTGAGGCATGCTGTCAAGATGGCAGAGATGCCGGCGGTGGTCGAGGGCTGGAGTGTGCAAGAAGGTCGGGCGGTCTCACTTTGCTGCATTGATGTGGCGGCGAAGAGTGCGCTGTTACGGTGGGCTGCTGGGGAGGGTGGTGGGTTTGAGCCGACTGTTTTGGTTAATCCGAAGTCGTTGGAGTGATCGATGTCTTGTAGCAACGAACTCGCAGGCTGGAAAACGCCTCGTGCGACTTCTAGGATCATTCTAGGACCATACAAGCTACGGCTCAGACGAAGGTAGAATAAGTATGTAAGGCATGACAGTTTTGGAATATGAGGGATGGTGATGGGATGAAGGATGATGGCATTGGCTTACGCCCTTTTGCACGCACGCTACGAGGTGTCTTGTGTAAGTACTGCTACTCTAGCAACGTCAAGACTCACCTACTGACTGCCGCGTCTGCAGCTCTGTAACCGCAGACTCTTCCATGACGACCCGCTTCTCTTCCGCCTAGCTACTCTGCCGCACTCGAGTCCTCTTCGACAACCCACTCAAATGCACCCTCTTCGATCGCCACCATAGCCCGGTCAAACTCACGCTGCGCCTCCTCCATCAGTCTGTGGTCGTCAGCCACGGCAATCTGGCCTTCATCTCCACTGCTGTCCTTCGAGATGAGACCCAACTCAACGCCCAACGCCAACAACTCTTCAATCCCCTTCACCGTCTCCGCACTCACCACGGTCCCTTCCCATTTAGCGTCGGTATAGAACTGGTCGCTCAGCTCGAACCATTCGCTCACAAGGTCCTGGTGTGTGTCGTCGTTGGTGTCTTGGGGGCCACTGCAGAGGCTGTCGAGGTTCGAGAAGATTGCGGACAGACGTTGAGAGTAGCTGTCTTTTGTGGCAGGAGAAAGGGACGACGACTTGGTGATTTCGTAGGAGAGGAATTTGAGAGAGATGGAGTGCAGAAGGTTCTCGCACTCAGACCTGGACGTGGAGTTTGCCTTTGGTGTTGGTTGTTTCTGACCAAGCTTTGGCCGGAAGCAGAGGCTCGACATGGCGTTGTCCAACGCGTTCGGCGTAAGGAAGGTACTAACATGATTAAAACATTTAGGAGTATATAAGGCAGAGTTGAGGAGCTATTCACGACAGAACAATAACATTGTACAATGGTGTCAGGATACGTATTGAAGTACTGCTATTCAAGCGACTGCACATTCACTTGCTTACTACCGCCTCTGCAGGGCTCTGCGACCGCAGGCTCATCCTCGAGATCAGGCTTTCACGTCAACTACTGTATCTACTCGAATCTTCTTCAGCTATCACATCAAAGAATCCTTCCTCAATCGCCTCCATAGTCATGTCAGTATCCCGCTCCGCCTCCTCCAGATCCCCATTAATCGGGTAGTCGGACAGCTCGTCCTGATCTTCCCAACCACTGCTGGCTCCGTTAGCCGTCCTCTGATCTTCGAACTCACCTGACCACTCCATCAGCGCCGCCAATTCGTCCACCCTGAGGTCCCTGACCGACGGGTTCGGATCGCCAATCTGCCTCCAGAAATACTCACTGAGCGCACTCCACTGGTCAAAAACGTTCCACTCGGCTGGGTCGAACGGCGTGGACGGTTTGTTCCCGATCTGCCTGAATTGAGCACGAATGCCGGAGAGTGTTGAGAGGTAGGCGTATTTGTCTGCAGTGGAGAGCATAGAGGGGGTGGTGATGCAGGTGACAGAAACGAAGGGGAGGGATACTCTGCCTGCGACGAGGAGTGGGGGATCGTTGGGGATGTGGAAGGTAGCACCGGGTGCTGTTGCTGTTGGTGCTTGGGTCTGTGGCGGAGTTGGTGGCGGTAGGAGTGGTCGCTGGGTGGGCTTCGGTCTAAAGCAGAGGTTCGACATACTATTGTCCATCTTGCTAGGTGTTGAGGAAGGGAGTATGTTTAGAAAATGCGTCACCAAATATGGAAGTGTTGAAAAGGTTAAAAGGACAATAGCATTGTACAAAAGTGTCGTATACTTAGCGTTAATTATGGACAATAGATGTGAATTACAGATAGCACGATGTACTCGATATGTGTGATCCACTTACCGTGCGTCCGATGCTCTTTTGATCCACGTAGAGTGGCAATGAACTTGCAAAAGGCGGCGACAGCATGGAGAAGCCTCCAGCGCTCTACCCGCGGTGTGTAACTCCAGACGAACGCAGAGGTCAAGTCCGTACCGCCATACGACTTTCTCGTCCAACATGAATGAGAGCTGAGACAACTGAAGGAGAAGGACTGATCTTACACCATTTCAAACGGACAGATACGTATGTAAGTACTGCTGCTCAAGCGACGACAAACTTACCTGCTTACTGCCGTCTTTGCAGCCTTCTGCAGCCGCGGGATTTTATTGAACGATGCGCTTCTCTCCTGCCACGCCTTGACTCAACTAATGTGCCATACTGAAGTCTTCCTCAGCAAACACATCGAACGCTCTCCCCTCAGTTGCTCCCATAGCCTCGTCAGCTACATCGAACGTCCCCATAGTCCCCTCAACAGTACGCATCGACTCCTCCATCTTGCCCCTGTAGTAGTCAGCCAAGGCACTCTGGCCTTCGTCACCGTTGATATCCTGAGAGGCCTCGTTCCACTCAGGCTCCGCGTAGAACTCATCGCCGAGGTCGAACCACTCGAGTAGGAGAGCTTGATGTGTGCCGTCGCCGTTGCCGAGGAGAACTTGTTCGTGGGCGCGGTCGAGCTTCTCGAAGATCGTGGCCAGGCGTTGGAGGTAGAGGTCCTTTGTGGCAGAGGAGAGGGGCGAGGAGTAGATTGTGTCATAGTAGAGGATGCCGAGAGAGACGGAGTAGGAGGACTCGATCTTGGTGTCTGCGGTTGTTGGTGCTTTTTGTTGAATGGCTTCTTGCCCGAGGCAGAGATTCGACATTGCGTTTTCCATCGTGCTGGCGTTCGGGTGCTGGTGTTCGGGTGATAATGAATGATGAAGGTGGAAGAGATGCAGTGGTATATAAGGGAAGGTTGAGGCTTCTCAAAGGATAACAATGGCATTGTACAATGGTGTGATGAACGGGAAGTGACTTGCGGACGCTAAAAGTCAATTAGCACAATGTATCTCGAGATGGATGATTCACGTACCGTGCCTCCAATGCTATCTTTGTCGAGTTGAGGGTGACGCCTACCAGAGGATCGACTTAGCTATCGTTTGTTGGCCCGAGTACTTACTGACAATCCATATCGTCCACCGACGACAACGCCATCTTCTCCATGTCCTCCGCAACACTATGCACACTCGGCCCACTCCCCGTCGTGGACGACTGCATCTGCTCAACCTCAGCCCAGAAATCAATCGTCGACTTCTCCAGCGTCTCCTCAGCGATCTTGTGCTGCTCAGATTCCCTAGAAGATCGCACAATGGTAGCACGTAGGTGGCGGGCCCCAGTAATGTAGGCGTCCTTATGCTGTTGATCGAGACAGGACTCTCTGATCGTTTGTATGAGCATGGGTGGCACAACTGGCGGTCCGGGGCTGCAGGGTGGCGAGAAGGGTGGTGGAGAAGGATCGATGCATATCTCTCTGGTTGCTGACGTGAGGTCATCCATGGTTCCGGCTTGAGGTTTGAGATGTTGAGGCGAAGGAGGAAGACGCTGCGAGCAAGATCATCAAGACCTTCTCGAAGATAAGTTAAAGCCAGGAGCCACAATGCGATTGTGTTCAACGCCATAGAACGAAGAACATCACCCTGGGGTGTCGAGTCTGTAGACACCCAATCAGCTTGCCGCCGCGCGCAGCCGCATTTGCTCCCAGAACTCCATCGTGAGCCGCTCCCGCGTTTCGATGGCAGTCTTGTACCGTTGAGATTCTCTCGGAGAGCTGGTGATGACAAAACATAGGTGGTTGACGTAAGTAAGACAAGCCTCCTTCTGCTTTGAGTCGAGGCAAGAGTCTTGAATCGCCTGTTGACACAGTACTGGCGGACCCATGGCTAGATTCCCGATCGCTGAGGCTAGGTCGTCCATGATACCGATTGAAGCTTCTGAAAAAGGAGGTTGGGGAAATGCTGCGAGAGGGAGATTTGGAAGACTGATCGAAGTGAGCTGAGTGACAATAGACAATAGGTTCCCGAAATTGTGCCGGACACAAAGACTTAACCGCTTGTGAGGATAAAGATGTCCCATTGTCTGGTCAAGTATCGAAGGGACGCACTCTGGCGTTCTGATACTCACAAGTCAGTCATAACAACATCGCCCGTAACATACCTTTCCTCCCGTTCCTGCCGCAACCGCTCCTCTTCCACCTCCCTCTCCCTCTCCCTCTCCGCAAGCTCGTTCCAGAAATTCGATGTCAGCCGCTCCAGCTCTTCTTCCGCTACCCATTGGTCCAGAGACCACCTAGCAGACGTCGCAAGTACGCAGCAATATTCCTCGATCCACGTAAGATAGAGCCGTTTGCGTTCAGCGTCGAGAGACAAGATTTTGTGACGTCTTGCTTAAGCAAAGGGAGCGGGCCTGCTTCTAAGGGGTCGGGTGGTGGGTCGAGGTGCGTGGTCAAGACTTTGGAGGCTAGGTCGTCCATGGTTTCTGCGAGTTTTGGTTGCTCGGGATGCTCTTGCGGATGAGTGTGAGAGAGGAGAAGGGGTATGGAATAATGTATGAGAGACAATGCGATTGATGAGACTAGGTGTCGTGACTTGCCTGCGTGCAAAGGAAGCGACGAATGCCGAGTGGATTGCTGTGTACCTACAAGGTGAACATAAGAGTCAGCGGGTCTCTCCGAGCAGCTGTGAAGCTTCGGAAGGTCTTTGAGCACCCTAGGATGCCTGATACCATAACGGAGAGCCCTTGCAGCCTCCAATCAAGTGTGCCAATGGAGATTGCAGAAACTTACAAGAACGTAAACCAAATACAGCACCGATCACAACTTCGCCTTCGCCCCCTTCTTCGCCTCTTCCTCAAGATACCTCGCCTTCAACATCCTCCTCAAAATCTTCCCACTCGCACTCTTCGGAATCTCATCCGTAAACTTCACCCCACCTCTCAACCGCTTATGACTCGCAACCTTCTTCGCCAACCACTCCATGATCTCCTTCTCCAGCTGCGGGCTAGCTTCCACACCCTTCTTCGGCACCACATACGCCAACGGAACCTCGCTCGCAATTTCCTCTTTATATATTCCCATCACCGCTACATCGTCGATCTTGTCGTTGGACGCTAGCAAACCCTCTAGTTCCGCAGGAGGGACTTGGAAACCCTTGTACTTGATGAGCTCCTTCACGCGGTCGGTGATGTAGAAGTTCCCCTCTTTGTCGAGGTAGCCGACGTCGCCGGTTTTGAAGTAATCGTCGTCTGTTAGAGCGTTTGCTGTACCTTCAGGGTTGTTGAGATAGCCTTTGAAGATGTTGGGACCTTTGATCCAGAGTTCGCCTACTTCGCCGACAGGTACTTCTGTCTCCTCCGGACTCATGAATTTGGCGGTTTGGTTTGGCAGCATCTGGCCCACGGCGCCGATGTGGCGCTGCCAGTCATCCCATTGCTGCATATGCGTAGCTGGCGACGTTTCGGACAGTCCGTAGCCTTGCTTGACTTTCAAGTTCGTGCGTTTGTGGGCCGCTTCGACGATCTCACGGGTCAGTGGGGCGGCGCCGGAGCTCATCATGCGGAGAGAGGACAGGTCGTACTTGTCCACAGCAGGATGCTTGGATAGCAGGAGTACGACTGGCGGGACGACGTAAGCGAAGGTGATTTTCTCGTCTTGGACAATGCGGCACCATTCTTCGATGTCGAACTTGGGCATGACAACGCAGCGGGAACCTTTGTAGAACGCAAAGTGCATGATACAGGTGAGGCCGTAGATGTGGAAGAAGGGCAGGAAGGCGAGCAGCGAGTCTTTCTCTGAGATGTTCGTCTCGTTGTGATGCATCTGGAGGACATTGGCGACGATATTGCGGTGGGAGAGCATTACGCCTTTTGGCTTGCCCTACACAAACAGCAAGATATACGGATCAGTCGTGTCTTGTGAGAGGTGAGCCTTGAAACAGTACTTACCGTCGTACCAGAGCTATAGACGAGGAACGCGAGGTCCTTGTCAGGATCAACCTTCGCTCGTCGGTATCGCTGGGTTCCAGAAGTGTTACGGATCGAACTGAAATGCTTGAATCGACCAGCTTCGGCACGTTGATCTCCCATCAGGATAACTCTGTCGTCTGGAATCCCAGCAATCTTAGCCGCCTCGAGAGCAATCTTGAGCTGCGGCACCTGAGTGATAAGAGCTTTGGCTCCAGAGTCTTTGAGCTGGAAGGCCAGCTCCTCGACCGTGTAGCCGGGATTAGCTGGCGAGACTATTCCGCCAGCGAAGTGGACCGCCCATGTTACTGCAGGCGTGTCGATACAGTTGGGTGAGTAGACCCCGAGTACATCTCCGCGTTGCCAGTCCCAGAGGCCTTTCAAACCCTTGCCAAAGTCGGTCGCCACCTGTTTTACCTGGCCGTAGGTGTAGGACCGCGAGCTAGATGCGTCTTGGAAGATGACTGCATCATCGTCAGCATTTCCAGCTATCTGGGTAGGTCGAATGGCCAACCTTGGGAATCGGGAAAGCTTCGGTCCTTCCTCTCGAAGAGGAGATCCCATATCCCTACATTGGGAATGTCGATGGACGGGTATGGCGATTCTGCAGGCATGATAAGATACTCGACGAGATCATATATCGAAAAAATGGCAGAATCACATGGTATAGGATGCCGAAATGTACTTGTAATCTGAGAGATTACGTCCCGTCCTCTCCAAACCATCTCGGATCTCGGCTCGGCTTCTTAATGATGGGGTACGCGCGATTGGAGCCGGGCTCAACGCTACCAAACCATCCCGGCCTCTCGGACATTCACATCAACCTCACATGCCTCCAGACGTCCACGATATAGTCGCCATGAATGCTTCCGCCGCCGCAGGCCCCATCCTCCGCCGCACCGTCTGGTCAGCTCAAGCGCCCTTCCGCTGCTACCAACGGCGATGGGCGCAAGTGCACGATGTACGATTTGTTTCGCAACATCAGACCACCAAAGTCCTCGACAAGTACCGGGCCAAGCTCGAGCAGAAGGCTAAGGAGCAGGGGCTGAAAGATGCGGAAGAGCTGAAGGAGGTGTATGCGGAGAAGATTCAGACGTATAGGAAGAAGGCTATTGTGCCGGGGGCGAATGCGCCGTTGAGTGCGCAAGCACCACCGTTGCCACAGCAAGCGACGGAGAGTATACCGTATCAGGCGCCGCCTCCGCCGGAGCCACGGACGCAGGTGCCGAAGAGTAAGGATGGGATCAAGACCCTCAGTGGTTTCATCGATGTCGAGAAGACGGCAGAGCTACCGCAGAAGGAGATCGAGACAATATGGCGGTTACGGCATGTTCAAGACCCGCAAAGCTTGTGTGGGGTGATGAAGACAGACACCTTCCGCCGTATCGCCACTACCGCGCGACAACATCCACAATTCATTTTACCGCTCCCACGGGAGGAGCAGGGAGCAGAGATCCATTTCTTGCAATGGACCTTCCCGTCTCCGACGACTGCAACAGTGCTCTTCACGCATCTGGCGGAGTTCAAATTACGAGGGGAGTTTGCTCAACCGCACACGACTGTCACACATCATTTGGATCTTGCAGATGGGAAAGGATTGGTGTTGATGGAGGGTCGGGTGATGGAGAATCGAGGCGTCAGTGTGGAGGAGGGGAAATGGCTGTTGATGTGCCTGCAGAAGTTCTATGGGTTCGAAGCACACACAGATGGAGCGAAGCAGAATGCTGGGAAGAGGAAGAAGCTCATGAAGCAATTCAGCGAGGGTGATGAGACTTTCAAAGTCGAGGAGCTGCTGGAGGAGGCGGAGAAAGTGCCGTGAACAAGACATCTCCTGGAGGATTGCAATGCATAGTGTACAAATTGAGCGGCGGTATACAGGGCATACAGTATTTCCAAGCGAGATGTGTTTGCTGATAGAGAACAAATAGATACCCGCACCTAGATCTGTATGATACTGTCGATGAAGCTCTTGATGGCACACAGATCGCTATCATCCGCTGTATCACACTCCGGTATATAAACATGCCCCGTTTTCTCATCAACCCGCAGGGACAATCGAACTTAGCAACACTACCTCACCAGCCCACCACCATGGACAACGACTCTCTCTCCAGCCTCCCCTGGTTCACGGACCTCGAAATCGACGCCCTGCAAGCCTTCAACCCCTTCGCACAAGCCATGCTCAAGGAATTCCCCACCGCCGCGCAGCGGCACGTGCAGCAGTGTCGTGCGGGAGGCGGGGATGTCAATGAGATAAGGCATTGGATTATGGTGCTTCTTGTTAGTGTTGAGGTAAGACCCTCATCGTTGCCCATATGGGATGGGACTGACCATTGCCGCTGCAGGAGGTAGAGTCCTGGTTCCGCGCAGGCTGCCTGGAGTTTGAAGAGGTGCTGAGGGAGGATGAGGTGGTAGAGGAGTTGAGGAGGGTGAAGGAACTGATGGTGGCAAAGATGGAGGGGGTGGTCCAGGGGTGGGATTTGGACGGGGTGGGGGAGGGAAGTGTGGTGGAGAGTATTGAGCGAGGGAGGGGTGTGGGGAGGTAGGTATGCATGTCATTGCGTCCATTGTGTTCAAATTCTTTGCGCATGACATTGTTGCTGTCGATCCATGTGGAGTTGCAGACTCCGTCATATGTGAGTCGGAAGAGTCTTCAATGTTTCATGTGCGAGCCAATTTTACCGTTCGAGGCAGGAGCGGGACCCTGCATGTGCACGGGCACACCTTCCGTTTGAAAGCTTCATCCCTTGCATCTTCACCTCTTCACTTCTTTGCCATACCTAACAACACCACTCACAATGGCGAAGGATATCTACGACAACCGGACCCACAAGCCGCACAAGCACAATCGTTTCAATGCCGGCCGCAGGGACAGCGTCATGGCGCCTGCTACGAGCAGTCCAGCTGCGAGAGGTTCCGCGTACCGTCCGTCCGACCACGGGACCAATTTGCGTACGCCCGCGGCTGGCTATCCGCCGCTCAGACCTGCGCAAGAAACGGTGGATCTACAGAGTGCGACCATTCGGGAGCTTAAGGCCAACCTTCGTGATCGGGATGATCAGGTTCACCGCTTGAAGACGGATGCTCTTCGGGACTCTCGCGCCCGGGAGGAGCGCCACAAGCAAGCCATGACTGACGTTCGCCGGGACCTTCACGCTCAGCTGGACAGCAAGGAAGACCTTCTGCAAAAGACTTACGACCGGCTACGCTCCAAGGAAGAATCAGTACGTGACCTTGTGGAGCAGCTCGCGAAGGAGCGCGGTATCGCTCGTGAGCTCCGCAAGGAGGCAAAGGGGCCGTCTGATCAACAGTTCGCCGAGCTCGAAGAGATCATGAAGGCGGGGTACAAGGTGCTGGAGGAGAGGAACCACGAGGTTGGGGCGATGAAGCCTCAGATGCAACGGCTGCAGGTGACCGTGGATGCGCGTGACTCGACTATTGCGTCGCTCAATGAGCGCATCTTACGTCTAACTATGGCGCCACCTCAGGGGTGGATGCACGAGGCGTTGGATGCGCAGGCTCAGAGCACGTTGACGATGGTCAAGGGGTTGCAGCAGGATGTCGCCCATCGTGATGAAACCATCTATAGCTACCAGGACAAGATCACGAAGCAGAAGACTGCGAACGCTGGCCTCAGGGATGAGTTGAATCATATGCGGCAGACTGTTCAGGATCTCAGGCAGGCTGCGGAAGGGTCTGACAAGCAGGATACGAACGAGTTGGAAGGCTTGCGTCAAACCGTCCAGGGCCTCGAGCAGGGCTTGGAGAAGTCTTCCAAGAAGGACGAGGCGACTCAGAGCATCTTGGATGAGCAGATGGCGCCCATAGGGAGGCTTCTGGAGGGGAACGCCTAGTAGGCTCTTGTGCTTAGCACGATGCGGGTTTGCGTGCGAGGAGTTTGGAGATCATTGGGCTTCAGATAGGTCTTCCTTAGGTGTTTAGAGAGGTCACACTCAGGTGATCGGGCTGGCATGTGCGTGTGACACAACGGCCGTGCATTGGGTCTGCAAAGCCTTTCTCATTAACCTCACCTCATCATAATCCACTCACATGACTCAACCTGATCACAATCTCATTCCATCCACATCTTCCCTCATGGTCTAACGTGGTCACATCATCTGATCTCTTACCAACTTCTCAACATATTCACTCATCCGCCACAACTCAACCTGACCACGACATCTGATTTTTCATCCACTTCCTCTAACATCTACATCTTCACGACCTACTGCATTCACCATATAGCCAACTCCATCTGAACATCCTATATCCTTACCGACTTGGGACTCTCAACGAACAAAGGAACCCGGTGCACAAACAAAGGGCACACAACAATCCACAGTGAATTACCGACAGACATCCTCCGTTGTTCGCCATTCACCATTCACCACCCAATAACCAATTGCCAAGATGTGCTACGCCTTCAAGCACAGCCCTCCGCCAGCTGGCGACATGCCTGCTGTCATCGACGACTGTGTCGCGCACTTCGACGTCATCCCGGTCGAGATGCCAGTCGCCATTGAAGGCCTCCCTGAGCAGCGTGACACCGCCTCGATCGAGAAGCCTGCGATGGCTGAATGGTCATTCGCGCAAGCTGACTCCGCTCCGATCGAGACGCCAACGGCCGTCGAAAGCTCTTGTGAGCAGCGTGACTCCGCTTCTGTCGAGACGCTGGGCGCCATCGAGAGTGCTCCCGAGAAGCATGACACCGTCCCGGCGAAGAGACCGACAGTCGTTGGAAGCTCCCATGAGCAGCTTGCTTCCGCCTCGGTTGATCTCCCCATGGCCGTTGAAGGCTTGCTTGAGCATGTTGATGCCACCTCGGTCGACACGCCGACGACTACCGAAGGCTCAGTCGTGCAACTCGACTCTGTCCCGGCAAGCACCGCAAACTCTGTGGCGTCTCGTAAGCGTGCAGCGTCGACGGTGCTGGAGCAGAAAGTCACGAAGGCGGCTAAGGTATCAGAGGAGGGTGCCATTGTGGAGCAGCAGGAGGAGGTCGATCAGACGTCGACCGCCGCAGACTGCTCCGTCAGCCAGCACGATGCAATGTCGAGAGGAAGTGCAGATCCCACCGAGTCTCGCAAGCGGGTGGCATCGAGTGTTCAGGGGAAGGAAGTCACGAAAGCGGCCAAAGTCAGCGACGAAGCAGCTCCTCCAGATTATCAGCAGCTTTACCAGAGGGCTGTGATCAAAGGTCGCCGTCTGGAGAAGGAGGTTGCACAGAACGAGGAAGATGTGGATCGCTGGCGCGCAGAGGCCGTTTGTTTACGAGCTGAAGTGGCCGACTTGGAGGAACAGGTCAAAGACCTCAGAAAGAACTCCAGGGGTGCGAATGCCGACAACACCAAGCGTCTCCAGCAGGCTACTCGAGATGACTACAAGCAGAAGCTCGAAGCTAAGATTAAGGCTATGAACGGTAAGCTTCAAGAAGAACGTGACAGGCACGACGGCGTGGTGGACGAACTGAAAGAAAAACACAAGCTTGCGCTGAAAGCAAAGGAAGATGCCTACAAAAAGAAAGAAGAGGCATCCAAGAAGCAGCTGAACGATCTGAAGGAGAAGCACAAGGCCGAGTTTACGAGGCATAAGCCGGAGGTTACAGCCCGCAACAAGAAACTTGAGAAGGAGCTCGAGGAGAAAGATGCGGCCATCACAGAGTACAAGAAGGAGACTAAGCGTCTGAGCAAGCAGGAGCAGGATCTTGGGCAGAAGGTGGACGAGCTTGCTGCCGGACTCGGAAAAGCCAAACATATGACTGAAGTTCAAGCCAAGAAGGAGAAGACACTCGAAGACTGCATCAAGAAGCAATCCAAGGAGAAGAAGAAGCTGAACGACGCAAAAGATGCTCTAGAGGAAGAGTACTATGAAAAGCTGACCCACGAGGCCAAGAGGTGGCAGCTACAATCCGACAAGGCCGACAAGTTCGAGAGAGAGCTCGTGCAGCAGCGCCGGGCCGCATTCGCGTTGCGGACTGCGCACGAGCGCAAGGACGCGGAGATCTTGGAGCTCCGGCTTGAGCTTGAATTAGCGAAGCGTGGGACTGAGGAGGAAGCGATTGCCAAAGGAGAAGATCAGGTCTGAGGGTGGGCGATGGTGTGGGATGCGCCGGAGATGAGAATTTCGATTTGGTGCTGGAGAAGTGGGTGGCTACTTGTGCGGACGGCAAAAGATGGGTTCTCGAAGGCAGCATAAGCGTTGGTCTCAAACATGTGGTAGGATATGATTTCGAGAATTTGGGAGATACCTGACAAGGCGGCGACCTGGCGGACCAGCTAATTGACCAAGTTAATTTCCGAAACTGGTGCATTGTCACTGCTTTGTATGTCCTCACATGAGATCGCTGATCGAAGGTGCTGCGGTGCTGCGCGATCTACAGGGTGGTGACAAAAAGACTGCAACCCCTGCAACGCGGAACGGAAGAGCTAGGCCCGACTAGATAGGAGATCAACGAAATTTAGGTACTGTAGAGCGTCTGTCTGCTTCGGCCTAGCTCTTCCGTTCCGCATTGCAGGGGTTGCAGTCTTTTTGTCACCACCCTGTACGATGCTGCCACCAAGAAGGAGCGCCTTGCAATACCCTTTGACTGACTGAGGCTGATCTTCTCAGGCAGATCGAGCTTTATCGTATGGAATGGGCCGGACTGTACACGTCATTGCCATCCAGATTTGAACCAGACCCTTTCCGGAGCACAGATCCAGTTTCCCGAGTACTGAAAAGCAGTGTATGTGCGATGTGGTCGGATATGGAGCCCCCGAGGCGACATTATTTCAGTGAGTTGCAGCAGACCGCATGATTACCTGGAAAACACCCGCAATATCGCCGTCCCTGTCGTAGTAATTGACAGAGTTTGCATATGCTCTTAGTGTCTCATCTCCTCTTCGAACCCGATCAACACGCCATCTGAAGACCAAATGTGTGCCAATAGGTCATCTTCCACGGGATCGATTTCTTTCTGAAGTCTGGTAGCTACCTTGTCTACCTCGTGCCAGACACGAAGGAGGTTGCGGCCAGCGACTTTGCCCGCATCTTTCTCGCTCACGCCTTTCTTCAGCAGCGCATCTATCAGGTCGGGATACTTCGAGACATCTTCCAACCCGCGAGGTGTGGTTGGGATACCGTCGAAATCGCTGCCAAGTCCGACGTAGTCGTATCCGATGAGTTCGCCGATGTACATGATGTGCTTCACCACATGCTCCAACGTGTTGTTCCGTTCGACGAACTCCGGCAGTCCGGATGGCGATCCCACGTCTTGACACGAGATGAACTCCGGCGCGAAGTTGATCATGACTAGCGACTCGCGTTTCTTCACCAGGTGCAGAATGTCATCGGGGACATTGCGAGGGTGTGGGCAAATAGTTTTCACACTCGAGTGGCTAAAGATTGGCGGCGCATGACTGCCATTCCAGCCCTTCTCCGGACTGCCTCCCAGAACATCCCGCATTGTATCGACACTGACGTGACTGAGATCGACGATCATACCAAGGCGGTTCATCTCGAGTATGAGCTCTTGGCCGGCCTTGCTCACACCGCCGTGGTAGGGTTTTGATGCCTGACTCTCGCCATCAACGCTGACTACAGCAGCATCGGCGTAACGGTTGTGGCAGTTCCAGCACAAGGTGGCGTAACGGACCCCAAGCTTGTGGTACAGTCTCAAAGTCGACAGCGAGTTGCCAATCTGATGTAGCCCTTCGATGATCAGCGGCGAGATGAGCTTGCCCCTGCTCCAGTTCTTCTCCGCTTCTTCGGCGGTACCAGACAGTGTGAAGTACTTCGGGTACATCTCTGACAATCTGTTGAATAGGTCTATCTGCTCCAGTGTCGCTTTGACGAAAGGAGCATATGCCGCGTCTGAGAAATCGAGCCCATCGGCAGGACATGGCACCCATGCCGACCAGAACGTGCCGCCCAGTTGGCCTGCATCTGCACGAGGGAGGTCAAACTGGCCAGGCATGCCTCCTTCCTCGAATGGCTTCGTAAAGTTACTTCCATAGATGTGATTGTGCCATATCGATCTGATGAGGATCAACAAGTCGTTGTGGCCATCGATGAGAGGGTTCTCGTTCAAGACCTTCGCAGCGCCATTCAATGTTGGTGCCGGCGCTCTCGATGTGGGCAAGCCGAGCTGCCATATTAGACCTCCACAAAGCAGCAATCCTGTTGCTACCACTTTGGCAGAGAGCCATTTCGCTGTACCGGTAGTTTGTGTTTCGCGCTGAGGCACGCCGGACCTGCTTCGAGGCAATTGCTTTTCTGCCATTCTTCAGCGTTCGCCTGTACAGAAGATGAAACAGGAATCAAGACCAGATGAAGAAAAATGAAAAGAGATGGCGCTTATCTTCTACGATCGAGCCAACTTGCCCGCCGTCAACGGCGTGAGGTCTGATTAGAAAGTGAAGTTGGCGGAAGCGGACTTCAAAATTTGTGGTCCAAGCTTGGAAAATATCCACTCCCTGTACAACCTTCCTCCGACAATAAATGTGAGGAATATATCGAGAGGAAGCTCTTTTGATTCTCCGCAGTCATGGCTTTGCTCTCCGTGTTCACCATCATTCGCGCCGTCTCCTTGTTCCACCTCACAGCCGCCTTCCTCTTCCTCACAAATCCCAGGGCCATCGCGGACCAGAACGTCATATTCGTCCTGGGAGAGGCTATCCGAGTGGTATACATCGTCCTACACCGAATATTTGGGCGACAGCTGACTGTTTCATAGCCACACGTAACCTCACTGGACAAGCCTAACGAGGCTTCCGCCTTCATTGCGATTCTATTGGCCTTCATTGGGCTGATAGACCTCACAGCAGCTTCACTCAACGAAGAAACATCCTTGGAGTACTGGCTATCGAACGTTCCTGTACGACTTGTTTTCCTCTTCAGCTTGACTGGCTACATCTACCTCTTCAAGGAGGATGGCCTGCTCGGATCTAGCGCTATCCGCCAGGAAGGCGCTGGTGACATGGTGAGGAACAGCATGGTGTTTGCTTGGGCTTTCATGGAGACCGCGGCTTGGTTTTGGGTAAGCACTAGATCGCATCCAAGATTCTGGTCGTTGCCGGTTGCTAATGTCATGCTAGATATTCACCAGCCTTCGTGATGAAAGGCGAGAGGCCCTTCGGCGGCGAGTGGAGAAACTGCATGCTGAAGAAGATCGGCTTTGAGATACAGGTGATGGGTTATGGACTTGGCGGCCTTTACTTCATGTCTCGCAAGATGGAACTCCAAGAGCCCATCTATGGCATCATGGCAGACCTAGCCAACCGCGTGTATAGTACATTGTATGCAAGACTTCTAGGTGACTTTCAATGCCGCATGCTGCGCTTCGCACGACAAACGACCATCGCTGATTGCAAGCGATAGTCTTGAAGGTGTCTAGAAGCCATTTTCAATGTTACAGTATTTCCGCGCCTTCTTCCTGCCTTTGCCCTGCATGCTGGGGCGCAGTCTTCCTGTCTCTAACGTGCCTTCGACGACAAGAAGAGGGGTATCAGTTCATCCGGCTTATTGAAGAAGTCAAACATGACAATTCCGAACCGCTTGCCCTCCTCGACTTTGAAATAATCCAGCAAGCGATAGTTGACGCCACGTACACCTTCTCAACCCTGTGCAATAAGTGCCGGCGTGACAGCTACATCATGCTGCACGTTTTTCCCACTGGCGAACCCCCAGTACAATGGATCTGGCTGCTCACTATTGGTGAGGTGTGATTGCACGGCATCGAGTTTGACGTCAATGTTCTCTTGCAGACTTGAGGATGGAAGCGTCTCCGGTCCGTAGTGGTCTTCGATATGAGCTGTACCATCGCCGGAGCCGTTGATACGGTCCTCGTTGTAGATGACCGTGATCGAAGCCCTGTTATCCTCCCAGCGTTCTGGACTGAAATGGATACCAGGAACAGTCGACTCGTAGGACGTTTCCAGCAAATCAAGATCGAAACGTCGGAGCAGAACGATCTTACCTATCACATCCCCAAGTGTGCCAAGCTCACCACGCGCTGGCGAAATATATTGCTTCGCGGCCGGAGAGGTCAAGCAAGGTATTGTAGATACGTTGCTGCACGGCCGCTGCGTTCACTTGGCTACCTTCTCGCATCCAGGACAAGAAGAGAACCTCCGTCGGATGCTCGTCTAGCCATTGGTAGAACCCGAACATCATATCGTCCACGCTTGCAGTCTGACTCAACAAAGCAGTTCCGAGCCAGAAAACCAAATTCACGTGTGCAACATCCTGCTCTAAGCGCAGATCGAACGCACGTATACCTGATTCTAACATCTCGCCTATGCTCTTCTCCTGACAGCGAAGCCAATCCGATGGGGGGACCTTCAGTTTGGCTTCCAGCGTGTAGTTCCATGTAGCGGCATCGTGAGCGCCGGGAATGTTCATGTGCACAAGCTTGGTGTCGTCTGGATAGGATGACATCTACGCACTGAGCTTTGTAGCCGGATCTGCACTCTGCGCGGTAAGCGGTGGACCGAAGATGGGACTGGCTTCATGGCGGACTTTGTCCATAGCCAAGGCAGCGAGGTTGCGATTTGTGACCATGATGATGTTGTTGACGGTCTGGGATATGTTCGTCCTGCACCTAGAGAATCGTTCTTGGGCAGTTGCGCGTGTGGGTTCGTGACAAGTTGACAGTCATATCTCCAACTAGTGCTTTGCCCTGTTGCACCGACCGCTGGCTGTCTGCGCTACCTTACCTACATGCCTGCAGTGCTGTGTCGATGGAGCGATCGCTATGTCCGTTACGGAGATCCCTAAGTCGTGGTCGCCAGTCTGGACAAAGTAGGTAGAGCAACAAAACGGCTTGCAGCATATCGGCGAATGTTCAGCCGAGCAATGGAAGCGATGTGATGACCTCGAGACGCTTGGGGAAAGCAGAAGGATACAGTGCGATGAGACTGGCTGGTCAACATTGTTTGGCATAGTGGCTTAGCAGCCTGCCTCCCCAATGACAACTACCTACGCTTTGTATAGGATAAATCGTGCCGTCCCGACTAGTCACAGCTATCAGCATACTCAGGCTTACGACAACGTGAGAGTATTCTATGGAGATGTCCACTATTTCATAAGACAGCGAAGCACCACACCCTACCTTATTATGCTTGCAGATGCTGGGTGCTGCATCCTATCTTGACGACACACGGTAACCGATGGCCATCGAGGATCTCGAAGGTGTCGAGAAGCAATCTCGATATTGTTGCAGTATTTCCGTGCCTTCTTTTGTTGAGGCTGTATAGCCCTGATGAGTGAATGCCAAGAAAGGCGGCCGCTAGTGCCTTCGACGGCTTCGATATCAGGAGAGACCATTGTGCCACCTCTCCTATTTTTACAGCGCAGCAGCGCCGCAGCCAAGAGCAGTTAAATTGGGTGCTTCTCTACGCGCTCGACCGCACGCGCTGGAACCCTATATAGCAATTGTCCCCAGATCGAAGGTATTTGATCACACGAGCTCATCATATCTCCTCAAGTCTTCACACATTCCAACCCAACCCACGTACTCTACCAATTCTACGACAGCTACCGGATCGTGCCCCTCGATCGCTTCCCACGTCGTTCTCCAGGATCTACAAAGAATACAAGAGTCAGGAAGGAACCCCGAGATAGCGGAAAGGCACTGCGACGGAGAAGAACACCACGCTCAGCCAGCTCAAGATGGGCGACAAGATCTGGTTGAAGCGTGTGCTGATACCCTTTTGGGTTATTCAAATCCTCATATGCCTCGTCTTCTGCGTGGCGGCGGCACTGGGTCTCTACGTGGTAGACAATGTGAACGTGGACGCGGATGTAGAGGCGGCGCTCAAGTAAGGCAGCACATCGGTGTGGTGGCGGCACAGTCTCGACCAAAGTTCTGACGGCATTGCAGCACCGGTGCGGCAATCGACCTGGCATTCGCTGCTCTCACCATATTGTTAGATGTCATCGAGATGATCATGATGTGCACGCATAAGTACGTCAGATTGGAGAATACCCTGCCTCGCCATCGTCGCCGGGCAAATACTAACTGTTTCTATCAGGCTCGGCCCAGTCGTCTTCCTGGTCTTCCAATGTATCAAAAGTCTCATCTGGACCGTGTTCCTAGCACTCACGATTCGAGTCGCTATCGTCAGCTCGACCACAGGCCTAACGGTATTCTTGGTGATAGTCCTTTTGTACGTTATGGATCATGTTCACTTGGCGATTGAATGCAAGCTGACAACCTTTTGTGCAGCCTCACTTGCATGGGCCAGCTTATATACGGTGCTACGATCGTCCATCGTAAGCGGAAAGGTACCTTGTATCGAGGAAACTACTCATTGGCACAAGGAGGTGGACAAAGTACAGCTTACGGAGGCGTCCCGCCGCAGTTTGGAAGCTATGCAGGACCACCAGCGGATCCATTTCGAAACCCGTCTCAAAACTCGTTCGGAGCGCCGCATCCACGTGCTGCTCAACCATCTTACGCAAATTCGGGTGCTGCAGGTGATTACTACCATCCGCAGAGCGGACAACAGGCGTATGAAATGCACGGGTCAGGGTACAGGGCTTGATTGTTGATTGAAATGCATTCATTCTCGTCTATCAGCATCGAGCCACGTGCGAGTGTCTGGGACAACCTGGATCCTCTACACCAAATCACCATCGGCTCGATGGCCTCGCCACCAACACGTCTCACAGGAGGCAATCTGGATCCCCAGCTACACTGGACTCGCGAGCTTCACGGGGTCGGAGCAAGCAACACTGCTGCACAAGCCGCCTGGCAGGTGCCGAATGCTGCGTTGCAGGCAATGATGGAGGCTGGTGCAGTTGCTCCGAGAGTCGCACCCCAAGTGAAGCCGGCGGCGGTGTAGCAAGCCGTGACCAGGGCAGCACATCCTGCTTGGCAGATGCCGTATCCTGCTGGTCCTGCTCGTGTGTACGCAGCCCCGGAGAGGAGGAGCCACGAGAGAGAAGTAAAGCGCATGTTGGTGCCCTGGTACTCTGGTTTTTGGCTGAAGGCTGGGAAAGATGTCGGCCGCTCTCAGTTTCACGACTTGTACACAATGCACGACTTACCACGGCAATGCCTGTTTTGGACGGTAGTTGGGTGGATCTGATGTCGATCTGATGGTTCGTACCCAGCTGCGTACATCCTCGTCATGGTGATATAAGCTCTGGTGTTTGCTGGCGGCAGGGAGACCTCAGACACTGACGTCAAAGGCATCAAAGAATCGTCGTATGAACATTCGCCTAGTACCTGGCTCGTAGCTTCTGTTTGATGCACTGTTGTGTTCAACGTTCTGGCTGTGACCAGGAGTGTCGCTGTGCGTCTTCAAACCCCATTGTTCCATCTCTTGTGCTCAGACTCGTCTTCCGCAACACTCCATCCACAATGACGAACAATTGCAAGGCGTAAAGTCAATGGTCGGTTCCCGCAAGGCGTTTCTCGCCATTGGCCGGGCGGCATTGGGCTTCGGAGAAGCTCGCCTGCATGATGCATGTTCTAGAAGCTTTTCAAATGCGGTGTCTTCAACTTCAACATCAACTTCATCTCCTTGACAACAAGACACGATTGTTCGCTATCGGGCTGTCACGTACCTTGCGTGTTCTTGAATCGCGTACAGTAGTCGTCCGCAAGTCTTGGGCATCATCCCACCTTCGCGCGATGCGGTTCTGCCCAAATCGTGTCGATCACTTCGAGGATGGCATCTTGGCCGGCACACAACGGCGATCACCACTACCGCACGCCCTGAATTGCCTTGCTTTGCTTGTCTCGCTTGTGAAGCAGTCCTGGTGTTTTCAAGACACAAAACTTTTGCACAACTCGCTCGACTCATGCCATATCCGTGTCATTTCCGCTGACAATTTGTTTCGAGTTCTGGAGGATCCCGGTTACAGAGTCGACGGCATTGACCGCTATAGCAACGGCCCCAACGCTACAGCCTCACCCATGGTATCTCGCTCTCTCACCTACTTATCCCAGCATGTCCAGTCTGGAAACGGTTCGACCGAGTTTGAAGCGGTATTCACAGGGCTCCAGATAGGCGACTCGTGGCTCCCCTGTACCTGGTGGGTTTCCATGTGCCCGAAGGATCTTTCTTTTCAGAACCAGCGCGGCTAACGGGGCGCGAAAGCACTGGAAGACTGCGAGCATAACCATGGACATCCTTGCGCTCTTTCCCAGCTCGCCATGTGCGCAGACCGCGAAGTCTAGTCTTAATCAATAATCAGTGCCCAATCCACCTCTGCTTGACACCTCGACCCTCGGCTGAGTGCATCCAAGCAGGCCTACGCAAGGGTTGTCCTGGGAGGACGCAATCGCAACAACATAGATTGGGCTCTGACGTGCGCGGACACTCATCGTACTGACTTCATGCTGTTCTCGACGCCTCACTCTTCGTTTCTCCTCACGGCATCAGTTTGCACAATGTGCTTCGTATCACCTCCACCTTCGCGCCTTACGGTGCATCTTTAGACTCTCCGCTACCGTACCTACGATGGGCTGCAACGATCTGCGCTGAAACCTACCTTGTTTGGCTTCCACACACTCTCTTCTACAGTCTAGTGGCCTTGGGCTACTGCCTCAAGTATGTCCTCGAGGCCACAGCCCGAGAGAGTTTCGCCAACAGAGTTTCTTGCCGCGGATCCTCGACAGACGACAATCTTGCCTAGCAGATTCGAAGATCCGACTACAAGACGGTATGTCTGCATAAATCCTCAGCGTATCGGCTTGGTAGCACGGGACATTCGTTGACTTTGTACAGTGAGAGATTGTACCAAAGCGCAGCTGCCGATCCATGGGCCCAACCACCGACGACACTCAGGTATGAACTTCACATTGGCGATGAGAGTTAATCACTAATATCGTTGAGCAGTGTAGCCAGCGCGAATCCTAGCGCCTACCACTCTAGATCGACACCATCCCCAACATTTCCTCTCCCCCAACAACGTGCAAGTGACGAGTGGATCAACAGAGAAGCTTCCGCTCTGCAAGATCTCAGGTCAACCTCACCTTGGCAGGGATCACCACTGACTGGACAGTTCCCGAGCCAGGCTCAAATGTCCTCAATGAACTCTCAATCACCGCGAGCAGGCTACTCGGGATATCCCAATCCATACCAAGCTCCACTACTCCGGCGTACGTCTTCCGACGACACTCGATTGAGCCAGTTCGGGGGATCATACTACGGTGGTGAGGCGTCTTCGAGTGTTGGGAGCCTGAACTCAAAGGCATTCCCGCAAAGACGGCCTTCGAATCGAGACGAGTTCGACGGCCCGTCTCAGTTGCTGGAGAAGCCTGAGAATGCTGCGTATGAACTCAAAGAGGAGGAACTGCCTCAGCTGCCGGTCAATTTGTACGCCCAAGAGCAGGACGAGATCCTCTCACAAGTCAACGACCGGCTGTCCCAGTGCGCTTTCGATTTTGTTGCGAAATACCAGTTCCCGATTCCTATCGAACCCGACAAGCGACCTGTGCGGGTGCCATCCGATCGCGAGTGGTCCGAATGGGTCTACCTACTCAAACGACTGGCAACAAAACGCCGCATCCCAGCTCGGGTGTTGTACAATAGCCAGATCAAGCAGCTCATCACAATTCTGGAAAACAGTCTCGAGATGCGGCACGCGGCGAAACATCAATCCCGACCACTCAAGGACGACCGAAACATTTTACAGTTGATCAGCTCTGGGTTGCAGGTGGCGAAGATTTTGAAGGATGCACAGGCAATGCAGCATTTGGACCGGCTCTATCTACAGACGGAGAGACTGGTACAGAACCGAAGAGCGACAGCACAATCGGCGTTTGGAACTATGAGCATAATGTAAAGCAGGTGGCTGTAGATGCAGTGGCGTTGCGAAGGTCAACCGGGTTTTGTTTCTACTATGTAATGTTGAACACCTGCGTTGCGAGAACAAATTTGGGAAACAAGCGTGGCTGGAGTACGCGGCTGTGAGAACAGTTTTAGGCTTGAGCCGGGCATTGAACGTTAGCATGGGCATGGCGTCAAAGCGGCGGTTGTTTTATCAGAGAGAGCGGAAAGTTGTCAGACTCTGAATCTAATCGTCACATTACTAGAAGATAGAGACAAGCATAGACAGTCGAACCGCCTCACTTGAAGAAAGTCAAATTCTGCTTATTCTCAGATAGGCAGTTGTGGTGTCTATCACTTTTATCATATGTCAGACAGATGGATCGAGCTGCTCGAATGCCTCATTCTTACGCCCTGGGTATGATTACTCTTCTCCATGAACGGAGATGAAGGTGGATCTCGTGCTTTCTGATTCGGCAACATCGATAGTTGTGTGAAAGAAGGCATACATCCCATCAAGGCCGAGTAGCATTTGTGCGCCTGGTCGCTCACCAAGAGCCGAATGCATTACGGCAACACGAACCGGCGCAATCTGGGCCGACCGGACCTGACATACTCAAACATGGCTTACAAGCCAATCCAACCCCTTCCTCACAGCCTCCCACTTCGGACCTAGATCACTCGTCCCCACCGTAGGCGGCAAATCGAACATATGCGTCTCGCCCTGCACAACTTCGAGCTGCACCTCTCGCACACCTGCATCCTTCATCGCCTTCTCCGCTCTCTGCGCTCCTTCAAGCGAGCTCCCGCCAATGTTGTCCAGTTCGCCCTGAACGATCATTACTGGGCACCAATCGCCCGTCACCCGAGTCAAAGGGTCAATTGCGGCATAGTCGCCGTCCGGCTGTATGGTCGAGAGCCATTGGCCGTTCTTGACGAGGTGCATCTGCCATTTGTTGCGTGGTGCTGGGATCGTGCCCGGGAGTGCTAAAGCGGCTTCTGAGACTTGGGCGTCTGCTGGAGATATGGTTGCCCACTCCTCGGGAGTAGGATGGAAGTCCGGAAACATGCCGAACGGCGGAAGCGAGGTTGGCTTGTGAGCAGAAGTCGAGGTGTCGGCATTGAACAATGAAGGGTAGAAAGCTGTGACTGCTTTCACGGGCCTGCAAGATGCGATGTGTAGAGCAATAGAGCCACCAGATGAATGGCCATAAGCAACAGCTTTAGCATTTTCGAGCTTCACACCATGCTCTGCCTCCATGATGCCAGGCAGAGAGTTGACAGCCCAGTCGTAAGCCTCCTCACAGTCCGAGAAGGCTTCCTTCGCAGTGACTTGCGGTGCTAAACGATAGTTCGATATGACCACTGCGAAGCCAGCTTCGGCAAGGTACTTGATCTGGGACTGAGGAATCATCCCAGAACTGCCGACAACGACTCCTCCACCGTGGTACACAAGAGCTGGTGATCGTTAGTCCGTGATCGTATTGAGATTCTCGTGCAACGGCTCACCAAGAGGTTTTGAGCCTTGGGAGCTCTTCGACCAAGCGATCTTCGCAAAGAGCGGGTTCCCGAAGGCGTCGTTCTTGTATGGTATACGGATTGACTCCATCGTGTAGACTTTTTCAGACTGTTGATGACTTGTTGATTAGGTGTCGTTTTCTACCTTTTCTTCGAGATGTTGGATGAACTCTGACAGGAATGAGAAGCCTAGTGTACTTATAAGGTACTGATGAGACTTACGACCGGGAACGGATGCTTTCGTAGTCATATTGAGCACCGTTTTCAGCTTCGGCTCCTAAAGGATTCGTCGTCCGAACGCTGTTGGCCCCATACCGAACAATGTGTACTTCTCAGCCAACCACAGGACTCTCCTGGGTTGTGTGTCGGTGTTGTTAAACGCCGAGCCTTGCAGCCACCCAGTCACTCCATCTCGTTTCCAGCTTCACCTCTGCTCACCGCGCATGCTTTCCGCCTCTCGATGACAAGACCACCAACTTCATACCGGAGACATGGTACTATTACACGAGTGCTTAGTGGTGCCATGCCGAGCTTCTGCGAATTCCAGGACGGTGACACACGTGCGAGTACTCCTTGGTCATTGTCTGCTGCCAATGGTGAGAAGGCCGGTGGTCGCATTGTGTCCGCGCATTGTCCTGGGCATTGACATTTCGAGGACAGAGGTGCTACTCTGCAGGTGTTGCAGTCCTCCGAAGCTTGCTTGCCATATCGCACAATGGCCATTGCCTTCGCAGAAACACAAGCGATTGAGTCCGTTGGGTAGCTAACGATAACGCCACGGCAGCGCCATGCGTAGTGCAAGAGGGTGCAGTATCGTCGCTGACAGGTATTTGGGAAGATTTGCTTCGATGTTGATGCTTCGCAGGTTCGCGCCTAGGCTGCTGTACTCCGCTCCTGCCATCGCTGCACAAAGGTAAGGAAAGTACCTGTTTCCTTATCGGCACACCGCATCTCCACATTCCTCTCATCCCAGACTCTCTCTCTCACCCAGAACTGTTTCTCCTACATACGCCTCAAACGCACTGCCTGAAGCCACCCTGCAACGCCTACGAACCGTCTCTTGCTGCCGCAATGGCCAAGCTTCCGTGGTTGCTGCAAATCGCCGCCACAATCGCCGTGTGGGTGTCATTGGCCATATCAGACACCACCCATGGCAGTCGGCCGTTCGTGTGGTGCTATAACTGTGGCAAAGGGACCACCCGCCTCGATGCCGGGATCGCCACAAACGTCTTCTGCAATACCTGGGCCAACACTATGATGGTTAACGGCCAAGAGAGTGGTGCCGGACTGCAACTCATCTAGTGAGCCAACGAAAGCGAATTACGACCCAACAACAACTCGATCGAAGAATGCTAACACTCGCTTCCTCAGCAAATGGTCATACTACACCACCCTAACGTTAACGATCATGCCGCAGTGGTATCAAACGGCCTGCCCTACGGACGAGAACGACTTCACGTTCAACTTCGACCGCTGCTACTATGCCTTCATGGCGCCAATCGATGCGTGAGTGATCTGCCACCGCTCTCAATCTGTCGCCACTGACACAGCTCCAGATGCAATACTGCAGGCGTCAGCCACAAGCAAGGCGGCTTTTACATGTACTACTGCGCCGCCCTCACCATGAACACCGACCCTGAGCATTGTCCTGGCGGGTATGTTGCGGGAACTTCGTCTCGTGTGATGGCGGGTTTCAGTAGCACCACGCCGACGCTGAATAACACCTACCACTACTATGCCACGGACGAAGAGCATGAGGCCGCCGGAGCCGCGCTGCTTGCATCTGGTAGACTCACTTCCGCAGATCTTGAGGAAGACTGCCCGGATGAGCAGACTACTCCTGCCTTCGACGCCACCTCTGAGGTTGACGAGCATATCTCCAAAGACAACGATATGATACCGACCATCGAGAAACGCGACACAGACACCACCTGCTTCGACGGCTCCTCCGGAATGGAATGCTGCGGCATCGACCACACGGAGGCTTAGTCGGCGATCGGATGGGTTTGCTCGCGTTTTGACGGTACTGAGATTGACAACACGCCCAACGAGAATGGCGGGATTGGCGTGGCGGCGAACTAGTGAGTCCCTTCAACCTTCCCACCAATCCACCATCTCACCTTCCCACCAATTCACCGTCAAACCATCCTACCGAAATCACTGACAATTGCCAACAGTACTTACACCCCCTCAGGCTTCATCAGTCTCTACCCCGGCGCCGGCAATATCGACATGTCCATCGCCCTTTCCCTCGATCAATACAGCACAGAATGCGGGTCCGCCAACAGCAGGACGGTCATCGACTATACCTCATGCAAGCAGGGACTTCAGGCTTGCGTTGACAAGTAAGTGACGTTGTGCTACACCGTTGCGACAAACTGACGAGACGGCAGCTGCAATACCAACACCGTCACCCACAAGCGCGGAGGACGGTTCGTTTCCGATTGTCTTGCTTACCAGGTCGCGCCCTTGCCTTGCGTTGAGACCTGAAATTTTGAAGCTTCGCGAAGTATCCAACCGACCTCACCGCACGCACGCTCATGTAACCACAGCACATTTGAGATGATTTCATTTAGCTCCCTAGTCATTTACTGTCAGACATCAGCCAGCCAGCCAATGCAAATGCTATCGAGCATAGCTTTCCCCCATCAAACCTCCCATGACTCAAACGCCAGCTAAGATGCCTCTTGATCTATCAGCAACTCAAGCCCACAAACATCTCGATGTTTTCTCAGCTCTACGAAGCAGTAGCAGTCCGACTCTTCTTAGTAACCGGCGCCTCCGCCTCCCTATCCGCCTCCTCATCAATCCCCCTCTTCTCCTTCTCCGCACTCAACTCCGCCTCCTTCTTCGCAAACGCCGTCTTCTCCTCCTCCGTCAACTTGATCAGCGGCGCCTCCTTGCCCGTACTCAGATTAAAGTGGAAATTCCGGATAATGCTATCCGCATCATCGATAGCCAGCTGTCGCACATCCGCCAGCGCCTTGATCTTCAGCGTCACGGCCTTGATCTGCGCATCGCTCATCTGGAGCCCCAACTGCTCCGCACGGGACTTGATGGCGTTCCAGCCGGTAAGGCGGGAGGCGAAGTGCACGTATCGACTCATCCCGAAGTCCTTGGGATCAATGATCTCGTAGGTGGACGGGTTATTCAGGATCGCCTTCGCGTGAATGCCTGCTTTGTGCGTGAAAGCGCAGAAGCCGGTGATGTAGTTGTTAAACGGGACGTTGATCTCGACGGCGTCGGCGACGAGGTCCTCGATCTCCTTGAGCTTCTCGAGCTTGTACTTGCCGCGGACGTACTCGCGGTCGGCGACGATCATGCGGGCCATGAGGCCGCCGAGGGGCGTGATGCCGTTGCGCTCGCCGATGCCGATGACGGAGGTATCGATGTGGGTGGCGCCGGCTTCGAGGGCGCAGTAGGCGTTAGCGATGGCGCAGCCGGTGTCGTTGTGGAAGTGGGTTTCGATGTCGCAGGAGACGACGCCGCGGAGGGTGCGCACGAGGTCGTAGACTTGTCTTGGGGTGGCGCAGCTGGGAATCATTAGCTTGGGTTTGGAGGGTGAGGGCTGGATAGGGTTATATGTTACCCGACTGTGTCCGCGATACCGACTCTGTTCACGCCGATCTTGTCCACCGCGCTGTAGATGGTGAGGAGATCGACCAAGTCGCTGCGGAACGAGTCCTCCGAACTAAACCGGATCTCCTTGCCGCACGACTTGACATACTCAATCACCTCGATCGCAGTGTTCTTGATATACGTCATATCCTTGCCATGACTATGCTCCATCAAATGGCTGCTCGTACCAATAACCACATCCACGCCATCCACACCCGTGCTCACCGCCAATTTGGCATCGCTCATATTACACCGCACGTGGGTCAAAATCTTGGCCTTCAACCCGAGCTGGCATATCGCCTCGCAGTCCAGCCGGCTCTGCTCGCTCGCCGCGGGCGAAGTCAGTTCGATGTAGTCGACGCCGAAGTCGTCGAGGGCCCGGGCGATCTTGATCTTGGTCTCGGTGTCGAAGAAGGCGTTGGCGAATTGCTCGCCTTCTCGTAATGTCGACTCGATGATCTGGAACTTGGAGACGTTGCTGAGGAAGTCTTGGACGGGGGCGTAGGGGTTGCTGGATTGGGGCCGGGAGGACTGGTTGGTTTGGATTGCTCTGTGGGATCGGTCAGATGGAGGTATGCATTGATGTTTGCGTGTTTTAGCGATCGTACCTTGAGTCCGAGTGATCACCGTTGCTCCCATTCGCGCCATTGGCGACACCGTTGCCGTTCGCGTGCCCGTTGGCATGGCCATTGGCCTCACCGTTGGCTGCCGGACTCATGGTTGTTTGGTCGCGTTTGCTCTCGGCTATGACGTCGCTTCGTCTGGTACCAGCTCGATGTTCTGTCAAGAGAAGCTTCACTCAATGGACTGTTGTTCAAGGACGTAAGGGGAGAGGGTCAAGTCGCGAGGCTTTTATAGCACACAAAGTGAGTCAATGGCAGAGAAATTATGAGCAAGAGAGAGCTTGGAGAGCATCGAGTGTGAGTCCGGACCCCAGGAAAAATTGGCGTTCCTGGGGATGCCGTGATCGGCCGCAGATATACGAGGCACGTGCCGTCGGGGATGGAAGTGAATGCGATCTGGAAGTACAAAGGAAACCGTCAGTCCCTTCCATGCAAGGCAGGAGTGCTGTAGGCATATGATCGCCGTGGGAGCTGTTCACAATTCAACGCAACGACATCTGCTTTGGCGCTGTGAGAGTCAATGAAGTCAAAGGGTTCCAGTGGTCACCCATGCTCATATTGCTTTTCATCGTAATCGAGAGTCTTTCGACATGACAGTATTACTTCAAACCTGTCACCCCAAAAATATATCAACTGGGCGTCAATTGTTATTACAGGTCTTCGTTGCACGGTGGAACAGTGTTTTGGCCGCTCCTTCCCATGACTTTCGGTGGTGAAGCTCCGGGTCCGTGCCAATTCTGTGGCAGCCCGCTATCACAAACAATGCTCCCACCTACCCAAACACCACACCCCACACCACCTCACCAACACAACACTGCTGTTCCTCATAACCCTTCACACCCAGTCGCCTACCCTATACCAACGTAAACATGGCGAACGAGGTACGTCACCGCCCACACCTGCACGCTGGCCGGTGTCTGTCGCGTCGATAAATTGGTTTCCTCAACCAAATGCCTCATTGCTGTATAACTATTCACGCACACCATGCTGACCTCATTTCTTCACAGCGCGAGAGGTACGATCTACTGACGAGTCCTCCGACCGGTCGAGAACCAGCGACTAACCTCCAAAACAGCAAGACTTTCCTCGCGCGCCTGTGCGAGCAAGCTGAGCGCTACGATGGTACGTCACCTACGTGATAGCGTGTGCTTGTACGATGGCTAACTCGTGATCTTACAGAGATGGTCGGCTACATGAAGGTGAGTGCACCTCGAAAACGAGCTTTGCAAAGTGAACAACACTGACATGTGAAACAGGAAGTCGCGAAGGTACGGAATCCCCGCTCCGATGTTTCGGTCACGCGATAACGCCATACACCGCCCACACCGCTTTCCATGGCAGCGAGACTGACGTAAATGGTATAGATCGGTGGCGAGCTCACTGTCGACGAGCGCAACTTGCTTTCGGTCGCCTACAAGAACGTGGTCGGCACGCGTCGTGCTTCCTGGCGCATCATCTCGAGTATTGAGCAGAAAGAGGAGGCCAAGGGCTCGGACAAGCACGTCGGCATCATCCGCGAGTACCGCCAGAAGATCGAGCTCGAGCTTGAGGGGGTGTGTGAGGATGTGCTCAATGTTCTCGACGAGAGCCTCATCCCCAAGGCGGAGACCGGTGAGAGCAAGGTGTTCTACCACAAGATGTACGTTTACATTCACACCGCTGCTGCGATATGAGTGATGTGTGTTGATACTACCGTGAACAGGAAGGGAGACTACCACCGCTACCTCGCCGAGTTCGCATCCGGCGAGAAGCGCAAGGGTGCTGCTACCGCCGCGCACGACGCCTACAAGGTATGCAACATCGTTCGAAGCTCCGTGACAACTGCTTACTGACCTCACTCCCAGAACGCCACCGACGTCGCCCAGACCGAGCTCACCCCGACCCACCCCATCCGTCTCGGCCTCGCCCTGAACTTCTCGGTCTTTTACTACGAGATCTTGAACTCCCCGGATCGCGCATGCCACCTCGCCAAGCAAGCCTTCGACGACGCCATCGCCGAGCTCGACAGCCTCTCCGAGGAGTCCTACCGCGACAGCACGCTCATCATGCAGCTGCTCCGCGACAACCTCACCCTCTGGACCTCGTCCGACGGTGGCGAGCCAGACGCCGCTGCGACGTCAGGCGAGGCTGCCAAGACCGAGGAGAAGGCACCTGAGGCGGAGAAGGCTGCTGCACCAGCTGCGGACGCCGAGCCAGCGCCGACGACCTAGTTCTCTTCCACGATGAGCTGAGAGGGTGTGGAGGAAGCATGGTACGAACGAAGATGTTCTCAGCAGACCTACGAAGCAGTCGATGAAGGAAGCATGAAACGTACGAGACGGATGGCATGACGCTTGAGCAAAAGTATTACTCAAGCAGCAAGAAAGAACGAGTTTTCCTAAGTATCAGCGTGTTGATTCACAGCGCGGCGCCCTGCCGTGCACAGATTACCCGGTGTTGCGTGTTGCTTGCTTGTTTGTCCCCCCTGGCTCGGTCGTGGTGGTGGCGAGCTGCTACTACTGATACCCCTCACGGTCTCTACCTCACCGAATGGAAGATGAAGAAGCTTTTGTTAGCAGTGTTAGCAAGGCGAGCATGATATTGGAAAAATCATATTAAACAATGGCTCTATCGTTTCCAGTACTCTGCGTTGGGTTGGTGTGCAAGTCTGGAAGATGCTGGGCTGTGTTGGATCTCTCATGCTCTCGTGAAAGGTGAAAATTGTCTCGAACGCCGTAGTGCATTCGCAAGACCCTTCCCATATGACAATATGATCGCAGTCATCAGTCGAAAGAGCGGGAGTTACGTGCATGTGAAAGCCCATTCCAGCGTTACTATTGTTCCTCGACCCCACATGCCCCTCAACGACTACTACCACTCCGCCATCTCCATCTTCTCTCCAAACACTCCCCCTTCTCAAGAACAACCATACCACCGCCACCATGGGCAAATACTCACAAGACCCCCAATGGGCCGACATCACCCCGCTCCCCACCGACGAAGGCGGGCCTAACCCCCTCGCCGCCATCGCCTACAGCGACGAGTACGCCGAAACCATGTCCTACCTCCGCGCCGTCATGGCCGCCGACGAGAAGAGCGAGAGGGTGCTGGCGCTGACGGAGGATCTGATCGATATGAATCCGGCGCATTATACTGTTTGGTTGTATCGGGCGGAGTGCTTGTTCGCCGTTGGCGGAGCCACGGAGCAAGAGAGGCAGAAGAGCCTACGGCAAGAACTGGAATGGCTAAACGACACCGCATTGGATCACCAAAAGAACTACCAGATCTGGCACCACCGGATGCTGGTGGTGGATAAACTCGGGAGTGTGGAGGGGGAGCAGGAGTTCGTGGAGCAGATGTTCGACAAGGACGCGAAGAACTATCATGTCTGGAGTTATCGGCAGTGGATGGTGAGACGGTTTGATTTGTGGGAGAAGGGGGAGCTGGAGTTCACGGAGGGGTTGATTGGGAGGGATGTGCGGAATAATAGTGCGTGGAATCATCGGTGGTTCGTCGTTAACGGGCGGGAGGGGAGTGAGGGGGTAAAGGATAAGGGCGTAAGGACGAGGGAGGTTGAGTTCGCGATGCAAGCTATTGGGAGGGCGCCGGGGAATCAGTGTGGGTGGAATTATTTGAGGGGTGTGGCGAGGAAGGGCGGGATGGGGTTGGGGGAGTTGAAGGTGTTTGTTGGGCAGTTTGCGGGTTTGGAGGGAGGGGAGGTGCGGTCGAGCCATGCGCTGGATTTGATGGCGGAGATTTTGGCGGAGGAGGAGGGGGGAAGGGAGGAGGCGGGGAGGGCGCTGGATATGCTTAAGGAGAAGTACGATCCGATCAGGAGGAATTATTGGGAGTATCGGAAGGTGATGTTGGGGCTGCCTGCTGCTGGTGCTGCGGCTTGAGGATGGTATGAGAGCATGGGATGCGGCGTTGGAAAGGAAGATGCCCTGGGTGGTCGTGTCCTTATTACAATGCTAAATTAAAGTCTACTCAACAGATGATGGGCCGACACATTGCCCTCGCTACGTTCTCCAAGTGGTCGTGTGTCATTTGCGTGAAGATGCCAGTGTCCGGCGGAGTCGGTGGTGGTGTCAGCTCGGTCTCGACGACATCAACCTGCACATCCACCTTCGAATCCATGTGCGCAGTCACCTCGCTCGTCACAGCCTCCGGATGTTCAGTCGCCTTCATATCGGCATCCACATCCCCAAACTCCCGCTTCCATTTATCGATCATCCCAAGGGTGACACCATGTCCGCCGCAGATGATGAGCACGACCTTGTCGTCAGGCTTTACTGGCCTGCCCAGCGCTCGCTTTAATCGGCCACCATAGCATAGTGCCGCGGTGACTCCACAAGCCAGCTCGACCATTATCCGCTCGTCGTCTGCAAGGCGCCAGCTGCCCATGGCGGCTTCTGCGTCGGTGAAAACGGCACTTTTGACCCGGCCGGAAGCTTGATGTTTCGAGGCGAGTTCGTACGTCCGCTCCGAGACGCGGACAGCTCCTAGGGTGGTGGCCTGGGACGTGATGCCTGGAAGCGTGATGTGCTCGCCCTGCTGGAGCGATTGGGCGAGAGAGTCTGCTCCCAGCGTCTCGAGCGCCACCACCTCCGTTCGATCCCAGCCGGATGAGCCCTCCGCCTCGATGCCCTCAATAGCCTGGAGAATACCATTAATCATCCCACCACCACCAACACTGCAAGCAACAACGTTAGGAGCATCCTCGCCGATCTCAATCATCTGCTCCCGAATCTCCTCAATCATCGTCGCATTCCCATCCCAGATATCTTGATGATCATACGGCATAACATGCACGCCCTCCTCCCCCCTCTCCTCCGCCTTCTTCATCACCACCTCCCTCAAATACTCCCCCGCCTCCTTCAACCCACACCCAAACTGCACAACCTCCTGCGCCCCCGCAGCCTTGATCTTCGCAACCATAACATCGCTCGTGCTCATCGGCACCACAACCGTACAAGGCCGTCCCAGAAAGATAGCAGCATGCACGGCCGCGATACCGGCGTTCCCGCCGCTGGAGCTGTAGAAGTGGAGTTTGGACGGGTGCTGGGAGCGGTTGAGGGCGCGGAGGCAGAAGTTGGCGATGCCGCGGGATTTGAAGGAGCCGCCGGGTTGGAGCGTCTCGAGCTTTAGGAAGACTCTGCTTCTACGGTTTAGTAGTCTGGTTTCGTGGGCTGTCGTGATGAGACAGCAGGGAGAGGGAGGGGGGGGAGGGGAGATGGTGCAACCGTACCAGCCCGCTGATTCGGAGAGGACACTCGACTCGATGAGTGGAGTGCGGTTCCAGGGTTTCTTCTCTTTGATTGCCATTGTGCTTGAGGCTCTTGACATGAAATGGGAATGGATGTTTCTATGGAAGCAGAAGGAGACGACTGTACAGAACGATTGTTGCGAGTCGGAAAGTCCAGATGAATTGATGTGGAAACACCGAAAACAACAGAAAACGTTTCCATGTACTTATCTTTCATTGAAACACAGCGTTCCGATATCTTCCTTATCGCGATCGCACCCCGTGGGATCTTTTGCTCCATGGAGAATGTGGACTCGATAGTTGAGAGAATTGAAGTCTCACTCTTCCAAAGCAGAGATGGGCATTGGCTGCAGGTCTGGAAAGCCGTCGCTAGGCGTCGGGAAACCCGGGATGCATGCCCCATAAATGGAAAATGTGTACGATACCATTACCCTATAGCTTATCGTTGACCGCGGTTTTATCTTGGGTTGAAGCTGTCAGATGATGGTCGTTATCGTCAGAAGGACCAGAGGATGGAGGCTAGATTGTGACGACGTTCGAAGATGTTTTGACTAGCTGGTACATTTCCTCGATCGGACGCAATCGAGGCAAACAGCATCGTCCCGTCTGCGAAGTAACGGTCCATTGCTCCGTTGTTACCGCAATTGTCAGTAGATAGCTGATAGGATTCCGGAGACTCCATCTGCCACGGTGCCTCAATTTCGAGCACGCTTGACTTCGTGCTGGCTCTTGGGCACATGTCGCGATTCAACGCAGCCTTCCTCGTCTCCGTGCTTGTCGCAGCACGACCAGATGAAAGCTTCTGGAGTTTCCTCCTCGTCTGGAATGTCCATTGGATCATGCCGGGAGTCCTCCAGAACAGCGAAGCCTTCATGCTCCATGTCGCGTCCAGCTCGCCTGCCAACACGTGAGCAGAAACATGCAGGGTTTGGACACTCCAGACTCACCAGGATGGAAGAATTCACAGCTTCCTATCACATTTTCGGCTGTAATGTATTCCGCACCACAGTTGCCGCAGACATCGTAGCGTTTCCGCTTCTTGCTATCCGAGCCGGCGAGCGGAGCAATGAGACTCTGTTCGATGAAAGTCCTTGCTGCAGGCTGCGCGCGTGCCAACGTCCTAAGAATGGAACGTAGCGGGTCTTCTTGCGCATCGTTGATGGCAGAATCCAGTGTCGCTTCCTCGGGCTTGGGCGATGGGGCACCCTGGTAGCTTTCGGCCTCATCTTCGGAGCCCGAAGACACGGAGATGGCCTTCGGCACTTCCTCTGGCCGTTGTCAGTCGAAGGAAAATACCAGGTTTGTATTGTCTGAACTTACGCGGTGCAGGCATGTCGATAGAACACCTGGAGCGCGTGCTAAGCGGCTCTGCCCACTTGTCCAAAAAAAAGGAAAGCTTCACCAGGTGCTCAGGGTTTCGAAACTTCCAAGTACTTGTTGTATGTCCTCCGTAACGACAAGATCAAAGATGGTGTGCCTGTCCATCTGTAAAGTACATGTATCACGCGTCGGAACCTTGACGCGTCACTCGCGCTCGCGAAACTGAAACTCGTCCACCGTGCATTGTGCACGGATGCAGATCATTCTTGTTGGCCGTTCAAAGAACTGCTTCATTTGCGCGACTGGTATGTGGACAGTAGGGTGGAGCGGTCATCATCTACATCTTCACACGTGTAGTGCGTTCACTCTTCGGAACATGCCTTGAGACAATGCAGCCATCCTGGTCTCCTGGCTGATCGCAACAGTCCCATATGAAGGCCTCAGGGTACTCCTCTTTTGTTGGATACTCCCACTCGTTGTACGCATCTTGCCAGTACGGATGATCTTGGTTGTCCTCCATTTCCCCTGCTCTCATATTAGCAGACGAAGCATTGTGCCACGGATACGGACGTACCTGGATGATACAGACAGTCACCCAACTTGTTCTCCGTGACTGTGTACTCTTCATGACAGTGAGTGCACGTCTCTTATGCCTTCCGCTTCTTGTTGGTTGAGGCGTGAATTGGTACAGTCAAAAACTGCTCGATGGACGTCTTCGCCATAGGTTGATTCCGGGCAAGTAGCTTAAGCATGTCCCAAAGCCGGAGGTCCGGTGCAGTATCAATGGCTATTTCCAGTGATGTTTCTTGAGGCTCTGGCGAAGGTCTAGGCTCTACAGTCTGGTGGTCTTCGTAGCCGTCGTCTTGCTCGGAGCTATGGCCGGACTCTGAGCGGAATTGGTGGGCTCATCTGGCACATGTCAGTCAGGCCACAGGTATGCACGGAGCCGGGCTGGCCGGGCTTACCATCGGAAGGCATGCGGGAAAGTATATCACTGCAGATAGCCGCTTCGATCTGCTTCCAGTGCTGCTTCGCAAGATCCAGATGTCGACCTTGAGCCAGTAAACTCTGCATTGGTGGTTCGATTCGAGCTCAATCATTACACTTGAAGAAACGATAGGTATACAGAGATATAGTATCCAAGTCTCTACGCACACGAGACGGGATGGCCATGTGGTCGAGTGCGTTTCCTAGTTGCGTGCGCACGGCCTTTGCGTTCGCGTCTGCGCACGGTCCGTGAATTACTGGCCATTGTTTAGAGGTGTCGCGAGAGCGAGATGTGAGGAAGGCTGCAGGCCGATCGACTACCTTCTAGCTCTTGTTCCGCATGACACGCCGGCTTTCTGGTACACGCCTCGACATTTTGCAACCATCTGTGTGTGTTCGCTTCGTTGCAACAAACTCCAGATATAAGATTCATGGGAAAAGTCGAAGCAGCACTCGTATCCCACGGGTCCCCTCAGTACAGTCGTGGTCGCAGCTCAGTTCGCCTACCCGCACGTCAGCTATTGTAGCATAGGATGAATGCAGACTTGTGGTACCCGGATGATAGACACAATCTCCCATAGAGTTGCGGTCCGCGTCGTAGGAGTCTTCGCAGTTCACGCATGTCTCATAAGCTTTTCGCTTCTTGCTTGGTGGAGTCGCCGTTGAAAGCTTTGTTGTCTGTTCGTTCCTAGGAGAGTGTCGAGCAACCACACAGCCCTCAAAATTGCCTAGCATAGTACAGCAATCCAAATAGAATGCCTCTGCATTCTCCTTCTTGTCTGGAAGCCCTTTGTTTTCCCACGATGGATGATCGTAGTCCGGCCTCACACGACCTATTCAAGCACCAGATCAGTATCACACTCAAGAGAGAGAGTGTGCGCAGAGTGCAGTATGTACCAGGGTGATTGCACGCTGTCCTACTGCGTTGTCGACGGCCTCATAGTCTAACGAGCATTGAGCACATGATTCGAAAGCCTGGCGCTTTTCTCTGGAGCCGGGGATTGGTAACGTCAAAGACTGCTCAATGGTTGTTGTAGCGGCAGGGTACTTCCAAACAATCTTGTTCAGTAGGTAGCGAAGTTGAGCTTGTGGCGCAGTATTGATGGCATTCGCCAAGGTCGTTTCCTCTGGTTCGGGACACGGTTTGTCGATGATGGTCTGGTAATCATTGAGGTTGCCAGTATCATTGAACTCTGGTTCTGATCCATAGTCTGATTCCAGCAAGGAATGCGAGTTATCGTCTGCCATGCGTCAGTGGAGCTGAAGGATGTGGCTACGGTACCGCGGAAGTCGGCCTACCACGAACGGCCATGATAGCCAGATATCAGCGAGGTTCGAGTGAATCGTCAACGAATATGTAGTAGTCCACAGCAAATTTGTTGTATGAAGGCAATGAGTATCACGAAACCACGCGTGGCGCGAGGTTGCGGCTGGGTCCGTGCCTAGTGCACGGTCTTTTACGCGGAGCTGAAAAGATCGAATGTAGTCGGAGGCGCTGTCATCTGTGTGATGACTTCAGCTTTTTCAGCTTAGGTCGCCGCTGCTGAGGACTGCTCGGCGAATGCTACGTCTATGGGCCTCGTTTTGCTGAAGAGGCCTGCTTGCGGGCGGACAGTGTGTACCACAACTATAGTCTTTTCATTCCTTGAGGACATGCTCCTCAATGAAGTCGTCGATATAACTGAAGTAGCCTCGTTCTGCGACTGTGTTATTGTGATCGCCGTACGGTAGCTCCTTCCACACGACCTTCTTGGCCTTGCAGAGTCTGAACAGCTGCTTCATGTGCGCAGGACTATAGAGACATCAGCACTATCATCTAGCACAACGCGGAATTGAAGACTCACGGCACAATCTCATCCTGCAGCCCGCTCAGGAACAATATCGGAATGTCTGTGATTTGCGGCAACACCATCTCACTCCTCCAGTACTCATGACAGAGTGGCGTAAGGACCTTCGCGGCAGGCATGACATTCGGAATCATCTTCGCAATGCTCAAGAAGGTGTTCTCTAGCATTAGACCTTTAATGTCGCCAGTGCCTTTGTTCTTGGCGACAAGATCAATACTGACCGCACCACCAAGACTCTGGCCGTACACCAGGATTTTGTTGCCTTTCAAGTCAGCCCGCGAGCGGATGTAGTCCAGTCCGGTCTGAGCATCGATCACGAGCCCTTTCTCGGTAGGGTTTCCGGTAGACAAGCCGTAGCCGCGATACTCCAGCATCAAGGTCGTGCATTGTATGTCGTTAGCTAGAATCCGTGCGATTGGCAGTCGATGGCCGATGTTGCCAGCATTGCCATGGAAGGTTAGGATCGTGATGGGTCTCGCTGCTGCCTTGTTGGCTGGCCGAATGAGGAAAGCACTCAAGCTCTCGCCGTCCGAGGTTGGTAATGTAAGCTCTTCGTAGTCTTCGATGCCGACTGAAGGTGGCCTTGGGACGTCTGTTCGGGCTCCTGCTGGAATATTTCGTGGGTAGATGATTTCGCTGGATGGACGTTAGCCATTCGACTATTGGACAAGGTTATCGAGATCGATACGCACTTCTGCCAGTAGTACAAAGCACCTCCTGCTAGACTAACAAGTCCTCCGCCGAAATATAGTGGGAATCTCGCCCACGACCACAATGCACTTGCCATCTCGTCTATATCATCGGTGTGCTGGAGGTCTGCTTAAGGCGGAAGCCAGTTTCTGGTACGCAAAGTATTGACGAAAATGAATTATGTACAGTGGCCGCCCAGTTGATAGATTTTCTAGGTCGTCGTTACCAGAGTGAGGTGTAACGAAAGTCGAGATCATATTCGCTAAGTGCATGTGGTTCGTCCTTGACTCGCGGAGGAGGGCCGTGCACCTCCACGTCGAGCTTCGTCGCCTGGCGCTGTTTCGCCTGTTGCTGCTTCAAGAACAGCACCCCATCAACATCACCTCACCTCTCGAACCAACCACGAATACCACTACAGCAAACCCCATCGAGCTCAGGGCTTACCACGACTACACCTCCCAGACTTGCACATAACCCACCTGCCGACAGGCTCCTACCAGCATCATGCAGCAAACGGGAATGCTGGGCGAGGGTCAGTGATGAGCATTACTGTGAGCAGCACGAGCTTCAACTAATGATGAATCAGATGGCATTCACATCGACATGAACCACCTGAAGAGCGGCGAGGTCAACCTCGGAACATCCATCATGGCGATCAACTTCAAGGACGGTGTGATACTAGGCGCAGACAGCCGAACCACCACCGGCGCATACATCGCGAACAGAGTCACGGATAAGCTCACACAGGTCCACGACACCATCTGGTGCTGTCGGTCAGGCTCCGCGGCGGATACACAGGCGGTAGCGGACATCGTGCAGTACCATCTCGGCATGTACGGTGTGACGAACGACGAACCTCCGACCACACAGACGGCGGCAGCCCTCTTCCAAGAGCTTTGCTATGAGAACAAGGATTCGTTGAGCGCGGGCATCATAATAGCAGGGTGGGATCACAGGCACGGCGGACAGGTTTACGCGATCCCTCTCGGCGGCTCGCTGCACAAGCAGGCGTACTCCATTGGCGGGTCAGGGTCGACGTACATCTACGGCTACTGCGACGCGAACTGGAGGGAGGGCATGTCCGAGCAGGAAGGAATCGCTTTCGTGAAGGGCGCGCTGCAGGAGGCGATCAAGTGGGATGGCAGCTCTGGCGGTGTGATCAGGATGGTGGTGCTGACGGCGAAGGGTGCAGTGAGGCATCTATACCTGCCCGATCGCAACTACGAAGGGCCAGGGACGGACAAGCCATAGTCTCATCCCACGTGGGCTGTTGCGTGCTTGGCGCATTGTGGACGTAGCGACCACGCACGTGGGTGGGATACAGCGTGCGGCATTTGCAAGCGTGGGCGTTGCTGGCTCTGTGTACCAGTAGGGAGCGTGGCATATACTCGGTGTTGGTGTAGGTTCTTCGGATGTGCTTGCGAAATGCTCTCCGAGATCCACCAATGAACCTAGTCTGCATCACTAGTTTGCGCTGCGGCAGTGCTTACGACACGACATCTCTACCGGGGCGGCGGGTTGCATTGTCGACCAGCACAGCGACGGGAGGGGCAATTCTGAAAGTAAAAGGAGTAGAAAGCTACCAACAGGTCTGTCCCCAGTGTCGCATCTGCCACTATAATTCGCCCTGCTGTAGGAACGCCACGTTAGCGTTGAGACTTTAAATGACGGTACGCCAAGTAAATATGTCGCAGGGAAGTGGCTTGTCGATCAGTGAGGATGCCGTTACTTCTCGCATCCAGTTACGACACTTGTAGATATCTTACATCTACTCACACCCAATTCTCACGCATTATTGCAGCTGTCTCATTGACTTGAGCACGGCAGCACAGAAGAGGCTGCATAGGAAGAGCATGGTCGAGGTTCGTGTTTTCCCGTGTTGTTGAGACATCCTGCGCGACTGCAGGTGCGATGCCCGGATCCTGCTATCTTTGACCGCCCTCTGGATGAACGTATCACTATCCGCGCCACCTTTCTCCCAAGCCAGCATATATCAGCGTGTTTAAGATACCGAGCATCACGACAGCCTCCTGGAAGCACTCCACGGACTCGAACCAGATCTGTGGGTACATTGGTACATTCACATGCGCCGCACGCGTTAGCCTCGCAAGGAGACACATCAATCTCACTGCCGCACGACACAACCTTCACTTTTTCTTGACTTACTTCTCACATCTTGATCTTCGCATCTCCTAGCACTGAGACTGACCAAGATCTTCTCCTAGACACCTTTACCGAACTCAATCGACAAGCTAATATGTCGGTTGTTCTCGATGGGGTGAACTTCTTTGGGCCGAGCCATTCCCAGTTCTCCTATCACGAAGCGCCACGAGCGCACGACAACGAGCCTCCTCCGCCCCGACGCAACCGAACGCCATCGAGGTTGGACAATCCTATGTCCGCCTCCCGGCAGCGAGCATCGAGCTCCTCGGCCTCACACACAACCCAGGAACAGCATGTTCCTTCTCAAGACACGTCGCGGGAATCCGCCCAGACGTCACAGCAAAATGCGACCCAGCCACCAGAGCCAGCCTTAGCGCCCACATCTACCCCAGCTCCAGGCACATCTCTCCCAGCTGCAGAAGGAGGGAGTACACCTACTCTTCAAGGCGCAGATACACGAACAAATCAACATGCCAAGATCAGAATTCGTGATCTCGAGCACATCCAGAGCCTCGCGACTGAAGACATGAGCGCGTTCTCCGAGATAAGAAGCCGGAGCCACTCAAGGTCGAGAAGCTCGCAGGATGAAGCACCACAGTACGAGATCAGTGACATGAAAGTCGAGCACATCATAGAAATGGTAGCCGGACTCTTGACGAAGATCACGACCACGAACGACCAACAGCACGAGCACCTGCACCGACAACCACCACATGTGGACGGTGCAGCACACTTGAACCCACAGACCAATAGCGTCCTTGCTTTCCACGGAAAGAACGTGCCCAGCATCACCATTCTGAGCTATCTAAGCCGCATCCACAAGTACTGCCCCACTAGTTATGAGGTCTTCCTGAGTCTGTTGGTGTACTTCGATCGCATGACGGAAAGAGTCAACGCTGGGCCGATGCAGTCGTTGCGACAAGCAAACGAGGCAGCCATGGAGCAGGATCGCAGTGCAGGCAGTTCGAGTGCGTCACTTGCCTCAGATCCGATGGAAGGGGTGGTAGCAACGACACCGCAAGGCACTCAAACAGTGACACCACCCTCTTCTGGCGGACTGGAGAAGGCACAGCATGATGGGCGGCCAGGTACTCCTCACAGCAGGTCATATCAGTCGGAGTCGCCCACGATACCGGCGGAGTTATCCAACGATCCGTACAACTTGTCACACTACTTTGTGGTGGACAGCTTCAACATTCACCGACTAGTCATAGCTGGAGTTACTTGCGCGAGCAAGTTTTTCTCCGACATCTTCTACACCAACTCTCGATACGCGAAGGTACATACAAGAATACACTAAGAACGGCTGACTTTTGCTAACAAGATATAGGTTGGTGGCTTGCCACTCCCAGAACTCAACCACCTCGAACTCCAATTCCTGCTTCTAAACGACTTCCGGCTATCAATCCCAGTCGAAGAGATTGAAGCCTACGGAACGATGCTCGTCGAATTCTACGCACGCGAAGTCGTGTCGCAGCAGAAAGCCGCACAGGCGCAGGCGGCAGCCATGCAGAACCGCTCACTCAGCGAAAGCTCTTCGGATAGCACATCGACTGTCAGAGCAGTCGCATGAGATCACAACAGCATCTGCCGAGCACATTCTCGATGACGTGCTCAACAACAAACAGCATGCCGCACAAGACGACATGCAACCTAACGACGAAACGACGGCGTACTCATGCGGCGAACACATCCCCTTCACTTCACCATCTCCGAATACCCGGCACAACTTACTAGACCGACCTTTCTTGCTGCGCTTGCCAGAGCGCGACGATAGACTTTGGACCATTATTGTGCTTTGCAGCGCCTTCAGTGTTTTGAGTAGCTAATACCCAATTGCTTTTCTTGTGCAGCGTTTTCGTTCTTGTTTTTGGTCGCGCCGGGTTTCAGCCTTTCAGGGCTGGCGAAGCAAGATGGCTGTGTGGGAACACATAGAGGCGTTGGAAGGGGATGGGTATGGGCGTTAGGCAGATCAGGTTTAGAGTGGTATGACAATGGTTCCAAAGCATAAGCGATCGATCATCAAACTGCTCCATTGGGTTCGAGAAAGATCCCTCGCACTTCGGCACTGCATCGCACGGTAAAATTCATGCCCGGCATCCCGAACCCTTGGCCTCTTCCGATCTATCGGATTCGAGCCGCATATGCTGGCAACCGCACCTCTTGTACCTGATCCATGTTATATCAGCGGAGGAACGTCCGGTGCAATCGGAAGTATGGTAGTGTGATGCAAACGGGTTTCGTGAGAGCAGATCCCGCTCGGGCGCGCCCCGGAAAGGCGGTCTGGTGGTTGAGATATGGCACCAGCCCTACCAACAACCGTGTTGCTTGTGTCTCGCTGCGTTCACCGAGCAAGCATTCACAGTTTCACATGATATCAGTCTTGTTTGGGAAGAACGACTGACGTAATCCGAGGGTGCCACAAGGACGTTTTTTCTGGCGCGAGCGACACGTGGTTACCCTGCACCTTGCCATGTGCTCCTTCCCTGGTATGATGCTCTTTCTTTGCTATCAATAGCAACCCGAACACAAGAATTCAACCCATTGACTTGATCGCCACTTGCTTCAGACGCGCGAGATAGCACAAAAGTGACGTCTGATCACTGCCATCAGGTGAGCAAGTCCGAAACTCGAGAAGGAGGAAGGAGGAAACATCTTTCAGCAAACTTCCACAACTCCTTGGTACCTCACTGCTTCAACTATCTAGTTCCTTGCGCTCTCCAACGGCGGACGACGTCTTCTCAACTAGCAAGCGAACACATCGACACCTCATCTTCCATCACTCACTCAACCAAGCAGTGGCAGCTCGCCGCCAACTCGACAGGAATCGCCAATATGTCTACGGGGCACATTCACGTGGCGGCACTGTAAGTACTCTCTCACTACATCCGGACTCTGTATATATGCTAACGCCGCTTAGCTTCCAGCCATACACACTCCGCTTCTACGACAAGGAAGATGCACGACCATCAAGCCCAGAAACCGTGCGTACTCGTGAGGGCCCGGTCGCCAATGCGCAATCGCAACTCGACGGTCAAAAGAGTTCAGAAAACGTGCCGGCCTGTGACAGTCCAGTTGCTGAGGAGCAAGCACAACTCGGCGCTCAGAAGAGCTCCACTGTCAAGCTTCCAACACGACCAAGCACCACCAGTCTCTTCAACGGTCCGACACCACCATTGACCCCAACCGCAGCTGCCCAAGAGTTCTTCTTCCCGCTTGCGACGTCCGACTCGACGAAGTCTGGAAGGCGTCCATCTAAGCAACTTGGCGACCCGCGCTCGCTAGCACGCAGTGAGATCGATGAATGGGCCCAGGGACCAGTACTCGGCCAGCCACGTTCTCTCGCCGGTCCTCTGCCTTCAGGGTCCATACTTGACTTCGCCAAGGAGTACGAGAGGCAGGTGCAGCTGAATGAGGCCAAGAAGAAGACGCATCCCCCACCACGCTCGCGTAGTCCTCCAAGGACTAGCCACGAGCGCGGCTTCGAGACCAAATGCTGGGCTATCGAAGATGCTATCCTGGGCAATGCTGGGCTTGTGAATGCAGTACGCTCGGCAGCCGACACGGAGGGCATTGACGTCTCGTGGATTGGCTCGCTCGGCTTCCCTACGGATGCGCTGCCCGCTGCCACGCGCGAAGCGATTCGCGACCACATGCTCAATGAGTACCAATCCAGCGTCGTGTACTTGACGGACAAAGACTTCAGCGGCCATTACATTCACTACTGCAAGACCATCTTGTGGCCCATATTCCACTATCAAGTCCCGGATCATCCGAAGAGCAAGGCCTATGAGGACCATAGCTGGGAGTTCTATCGTAACGTCAACCAAGGCTTTGCCGACAAGATCGTCGAGGGCTACAAGCGGGGCGATACTATCTGGATCCATGACTATCATCTCCTTCTTGTGCCTGGCATGGTCAGGAAGAAGCTGCCAGATGCCTCAATCGGGTTCTTCCTTCATACTGCATTTCCATCGTCCGAGATCTTCCGCTGTTTAGCGACTCGGAAAGACTTACTGGAAGGGATGCTTGGTGCGAATCTTGTGGCCTTCCAAACCGACGAGTACGCGCAACACTTTCTGCAGACGTGTAGTCGGATCTTAAACGTGGAGACCACAGGCGAAGGCGTCCAGCTTGAGGATCACTTCGTCAACGTTGTCAGCGAGCCGATCGGTATCATTCCATCAGCTCTGGACGAATATCGCAAAGACGCAGATGTGGAATACTGGATCGACGAGATCAACGAGAAGTACAAGGACAAGGTGCTCATCGTGGCACGAGATAGACTCGACAACGTCCATGGCGTACGTCAGAAGTTGCTTGCATACGAGCTTTTCCTCAACAGGTACCCGGAGCTGGCCGACAAGACGGTCCTCCTTCAAGTGGCAACTTCGACCAGCGAGCAGAACGAGCTACTCACGGTTGTTGCCGACATCTGCTCCCGTATCGATAATCGGTACTCCACATTGACGAATCATCCTCTGGTCTTCCTCAAGCAGGACATTGCTACTCCTCAGTATTTGGCCCTGATGTCGTGTGCTGATGTGCTGATGATATCCGCCCTTCGCGATGGCATGAATCTGACTCCTCATGAATACGTGTACTGCCAGGATGGTAACGCTGGAAGCAAGAAGCATGGTCCTCTCATTCTGAGTGAGTTCACTGGAAGTGCGGCAGTGTTCAATGACCACATCTCGATCAATCCATGGGACTACCAAAAGATGGCCAATGCTATCAAGACCGCGCTAGACATGACGGATGCTGAGAAGGAAAGCCGCTGGATTGGTCTGCATTCGATCGTCATGCAGCAAACTGGCGGTCGCTGGGCTATGGAGCTCAACAAGGCTCTCGCTAAAGTACACGAAGAGCACAATCAACGCTCATCGACCTCAGTACCGCGATTGTCGGCAGCCGCAATCAGCGAGAAATACAAGCGTGCGCAGAACCGTGTCTTCATCATCGACTATGAAGGCACGCTAGCACCGCATACGACTCGCGAAGGCATTCCGCTTACTTCTCCGACTCGCGTCATCGATACTTTGAACGACCTGATGAACGATCCGAAGAACACCGTTTACATCATGTCAGGCCGCAAGCCAGAGGAGCTCGAAAAGGTCTTTCGCACTGCCAACGGACTTGGCCTCATCGCTGAGAACGGATGCTTCGTTCGCGGATATGGTGCTGCAATTGACGACTGGGAGGTTGTGGTGGACCTGGAAGATGTCGATCGCTGGAAGAGCGACGTCAAGTCGATACTGCACTACTACCACGAACGCATGGAAGGAAGCTACATCGAAGAGCGCCATTGCAGTCTGCTCTTCCACTACGAGAAGGTCGACGATCAAGGAGCGGCCACCCGTACGGCAGGAGACTGCGCTGATCAGATCAAGAGCGGGTTCCAAACGATGGCTATCCACGCTGTGCCGGTCAACAAGGCCGTGCTCGTCGAGCAGGTGGACTTCAACAAGTGCACCGCTGCCACTAACGTCTACAACGACTTGAAGGCGAAGAATGTCATTGGCGGCCATGGAGGGCCCGACTTTCTCATGGTGGCTGGAGACGATCGTGAGGATGAGGTGGTTTTCCGCTGGGCCAACCAGCTCGGCAAAGATGAGGAAGTCCGTGACGTCTTCACCGTGTCAGTAGGCAAGCGCAACACAGAGGCGCAGGCGGCTGTCACTCAGGGCTCGACTGGTTTACTAGGAGTGTTGCAGAAGCTGGCGAAGATCTCGTTCGACTCGGAGCCCGTGGACTACTTCAACAGTTCGCGCAAGGCTAGCAGCGCTGCCGAGCGGACTTGAGCTATGGCGTGACGTGCAAGAGGGAGAAGGAGTTTGATGGTGGTATATTGCTTTGCTGGTTCAACTGCATGATACCCCCGGAATGCGTAGTTGCTATGGTGTTGTAGCATAGTTTGAGACTCTACTTCAGTATGCAGAGATAAGATAGCAATGCAATGTGATTGATCTCATCTGGGATGAGTTGTCAGCTTTCCGCCCATCTCAAGGTGGTCTTATCCGCCACTATAGTAGCAGCGGTCGTGAGGGTGGTCGTGGGAATCACATCCTCAATACACACGCCTAGCTTTGTTCCCGAACGCATCAGCCGTTGGTCGCTACGATGTGTCGCTCCGGCCTATATGACATCTCGGTATCCCAAGCAGCTTGAGAGAGTACTGTCCACGTTTGTAGTGGCAGAGATCGTAAGGGTGACCGTGGGAATCACCTCGCCAGCACCGACACTGAAATCACGCCTACCATTGATCTCGAATGCGTGAAGTCTCACTCATATCATTATCGTCCTATGTAGAAGCGTCTCGCTAATCTAGACATTGGAGATCATCATTGCGGCTTCAACGCCTCCCACCCCTGCAACTCCTCCCCTCCAGCCTCATCCATTAGCCCGTTAGTAGGCCTGCGAGGAGGTAGCGGAGGGTTCGCAACAGCCGCGGCCGGAAGAGGCGTTCTCCTCGGCGCAGGTGGAGGTGGCGCCGCTACACTCCTAGTCGACGCTGTAGACTGCGAGCTCTCGCCCCGGAGAAGATTGGGCTTGGCCGGCTTCGGTGGAGGCGCGGGCTTACGCAAAGTGTGCTTCATGTGAATACGCCCATCATCGCTCGCTCCGTCGAAGTTGAAGGTAGCTGGCCGGGAAGGCTTCTCGGGCGCTGGTTCTTCCGATCTGGGAGGTGGTGCCGGCTTTCTAAACGGCATATCACTCTTCACCGACCCGCTTCGAGCTACATTGTTGTACACGAACGGCGTGCGAGAGGGCGTAACAGTCGGCTGCTCCACTTCAACCCAGTCCGGCTCCGCAGTCGGCGACCAGGGGTTAGCTGGTCGAGCTGAGTTTGGCACTTGCTGGTTGCTTGGAGGCCGAACGCTCGAGCGCGCTGGCATGCCGTTGTCGAGCCACCACTTGCGCTTGTCAGAGCTGGCGGGTGGGAGGCCAGGTTCGATGGGCTCGTAACCACCGAGGGATTCGAGGTCGCTATCCTCGCCCTTGTGGTTCGCTGGGTGGTCGCCGATCATTTCGCGGCGCTTGGAGTAGAGCTCGGCGGATATGTTGTCTTTCGTGGTCTGGTCGATGACATTGATTGTGCAAGTGAACAGGCCCCAGACTGGTCGATGGTCTGAGAAGCGGAGGGGTGCAGAGTCGTAGTAGAGTTGGCGGAGGTTGTCGCCTCTGGTCAGGATGCGATCGGTCCATGCTGGTATTCGAGCCTTTTCTGATGTGTCGTACTCGTCCGTCCGGAGATTGAACTTGTACGTTGGTAGGAAGGCTGGCGTCTTCTCAGAGTAGTGTGGGAAGGACTGCCCATGCACCATCTGCAGGTTTAGCTGGTCGTTTTCGTAGAGCGTACCGAGATCGTGTTGATCGATAAGTTGTCTCACACGCTCATTGCCCATGCCGATACGGTAGTTGAAGTCGCCAAACCAGATGACAGTCTTGTGATCCGAGATCGACCGGTCTCGCTGGAACCGCAGACCTTCGCTGATCGTGCGATAGTCTTGGTTACGCTCATCGTAGTTCTGGAAACCAGCAGCCAAGTGTGCAGTGACGAGGCAGATCGAGGTGTCCGCATACTCGAAGCGGATGGCCACAGCACCTTTGTTGCCAGCCATACCGCTCATGCCTGTCTTCTTGACTGCGCCTTCCACATTCTTAATGAGTTGCAAGACGTTCGCTTTCACGAACACCGATAGCGAAGCGCCGACAAGCTGACCACCTCTCAACAACAGATAGTCCTCCCCGCCATGTCTCTCTGCATTCCGGTTCAGCGTCTTCCTGACCGCATCTTCCCACACCTGCCGCCGATGCGGATCAGTAGCCATGATCTGCTGCACGTCCAACTGCACGATCTCCTGAAACGCCACAGCGTAGATCTCAGGAAGTCGGAGATCCTTTTCAATGTCCGGGCAAAGCCATGGCGAGAGGTCTTCAGATACACCTTCAGTCTTTCCGTTGAGGTTGAAGGTGCCGATCCAAATGTTAATATGCTCAGCGGAAGTATACTCCGGAGCCCTTCGGCCAACCTCTGCGGCTACCCAGTCATTGATAGGGTCGAATAATGTGACAGGCTGTTGGCCGACTAGTCGTCCAAGGAGCATATCGATCGTGTTTTGTCGACCCTTGTCTTCGAAGTTGTTGATGTACATCCGTTGCACAGACTTTCGAGCGTCCGCAAACATACCGGCCAAGGACGACTTCCCGGCTCGTGTGTAGGATGATTTCAGTGCACCAGTCCCGGTGTATATCTTGGCTAATGTGTCGCCATTGTCTGCCCAAAGCATGCCGTGCCTCGCCCAGAAGTCAGAAGTAGGCCTTTCCTCGCCCTGCTGCTTTAGGAAGACTTCCAGCATCATCTCCGAGAGATTCGTTTGTATCACGTTTGTGCGATCCAGGCAATCCAGGCAGTTTGTCCTGAAGATACCGTTTTGTTTCACTATGATCACATTAGCATCGCTATAGCTTGTTCCACGGACAAGAGGCGGAACGTACTGATCTCATTCTGACCATAAATAGAATGCTTCCGCCCATTCTCAACCACTTTCTCGACCGTGTCTTCTGTCAAAAAGTACTCAAACGACATCGCAGAGTCCAGAATATACCGTCTTATCCCCCTCGCAGCATCATAGCCCGCCCCCCTCGTCTCAGAGTGAAAATCATACGTCAACGACTTCAGATGGTTATGCTCCGCCGTCTCCGCACCCTCCTCCGACCGCTGGTTGAGCGAGCTATTCTTGACTTGCGACTCGTACAGCCGAATCAGCTGTGCTTCCTGCGGTTTCTCATCGCTCAGCAGATCCAGCACGTAGACATCGCCGTACGCCTTGACAAGACCTTCGAAATGCTTGTCAAAGGCGGGTTTTGTCGCTTCTTCGGACCGTGTGATTTGGATCTTCTGCTGTGTAGGAAGACCAGCCTGCTGTTCCCAGAACAGTGGCACGCTGCCTCTGCATTGCACGTACGAGAAGCAGAGCTGGTCTGTGCAGAAGATCGTTTCCGTTTCGACGAAGTTGGCGACGTTGCCGTCGTCGTCTATGCCGCGGGCGTTGAAACGGGTGCCTGCTCTCCGACATGACAAGCGAGAGATGAGTGTCATGGTCGATGGCATGCCGATGTCTTTATATCGGAGCGGAGAAGAAGAGGCCGGGACGTTGACTGTCGCTGCAAATCCGCGCATAGCAGAAGTCAGGATGCCGGACTGGTCCAAGGCCGTCTTCTCGCGGTCCGAGAGGCGGGAGCGGAATTCGACGAGGGGCTGGATCATGTGGGTGTTCCAGAGGAAACCGGCGTCTAGGCTGTCGATGGCGACGGTCGTGGAGTCTGTTGGCCGGTCTTGGAGGCGCTTGGTGAGGTCGAAGTCGTTGCTGTAGTAGAAGCTACCGCCACTCAGAAGCTTCTTAAGAGCCATGCAAGGGTGCTCAAAGAGCGCATCTTTGTTCATTGACCCGTCGTAGCCATCAGGATCGGCGTTGTCGTTTGGAAACGGGTTCACTTGAGTGTTAAGCAAGTGGTCGTAGTCGCCACTGCTCAGGCAGTGAAACTCGACATTCCGGATCTGCTGAACGTTCTCGCCTGGTCGCACTGTGGCTGCTTTCTTGCTGTCGGTTACCACGCAGAGGAAGATGTCGCCGTTGATCGTGATGAGGCCAAGAGTGCCTTTGATATCCAAGGAAGGTAGCGTGCGGTAGTCGCTCATATCCAAGCCCTCGTCGCCCCATGGCGAGAACTCGACGATGCATTTTGGTGGCGAACCGTCAGCGAAGGACTGATTCGACGTCGACGTCCTCAAACTGAGACTTGATGGATTGTGTCGGAAGATCAAGACGTGCGTTTCAGTGCTGAGGGCGATGGCTCTCTGAGGCCCTTCTCGCAGAAACACCTTGATAGCCATGCTGTCCAAACATGCTTCCGAGCAATTTCGAACTGGAGCCAGTCAAAGAGGAGTCCAACGGATGAGTGTAACGCGTGAATGATCGATCGATTGTCCAATTTGACGAGGTTCGGAAAAGAAGGTATTCAAGGTGAAATAAATTTGTAGTCAAGAAGTTTGGAGGCCACAGGCTGCTGACGGAAAGAGAAGGTGGCCATGTGGCGCAGGCTTCTCTTAGGACGAAAAGTTACACGCATGCATCCACGGAACGTTCGGATACGATATACATATGTTTTGAAGTGATAGTATGGTTACATTGATTGCTGAAGACCGTCCCAACATATAGCAGCAGCAGCGACAGAGGAAACACGTAGATTCATAGCCTATGCGGCTTCAAAGGATACTACTAGAACCAACGCTCAATCAACCCTCCCCGTCATCTACAAGCAAGGCCCAAGCAGATCCAGGCTGCGCGATCAGTCTGCACAATGACGCTCCCCCAACAAACAGTTCTAGCTTGGCCAAACAGCCTTCCCATGTCCAAACATGCAATAGCAAACGTGCGATGTCTCAAGCTTAATCGATGGATCGATCGCGTCCTTCTCTTCAAGATCCTCTCACGAGCTCGCCTCAACGATAGTAGTTGACACTAACACGCCTGTGACTTCCACTGCTCGCCCTCGGATCGTAATAACCTCTGCTCTCCCTGCCCTCTCTGCTCCTCCCAGCATTTGGCGGAGCGTTCACGTATTGGTAAGTCTCATACTCGCCTCTCGGCCTTGATTCCGCTCTTTCCCGTCGTATTTCCTGTTCCTTCTCGTGGATGCTGTACTCAGACGCCGGAGCTGCCGTCCTTGATTTCGACGACTTCTGCGTGTGCGAAGTTCTGCTAGTCTTGTGCTTCGTTCTCGAACGAACGTCATCGCTAGAGGAGACTGAAGCGTCGCTCGAGTCGTCGTGGTGGACTTCTACGTAGTCGGCTCGAGGTGTCCTCGTCTCGATCACGGTAACATCGTGCAACTGTGGAGGGCTCGGGGCCTCGGATCGTCTGGTCTCTGTTCGAGAGACGCTCGTGTGGGTGCTTTGAGCTGGCGGCGGAGGTGGTGGTGCTGGTGCATCGTAGCTCGATCGCTTGCGCTCTTCAACCACACGGGTCTTGGAGACGTAGGATGCCCGTGGTGGCGATTGAGAGTAGTGGCGAGTGCGTTTTACTTCTCTTACTCGTGCTGGTACCGAGTAGTCTGGTTCATCTTTGACCTTGAGAAGGCACATCGAACGGTGGGTGGGTGCGCTGATGCTCTTGAGATTGGTGTATGGCGGCGGGGTGACAGGACAGTGTCAAGGTGGTGTACAGCCCAACATCATCAATGATGACCACGAGACGGAGGGGACAATGGAGGACGAGGAGGGGAAAGTGTTTGCTATCTCACCTGTGCTTTTAGACTGTCTTACGAGGCGGGTGACGGTGGTGTGCAGCGGCACCGACCTTGTTTTCAAGCCGGCGACCAAGGACCGGGGTCTGCCAATGGCTTTGGGCACCAATCGCGTCCTTTTACCCGTTAGTGCCATAGTAATAACTACCATGCTGCACGCGGAAGTCAGGCCCGTTGTAGACTTGATCTTGCGGCCTGATGAAGAGGGCATGTTGGTTGGGATGGAGGAGGAAGAGCCCTCGGAGTTCGTCGGGGGAGTAATTCACTTCGATCGACATCTGCCCCCGCCCGTTGCGATCGTCACGGGCCACCCGAGCAATACGAGCAACGACATGCTGCCAAGTCTGTCAGGCAGGTGTGTTCTTCCTCCCTTGAGCGGGCAACTGCTTCTGCACACGTGAACGACTGCGGATAGGCAGTCTGTAGATGCTGCCATCATGAGCGGCCGATCAACGCCGCAAGCTTCCCAGCAGAGGAACAACCGCAACCTCTCACAGATCCGACATACACAGATCAATGGAGTGAAGAGCAACGACAAAGTCCTCGCTTCGTTGCGGGCGACACAGGTCGTCGCCTCGAAGCCGGTTCTCCCAGCAGAGTTGTTGGCTCTGATACTGGACTACCTGCCTGTTCCGGACCTCGTACACTTCGCTCAAGTATCCCGGAGGTTACAGGAGATGGTCTACGATGATACCCGGTGGATACAAAAGCTGAAAACTATTGGGGTATGGAACGAAGCAGAGGCAAGGCAGCGGGTGGAAGATGCTATGAAGAGAAAGGCCGAAGCACAACGAACGAAGGAGGTGGAAGAGGCGAGGAGGACTGGCGTCAACCTGCCTGGCAGTGTCAATGGGATTGCTGGAGGTGGGAGGCAGCCTACTGTCAACGTCACACTCTTTGATGCAGGTGCAGAGGAGGCCAAACATAGACAGAGCCTGGACAATCAGCCGGCGCATACTCCCAAACGTCGGACAACTCTCGTAGACGGCTTCGACGACATCACGAGTTCTCCTTCGTCGCCTAGCCAAGCTACGACCAAGCCATGGGATCCGTCAATCGCCTTGCACGTTCTCAGTCGAGCTCGATCGATACGCGGACGCGCCAGACAGGAGTTCGGCAGGATATATGGTGCTTTGGGCCCGCTGCACATGAACCTTGCTCGCTCCAAGAACCATTCGGATGCTGTGATCTTCAAGACGTATCGCGATCCAGAGCAGCAGGCTCAAATTCTTTCGTCTCTGAAGCAATTCGCGCAGTTCGACTCGGCTCTGGGATGGCAGGAACGTGAACAGAAACTCGATTCTATGATTGGGGTTTTCGAGAATGCCGTGCTTCGTGAGTTTGAGCAAGGCCTGGCGGCGAATGATGTTGATGGCCGTATGCATCGATATGCTCATGTCCTAGTCACGCTAAACGGTGGCAGTGCGGGCCTGGACACTTTCATCGCGAAGAACCCACTCATGGCGCGCAATAGCCAGGTCGACAATCCACTGGCTTGCCTTCAAGATGTTGCATCGGGTCACGTCGATCTGAACCCGTCGCGGCAAATGTTCGAGTGGCTCGCGGTCATGATGGTGGAGCAAGCAGCCATCGTTGATCGAGTCTTTCCTCCCTCGACTGACGTCCTAACTCCACTGCTTTCGCGGTTGTGCGACGATGTCATCGCGGACTACCTTACTACACTGTTCGACGAAGCCCACGGAAAAGGAATCGAGACCTACGTCAAAGCCGTGTCAGGAACTTTCGAGCAAGCCCTTCGCTTTTTGGCGTCGCTGAAGCCAACGAAGGCATCTCCGGCAGACTTTGCCAAGAAAGCCAAAGCAATGGTTACTGGTTGTTACGAGAAGCACATCGACTTGTACCTCACGGAGGAGCTCGCAGTGTTTACCAGCAAGTCGGATGCTTCGGTAACGCACTGGGAGAAGGAGCTGTCCGACCAAGAAGCTTCTACCGAATCGTTCTTCATGTCGAACATCAGTCGGCAGGCTGCGAAGCGGGACTTCCTATCCTCGTTCAAGAAGGTCGTTATGATGCCCGTCAACGTTCTGCCGGCTTTCAGTGCCGCCAAGCCAGCAGCAGTAAAGTCGAGCGCGAATCTAGAAGCGCTTGATACTTCATATTCTGGAGGCAGGCCCAGATCTCCGAGTCTCAACACTGGCTCAAACACACCTCAGCGGCCGGGCACACCGCAAGGCGAAGCTCCGACGACCGAATTGGCGGCCAAAGCAGCCATCATGAACTCTCGCCTCGAAGGCATTAAATCGTTGTTCAGCGTCGAAGTCGCGCTAGATCTGACGCATCTGGCGAAAGGCTGCATCGAGCGAGCTGCGATCATGGTCCGTATGGGTGGCACCTACGACGATGAAGCGAAGGAGCAGTGCGAGGCCATCTTCGTCACATTGCTCGACGTGCTGGGCGACCGGCACATCCGAACTGGTTTCGACAAGGCCATTGGTCACCTGGGAACCTACAACCCGCGCGAAGTTCGACAGCTGAGGTCGAAAGGAAGTGCAAATGGTGGAACCACGGTCACCGGCACAAGTGGAGTGGAACCACTCGTCACCTTCCTCGAACTCGTCAACGTAGGCGATCTCATCCAACAGATGATCGACGTCTTCTACGCCCAAGAGTTGGTAGCAACCAAGCTCACCAACCGCGACGACTTCCTCGACCCCGCCGTAAAGGAGAAGAAACGCTTCGAGCAAATGCTCGACGAGCGCGTAGCAGCAGGTCTAAATCGCGGTATCGACGTCCTAATGGACGAAGTGGAGTACATCTGCGCCACCACCCAACTCCCCACCGACTTCAATCCTGGAGCCGGACCCAACGGCACACTCCACATGGTCGACATCGGCGCCAGCGAAACCGCCAAACAAATCGTCGCCATGATCTCCGGCCACACAGGCATGCTCACAGGCACAACAGACAAAAACATGCTCGACGTTTTCGTGCAAGAAGTCGGCCTCCGCCTCTTCGGCGCACTATGCAAACACTTCAAACGCCAACGCATCTCCGTAGACGGCGCCATCAAACTCATCTCCGACATCAACCTCTACTCCGACTTCATCAGCACCCTCAAACAGAAACCTTTGAATCCTTACTTCCACGCTTTGCGAGAAATGAGTCAGATATACCTGGTGGTGGTGGATCCGCCGGCCGGGTATTTTGCGGCTAATGCGAAGAACATGAGTTTGCTGTCGACGAAGCGCTCGAAGACGGCAGCGCAGGCGAAGGAGCTGGCGACGATTATTGCGGATTCAGGGCGGTATCAAGGGATTTTGGGGGCGGAGGAGGTTTATGAGTTTGCGGAGAGGAGGGCGGATTGGTTGTTGATTAAGGGGGATGTGGAGAGGGCTATGTATGGGGTTGGGTGTGTGGTCATGTAGTGGGATCTATGAAGCTACCTACACCCTAGGCGGAGAGCTGCTGTACTACCGTCTTCGTACATGTACATGCATGAGATCCAGACCAGATGAGGTTAGACTGGCAAGGCTGTGTTGAGGGACAAGGCTGGACATTGGTACGTTTTGATCCTGCTACCTCTTGTTGTTGTGTCCTGACGTTGGGATCATCTTGAATAAGCCATCATGGACGGCCTCAGCATCGCCGCGTCCATCACTGGAATTATCACTGCGGCTACCCAAGTCGGCCTTTGGCTGTCGCAAATCCGTGATGCGCCAGCATCCGTGGCTGCCGTTGCGTCTGAGATTCAGCATACCAAGGTGGTCTTCCGCGCTCTACAAACCTTCATCAATCGTAACAAATCAGGAGCCCGTCAGAACTCATGGATAATACAAGTGGACGATATTACGGTGATCCTCACGCAAACCGTTCTTGTCCTCTCTCAACTTCGGTTAATGTTTGAGCCCTGGTCGAACGACGGCCAGCAGATTAACATCAGCACGATGGACCGAGTTCGTTGGATCAGACAGGAAAAGGCAGTTGGACGTTTGATCGACCAGCTGCAAAGGCACAAAACCTCACTGACCTTGCTGTTTCAGCTCATCCGAATGTGGGTGCGAGTTGTACCTTACCACACGTATGAGGAGCTAACGATGGATCCGTCTCTAGTGAGGGTGAAGTCCAAGCTCTACAGCATGCAGCCGCATTACAACAACATATCGAAGATATGCTCCAGACGGACGATGCGCTTGCAACAAGACTCAGCCGCTTGCAATCACCAATTAATGCCGTCGAGCTCAACGATTTCGAAGTATCTGCAGAGGAAGTCGCAGTGACACCAACAGCTGACGCTATTGCCTTGGCAACTCACGACAACCACGAACAGTCAATCTCCAGAACCGGTCCTACCATGCAGCGCCCGTACGATCATGTACTGGATAGGACTCGAGTGTATAGCCGTGTCAGGCACCTGGAGGTGGATGCAATCACACTAGCATCAACGACTAGATCTCGAGGCTGGTCTGTCCTATCGGGTTACAGTCTGGCACAGATCTCCATCATCGCTGTCGTAAACCTGCCTCTGGACGAGCCTGAGCTGAAGGCGTTCGACCAACTTGTTTTTTCCGCCGGTCTTGGTGCCCTGAAACCCCACGGCGGTCACACAAGGGACCTTGCCTACACGAGTCTATCCAGGAGTTTCTGGAACACGCAAACATCTTTGCCCAAACATTTGACAAAGGAATTTCATGAGCTCAAGTATGGCTCGCCGTTGAGCCCAGAGCGTGGAGTGACAAGCCGTATCGTAGCTACTGATCGCTGGCTTGATGATGATGATGATGATGATGATGCTGAGCCCGATTGATTATGCGTAACAATTAGAATCCACTGAGGACAAGTGGCCGGCTAGTTCTTAGCATATGAAGTCCTGCAGCAGCTTCTAGCACTTCTCTTCTTGGAAAAGTTCACCGAACATGTCTTCGCACAGCGCGGTTGCACCCATGCTGATACTGAGCAGCTGTTTTTCATCCTTACTGCTAACAAGAGTCGTTGATCCTCATGACTCACCTGAGCAGCTCAGCATCCTGGAGGCAGGTCTCAAAAAAATCATCTCCGTCTTGCCTACATGTAGAACAATCCATCCGACCATCTCTCACCTTTTCCTGATTCACTGATCATGGATCCTTCAAGCATTTCCAAATCTGTCCTGGCGGAACATGATGGAGATGCCTCAACCACAGATCAACACCTAACGCCAGAGTTTCGATCGACGTACGGCTTGACAAAATTCCATGATGTCCCGCCAACGAACCAGACCTTGACGAGAATCCGAAAGGAACTCAACGCATGCCTCCGTGACCCACCACCAGACTGTACTCTAGGACCTACGGGCGAAGATCTCGTCAGTGCGAGGCATGACCTAAACCACACACAAGACTAATGACCAGCAGTTGACCTGGCAGGCAACCATACGAGGACCAGTGAGTCACCCCCAAGTTCGAACCAGCACTAGACTGATACTCTATAGATCAACACACCGTATGAAGGAGGTCTCTGGCATCTCGACATCCGCTTTCCTGGCGATTATCCTTTCGCAGCTCCAAGGATTACGTTTAAGACGAGGATATATCATCCCAATATCGATAGTGAAGCTCGCATCTCGCTAGATATACTCGGTGGGCAGTATTGCACAGCTTTGACTGTTGATAGAGGTGACGCCCTGCGAGCAGTGCTCGCGGTCTGATTCAATATCAAACGCTGACATCTGTACAGTCTTGTTGAGCATCAGTTCTCTTCTCGACAATGCTAATCCTTACGAGCCCTTGGTGCCTGAGATTGCAGATGTATATCTCAACGACAGGCCACGGTATGATGCAACGGTTAAAGAGTGGACGAGGAGATATGCGATGCGAAGCTGGTCATCGAACCCTTCGTGTCTTATCGACGTTGTTGCCTTCTGAAACCCCTCAAAGAAAGCATCCTGTATCTCTTACTTTGAGAAGCAGTCCATTTGTTCTTGTATGTTTGCTGCTATCTGGGAATCTATAAGCGCATCTGCCGTAGCTTATAGTTCTCTCACTGCTGTCTCCAACTCTCAGCTCTCTGTTCTACGACAGCTCAGCGATCATGGATTCCGACTCCGACTCCTACGACGATGACGATCACTACAATACCGACCTAAAGCTCACACCAGAATATTGTGCCTACTACGGCATAAAACCTGTTGATGATAGCAAGCCCGCTGAAGATGACGACAAGCCGAAGATGAAGGACGAGAAGGCGAAGATGAAGGACGAGAAGGCGAAGAAGAAGAAGAGGAGTCGTGGAGGGGCGCGACAGGACGGGTTGGCAAAGCTCACCCTGGAGCTCGAACAATTCGAATCGGAACCATGTGATCTTATGAGTGCCGGACCGATTGATGAAGACATGGTCAGCTTGCCCTACCATCCCGAGTAGTTTCTTTTGAACGTTGACGAGTCGCAGTCCCACTGGAAGGCAACCATCCGCGGACCCGTAAGTTGTGTTCCACTCCAAGTTTCCATGCCCAAATTGACACTGCTCCCAGAACCTGACCCCATACGAAGGCGGCGTCTTCCACCTCGACATCCGCATCCAGAATTATCCGTGGCACGCTCCACGCATCGTATTCACGACCAAGATCTACCACCCAAACGTCGACAGTTCAGGACGAATCTCTCTAGACTGTTTGGGCAGCAATTGGACTCCTGTCAATTCACTCAGTACAGGTCAGTGTCTGACGACCCATACCTGACTAAGTTTCGTTGCTAACCGCTGCCTCTTCTGCTTAGTACTTATGGGTATCGTATCTGTGCTGGCCGCACCTTGCCTCGACGAACCGATCGAACCTGACATCGCCTCAGTGTACCTTAACAATAGAGCGCGGTACGATTCGACAGTTCGAGAGTGGACGAGGAAGTATGCGATGCTGGCGGGGCCGATAAATTACGATTGAGAGCCAGGTCTCGTTGTCCAGTTCCGGTGAGCAGGCTACCGAAGTATGTGCAGGAAGAGACTGCAACCCAGCAGAGAATTCCAATGAGGTCTGCAAGACTTTCCAATCCCCAACCATCACGATATCGAGATCCTCCAGTCGATTTCAGACTCTAGCATGAGGCGACGAGAAGCTCAGTTTCCAGTCGATGCCTGCTCTGCTCTCTCCACAACCCCCCATCCTCCGTAATGTCCGCCCACGGCGGCCTCACAGCCTGCAACTCCACAAGCTCGCTCTCACTAAGAGCTTCATCCCGCATCATCTTATTGATCAACTCTCTCAGCCTAGCATCGCTCGGCCATGGTTCGTAAGCCAAGCTGTCGTAGTACACAGCATCGGCCTCGTGCTGTATGTCCGGCGCTAGCTCACGTACAGATCTTGCAAAAGTTTGTCAGACCTCGTTGCTTCGTGGAGAGGCGGCGGATCGACCAGGTCGAGTGCCAAGGCTACGATTTCTTTGCTCAGCTTCGACTGGTCGGCCCCAAACGTTCTCCGCTGGCTTGACGGAGGTGCTGCCACTACAGTCTCCGCTCAACTGACCAGCCGTCTGTCAAGCTTTCTGAGAACGGGCTGGAAATCCGTAGCCCATAACTTTTTGAATATGCCTACCAACCGACTTCCCACGCAATAACGCAAGACAATATGGGTATGCCCCTGAACGCCACCTCCCGCACAAATCCACACATTGAAGCCTCCAACACTCAATCATCCTCTATAGCACTGCCGCCCTTCTCACCCTGCTTGCCCTTCAACCCCAGCATCTCCTTCCCCTTCCCCAACGCATCCCGAAAACTCCCGCTCCTCTGCTGCCCGCCGCGCCCAGCACTGAGCGTGCGCTCCTTACTCCTGCTCTTCTTCTCCTCCTTCTCGCCATTCTTCGGCCCTACAGCCATCATATTCCCCTCCCCGCCCCGCCCCCAATGGTAGACCCCCTTTGGGTCATTGTTGTGGTGGGCGGGGGTGTCGATGTCTTGGGCTCGGCGGGCTTCTTCTGCTGAGTCGTTTTTGGCCATGTTGCCGGAGCCTGTCGCAAATATACCACGTTAGTCTAGCTTGCGGTTCGGGGGAGGGAAGGGCAGGCGTACCTCCACGACCTGTGGTATACGTCTGCGACTTCAGCGTAGGTGTCTGAAGGTCATCGGGGCCTGCGGTGTTGGACGGCTTGTTGCCGAAGTTCCCTGCGCCTCCTCGACCGTGATGTGCGGTCTTTGTTTGGTCTGGCATCTTTGGCTGTTGCTGCTGGTTTGCCATGCTCGCGGGGTTAGATCTGGTTGTGGACTGTGGTAGTTATGGCTGTAGCTTCGCCGTTGGTTGAGGGAAACGCAACGCAGATGAAGGGAAGGTATGGAATGGGGTGAATGAGGAAAGCAAAACGTGAGCAAGCAGATGACCTATCCTGTCGCAATTTGAGTTTCTTGACTCTTCGTGAGCCAAGGCAACTGAAGATGCCTTGCGGGGCACACGTGGTGGAGTTGTACGTAATGCCAACCATCGTCCTGGTAGAACGGACGGCAGAGTCGACCAACGGTCCTTCGATGAGGAGCCATGTGGTGTGGTATACCATAGAGCAGAGTGGTCTACAGAAAGAATACTTTGAGATATTTTAGGACAAGAAGAAGGCAGTCGAGAAAGAAAGCATAACCGTGAGACTTGATAAGAGTGATCGTTGATGATTGGCTGTTGTCGACATCCTTGTCGCTTTGCTGGACCATCCCATCTGCGCCGACATCTCTCACAAGCAGAACAGTCTTCGCAAGCATAAGGACAGCATATACACAGTACGAACGCGCCACAATGCCTACCCTCCGACCAGTAGCCCGCCTTCTACCCCAAGCCTCATGGACAGCAAGCACCATCCGCCCAGCAGCACTCAACGCATCGCTCATCCGCCAACAAAACATCCCAACCCATAACGACAGACGCCCTTCCGCAACCGCAGCATACGCCCGCCACCAATGGCACCTCCGCCGCCACCCCCCACCCCAGCGCGCCTTCTCCTCCACCCCCCGCCAACCCAAAGACCACCAATTCGACACCCTGAAATTCGTCCAACGCCTGCGCACCGAAGGCTTCTCCGAAGAACAAGCCGTCGCCATGATGAAAGTCCTCGGCGACGTAATCGAAGAATCCATCCAAAACCTCACCCGCACAATGGTCCTCCGCGAAGACCAAGAAAAAGCCACTTACACCCAGAAAGTCGACTTTGCGAAACTGCGCTCTGAACTGCGCTCCGCCGATAGCACAGAATCGAGTCTCACTCGCGCGAGCCATGAGCGCCTCACAAATGACCTGGAGAAGTTAAGGAGTAGGCTAAGAGACGAGGTGCAGCGGACGCAAGCTTCCGTGCGGTTGGATTTGAATCTGGAAAAGGGACGGATTCGGGAGGAGGCGAATAGTCAGGACTTGAAGATCCGGGAGACGGAGACGAGGATTGAGCAGGAGGCTGCCGCGCTGAGGGAGCGGTTGGAGGGGGTGAAGTTTAGTACGTTGCAGTGGATGATGGGGGTTTGTACGGGGACGGCGGCGATTATTCTTGGTGTGTGGCGGTTGTTGTTTTGATGTGAGATCTGTATTCGAAGATTGGTGGATGGTATGTACTGTGTGTGATATCCCAGTATCAGGGAACAGGGTTACGGGAGAGCATATCTGCTGTTTCACACGGTTGAACGGGTCGATGAGGTGCGATGATCATGACGGAGGGCAAGATGGGCTTTGGGCAAGAGTAAGGGCATGGCTTGGGTTTGACGACTCGCGCAACAGCTGCTGTCTGCATCACTGACCATCTCCATCTATTACGACTCTATGCTCTAAATAGCTCTCCTACCCGGTATGAGCAGAGTAGGTATCATCCCAGTACCCAACCACCTTTCAACCTCTCGCTATGCAACGCAGCAAAACGCCCTCCACCCAACCTGCCATACTATACAGGAGACTAAACACGCCTTTCCAGAATCCCGAAGGGTGTTCTACGCAGCAGCCATCTCAATCTTCTTCCCCTTAACGCTCTTCCACTCCCACAGCGCACCACCGAACAAACTCATCACCGCAACCGCCACACCCACATAAAAGCAGTTGATAATCGCCGTATTGTACGCCGCCTGTACCGCAGGCAAGAACTTTGGCTCAATCGAATTCTGCAGCGACGTCGCACCCGTGGCAAGCACAATAGCCGGATTCAAGCCCGGTATCGCGGTCACACCCTTAAGAAGCTGGTTCGTGAAGACGTTCTGGCCCACGCTGACGAAGATGGCGCCGCCGAGGGTTTGGCTGAACATCATCAGAGCCGTACCAATCGGGATGTCCTTCTTGGGCAGCACAGTCTGGGCCATGACGAGGGACTGTTGCATGCCGAAGCCCACGCCCGCGCCGAAGATGATCTGGTACCCGATCCATTTCGCGGAGGAGGTGTCCTTGGTCCAGGTGCACATGAGCCCGGCGCCGATGGCCATGAAGACGGTGGAGGCGTAGACGAAGGGCGTGTAGTAGCCGACGACTGTGACGGAGATGCCGCCGATCATGGAGACGACGACGAGGGCGAGGACCATGGGGATGTTCATGATGCCGGAGCGGACGGCGGAGGCGCCTTTGATGGCTTGGAACCAGATGGGGACGTAGTAGACGAAGACCTGGTGTTTGTTAGTCTAAAGCTGAGAGAGGATTTGTGAGACAGGTTGGACTTACGAAGAACGAAGCACCAATGCACGCAGCGAACCAAGCGCCGGCCCAGATGTTGCGCTGCTTGATGATGCGCGGTGGCACGGTAGCATTGTCCTTCTTCCAGAACTGGATCCCGGCGAAGACGAATGCAAGCAGGCCGAAGACCACAAACAATGCAATGATGCGTCCGTCGGACCAGGCGTACTGGCTGCCGCCCCACTGGAGAGCGAGAAGCAGGCACACCACCATGGGAAGGAAGACCAGAGTGCCGAAGATATCGAACTGCTCCAGTCGCTTCTTCCAGCCCTCTTCCAACTTCTGAGCGCGTGCGGCAGCATTTGGCTTGTAGAAGAAGAGGATGAACGCGATCGTGACCGCGCCGAAGGGCAAGTTGATGTAAAAGCACCACCTCCAGCTCACGTTGTCTGTGAAGGCGCCGCCGAGGAGAGGTCCAGCAACTGAGGCGATTCCGTACATGCCTCCGATGAGGCCCATGTAGGTTGGTCGTTTCCGGAGAGGGATGGTGTCCGCAATGATCAAGATCGCGCCGGAGAAGATACCAGCGGATCCGAGACCAGCTACCGCCCGACCGATGATGAAGGCGGTCGAGTTTGGTGCAGCGCCACATACCGCACTTCCGATTTCGAAGATACAGAGGGCGACCAAGTACACCCACTTCAACGAGAAGAAAGTGTAGAGCTTGCCGAAGAAAAGCTGGAAAGCACAAGTGCACAGCAAGTATGCGGACCCATACCACCCAACATCGTTGATCGCATGGAACTCGTCCGTTATCCGCGGTATGGCAGTGGCAATGATGGTGTTGTCGAGAGCCATGCAGAAGACGGAGAAGCAGAGAGCAGCTGAAATGAGGGCGAACTGCATCTTTTTCGGGTACCGCGAATCGTCGTCCTCGTCATCCTCATCGGGTCCTAATGCCTCAATCTTCTTCTCTGCAGCGTTGTCGTCATCTGAAGCCCCCATCTCCTTCATGTGCTTGGTTCGCTGGTCGGAATGTGATGATGCTCTTGACTCGGACGTGGCCACTGGGTTGATCTCGCCCTTGTCCTCGTTGAATTCGGACGGTGCGCTACTCTGGACTGCTGTAGTCTCGCCAGACTTGACGTCGTGGGTGGGGAGTGTCGCATCGCCTGCCGGCTTCTTGTTGAAGAACCGCATGGTGTATTGAGACCTAATGTGAAGTAGATGTCTCTAGGAACGAACGTCTTGAAAAGGTCCTGAAGAAGAGAGCAGGTGACGCCTGCAAGTAGAAGCAGCGATCGTCGTAGCCTTATAGTACGTCAACGAAAACGCCTAGAAAAGGGAACGGAGGTTGTCCATGGGACAGTGACTTCCGGAGCGAGTATCTTCCGTGGGCCAATGGAGAAGGTTACCGCCTGCTCACCAAGACCCATCAAGACTCATCTTGTGAAGGGGAAGAGGTCCACTTCTCATCTCTCTTCGCAGAGACCGCCGTTGCTAGCCACTTTTCTTCGGATGCGGTTCGTCTTTCATGCCGGCCACATGCTCTGGAATGTCTTCAATGCAGCCTCTATACCCAATCCAGCTTAGCTCAAATCTACAATCTCGAACTTTGGGAAAGAGCGTTGAACTTCACGTTGTTGCACGTGGCTCTTCAGCCGGTATTGTACCTTCAAAACAACACATACTGGCTGACCAACAACGAACGTATCTCCTACCATATTTACAGCCCTTCCAGACGGCCTACAATGGTATGCAAGTAAACTCGCTCGCGACGGCTTCCCCGAACCTCCGAATCACCTACGTCAAGCTTTCCCGTACCTTAGCGAATTCACTAAACCACACGACCACGTTTCTAGCCGACACTCGGGCGCGGCACGACCTTCGCACTCCATCGTCCCACCCGGAGACTCGAACGGGGGCGGAGGTCTCTATACTCTCCGCTCTTTTTCTGACTCAACAACCCTACACACCTTGATGGAGACAATTGCCTTGTCGGCTCGATACCGTGTCCACTGGGTATAAGGGATTGAGGTTGCACGGTCATAACCTTAAGTGCACGTCGTGGCCCCCAATATAATGGCAGCAATATCGCGCTGGTCTTCGTGAAGATACGGCGGTTTCTGGCCGCATCGCTTCCTTCATCACAGTACTTTGCAATACGAACTACAAGCGTATTCCCGGAGCCTGTGTTGCCTGGCAGTTGTTCAGCTAGTGACTCATTACTGCATCGAGCTGAACTTCTGCTGGAGATGCCTGTCAAGGCGACGGCTGCGATCGTCTGACACACGAGCTTCCGCGGCTTTTCTTCGTCTTGGGTTGCATGCACCAGAGCCACATGGATCACAAGGACAGCTTGCAATGTCATGCCTGTGTCGTGCGTGTGGCTCATAGAGGATGCCAATGGTGGACCGTGGATCTACGTCTACCCGCTCCATTAGCGATATGGTTCTGAGTCTTCTGCAATCGTACGCCCAGCAGAATCAGGTCACTCTGCGGCATCGAATCAGGCCCTACGGTAAGTTGGAGCGATGTGTGACAAGTATCAGGCATAGGCAGACCTTTCATCACCTCCTATATCTCCAATTTCTGCGAAGAAGAATTCATCCTAACCCCCCAAACTCTCTCCTTCGACAGAAAAACAAAGCACACCTTGCCGCTATGTGCAACGACGCTTACTCGGAGACGATCATCCTTCGTCACCGCCCGTCGAGTCGATCCATGAAACGGCGAAGAACACAACACTCGGTCACACAAATCACCAAATCGAAACTAAAAATATTAAGACAACTTACCTACTCACCTATCTCACCTACACATCCACAATACCCTCCCTCACAAACCCGCCCTCCCCCCTATAACCCAACGCCATCCTAGCATCTCGACCCGTCAACCTAAGCGTAAAACACACAACCTCCTTACTAACCCTATACCCACTCTTCGCCCACCGGGCGTTCAGCCAGTCCGTCAGAGCATCGGACGAGTGCTCCCAGTCGTGGGCGTCGAACGATTCGACTACGATGCGGGCGATGGGGGAAGGGAGGGGCGAATAAGGCGCCCTAGGCTCTTCTGACGATGAAACGGCGGAGGGCGAGGCGGGAGCGAGGTGCGTGAGGAGACGCAAGTGGAACCCGCGCATGCTGGGTGGTTGGGGAGGGGTAGACCTACCTGTCGGAGAAGAAGTGGTGTCAGTGGGGACGGGAGTGGCTCGCACAGCGAAGCCGACTCGGATGGCGAGGTGTTGGGTGAGAGTGGGTGATGTCTCGATGACCTCTGGCCTGGCGAGGAGAGAGTGCTCCGCCGAGGCGGATGCGGTTCAAGTATATGGCGATGTTGCATTGTCCGCACAGCCGCCTTATTCGGCGAAGGAGGTACGTTGTTTATTCTTTGTTGTCAAAGAAGGATTGTGCCTATTGTGAGAAATTGCCTTGCTCGAAGCGTTCTTTGTTGCACTGTTCTGGGCACAATTTCAGTTGGAGCACCGTAGGTTGGGAAGACGATGTGAATATGGTTCCATTTGGCGAACTATCTGCGATCTTATTCTCCAGATCGTCGACCAATATCCCGATGATGTCCGTATTGCTGACGAACGCGATGCGAATGCAACGGGCCTCGCCACACAAACAAGCGCCCCAGCGCTTCAAGCAGTCGAACGCCTCGCTAACTTGCCCAGACTTGCTCCAACGACCTCTATGCCGCCGTAATTAGATCTCAGAAAACTCTCACGGATGCCTGCCGCAACCCACACTCCTCTCTTCGCACACCCAAGCACTCCCAATTCAGACCGCCTCCTCCTCCATCGGAAACAGATGTCCCGCATTAAGCAGCTTATTCATCGTAAACATATGCACCCTATCCTGCTTGAAGACCGCCCGCATCGCGTCGTCGCACACGATCGTCCGCTTGTCGGAGGGATCCTGTAGTTCGTTGGCTTTGATGTATTTCCAGAGGTGTTTGACGGTCTGGGGTCGGGACATGCTGGTGGTTCCGAGGAGGGCGGCGAGGGGGTCGGAGAAGGCCATCGGTTTCTGAGCGGTAGTGGTTAGCGAAACGGAAACTGAAATGAATGGTACGTGGACCAGGGAGGTTGGGCAGACGTACATGAAACCCTCCCTTCTTCTCTCTCTCCGGCTTCTCCCCATCCTCTACCTCGCTGTCATCGTCGGAGTTGATCTTGGCTTTGCTCTTCTTCTTCGGCGTCGCTGCTTTCTGTTTCCGCGCCGGCGCCTTCTTCTTCGTCACGCCCCCGCCTCGTGTTGAGCGCGCGCTACCGGCGTTCAGCTCCTTTTGCATGCGTATGGCTAGTTGTTCATCGCTTTCCTCCTCCTTGACCTTCTTTACTTTCGGCGCCTTCTTTAGCTTCTTGGCTGGGGAAGGCGTGTCTGCGACGTCGCTTAGTGAATCGGCGTCTGAGTCGGTTGCGGCGGGAGCTTTGCGTTTGACGGCTGACTTCGTTTCGAGTTCGGGGGAGTCTGCGGTGGAGGGTGGGGTTTCGGATTTGACGTGGGGTGCTGCGCCGTTAGTTGTGGGAGCTGGTTCGGGGGCGGCGGGGGTGGAGGGATCGGAGTCGGCGTCGGCGGCTTGTTCTTTGGAGACTTTGTCGAAGCGTTGCATGATGAGGGCCGTGATTGCGTCCTGTGAAGCAAAAGCAATGTGAGCAAGGCTGCCTGGTATTCACATCGAGAAAGTGTTCTCACTCACTTTCTGTGCCGTAATGTCATAGTCGACCTTTTCCTGTAAACCCTTGCGTATCCGTTTGGCCGAGACGGTGGTGAGGTCGGAGTTGGCGAGGATGTCGTCGATGATGGCGCAGTAGGCGGCCTCTTGCTCGGGGGGTACTGGAGAGTCCTCTGTCAGCTCGTCTGTTCATGTGAAGCTGAGATATATCACTTGCGGTCGGACGCCATGTTGGCGATGTAGACAAGAGTTCGTTGCGGACGTTTTGTTGGTTGCAGAGCGTCGAACGAAGTATTGTTGCCTACAGTTGTGTAATGTGTCGGAGTGGTCGAGCGTGTCGGTAAGAAAGTGAATGATATATCTTCACTCGGTCACTCGGTTCACAATGGCACCGTAGTCGGCGTCTCGGCGTGGCTGGAAGCAGAAGCTTCCGCTTATGGCCCGGTGCGTTGCCGATCCCGTGATTTTGCCGACCTGCCTCAGGCAAAACGCACTCTCGATGCGACTGCGATATTGATTCGAACAAAGTGAAGAGTCACACGTCGACTCATTGCCCGTATCCGACTCATCGTGTCCAGAGTGAAAGAAGCGCATCATCTGGTCTGCAGGAAACATCTCATTGGTTGCGTGGCAGGATCAGCCGCGGAAGGTCAAGCGAGCTGCACCACACGGAAATATCGCTGCGGAGAATATAACAAACGCAAGCCTGCACAGTGAGGTGGGCAAGAAAAATCAACTGCACAGACACAAAGACCATCGCAAAGGCTTCTCAGATATCCATAACACCTGCCAAGTATCACAACCGCAATCATGGCGCCGTCATTCGAGCAACTCGACCCGGAGACCGAGTATGAGGAGGGTGAGGAGGATATTGACTACACAGGTAGGAAACTCTCACTTCTGGCGGCAATGATAGCATACGTTACTGATGCTCTACAGACCTCAAGGAACAATACGATGTGCGAATGGAAGAGGGGCTGGACACATTCATCGTTATCGATGGCCTGCCCAAGGTCCCCCCGGGCAGCAAAGACAAGCTCGTGAAATTCTTACTACGAAAGCTCACATCCGTGGGCAAGACAAAGGAGGAGAATGTCTACATGCCTATGAATGAGGCGGGCGACATGACTGAGGGTTTTGCTTTTGTGGAGTACGAGACGTCCGCTCAGGCAGCCGCAGCCGTCAAGGCTCTGCACGCCACTGCACTAGACAAGAAGCACACCATCGCCGTCAACAAGCTCACCGACATCGAGCGCTACGGGCGTGAGGGTCGGATAGACGAAACATACAACCCACCGGAGATTGAACCCTTTGCCGAGAAGGAACACCTGCGATGGTGGTTGGGCGACAAGGAGGGCCGGGACCAGTATGTCATGTATCATGGCGAGCATGTCGGCATCTTCTGGAACGAGACCGCTTCACCGGAGCAAGTCATCGAGCGCGATCACTGGACAGAGTCGTTCGTGCAGTGGTCACCCAAAGGCACCTACCTGACCTCAATGCACGCACAAGGTGTGCAGCTCTGGGGTGGCCAGAACTGGTCGAGGCAGAAGCGTTTCATGCATCCCGGCGTCAACCTCGTCGACTTCTCACCCGACGAGCGATACCTCACTACCTGGTCCCACCGCCCGATGGTCGTCGAAGAAGGCAACCCCATCCTCTCACTTGAAGAAGACGGCAAGAACTACATCATCTGGGACATCGCCACTTCGAAACCACTCCGCTCATTTGTTACACTCGACGTACCTGGCCCAACACAAGACGCAGAAGGCAACCCAGTAAAGAAGAAGATTCAATGGCCGGCCTTCAAGTGGAGCGCAGACGCCAAATACGTCGCTCGCATGACTCAAGGCCAAAGCATCAGCGTCTACGAACTCCCACGCATGAACCTCATGGACAAGACCAGCATCAAGATCGAGGGCATCATGGACTTCGAATGGAGCCCTGCAGCTCCACACCGTGACAACATCAAAGAGTACGAACAACTGTTCTGCTACTGGACCCCAGAACTCGGCTCCAACCCTGCCAAGGTCGGCCTCATGAGTATTCCAAGCAAGGAAGTCGTCCGCACCCGCAACCTGTTCAACGTCTCCGATGCGAAGCTGCACTGGCAATCAGACGCCGCCTACGTTTGTGTGAAGGTGGATCGCCACTCGAAGAGCAAGAAGACTATGGCCACTAACCTTGAGATATTCCGTGTTCGCGAGAAGGGCGTCCCGGTGGAAGTCGTCGATGGGCTCGAGGGTACCGTCATCAACTTCGCCTGGGAGCCACATGGCGACCGCTTCGTGCTCATCACTGCCGGCGAAGTACCTCAGGGTGCGGCCGTGCCTCCGAAGACTGCGGTCTCGTTTTTCTGCCCGGAGAAAGCGAAGGGTACGGCGGTCGGCAACTTCAAGCTCATCAGGACCGTGGACAAGAAGAACAACAACGCCATCCACTGGGGTCCAAATGGCCGCTTTGTGGTGGTGGCGACCGTTCTCAACTCACAGTCTTACGATTTGGACTTCTGGGACTTCGACTTTGAGGGCGAGAAGGAGGAGAAGGACCGAGACCTGACTGCGAACCTGATGCTCATGTCGACGGCCGATCACTACGGTGTCACGGACATCGAATGGGATCCTTCTGGTCGTTTCGTGGCGAGCAGTGCCTCTGTCTGGAAGCATCGGGTATGTCAACCCTACCCCTCCCACTCCCCTGACACACATCCATACTAACCACAATTGCAACCACAGATGGAAAACGGATACCACCTCCACACCTTCTCCGGCACCGTCCTCCGCGAAGAGCCCCTGGAAGGTTTCAAACAGTGGGCCTGGCGCCCTCGCCCCGAGCGCCTCCTCAGCAAGGACGAAATGAAGAACGTCCGCAAGAATTTGCGCGAGTATAGCAAGCAGTTCGACGAGATCGACCAGGCGAAGAAGTCTTCGGCCAACAAGGCTGTGGTCGAGGGCAGGCGCGCGATGTTGGACGAGTGGCTCGCGTGGCGCGAGAGGATGCAGGCTGATTTGGCGATGGAGCGGGAGGATATGGGATTGCCGGATTTGAGCGAGGAGCAGCAGGCGCTGGTGGTGGACGAGGAGGAAGAGCAGGAGGGACGGGAGGTCGAGGAGGTGTTTGAGGAGATTTTGGATGAGGTTGAGGAGGTTATGGATTAGGGAGTGGTTGTGCGGGAGGGTGGGACTGGGTTGAATGAAGGGATGGAGAGGGAGGGTTGCTGTCTTTTCATCAGAACGTGGGTACATATCGGTGGACGGTGGATGATGAGCTATGTTTGAGCAGTCGTTCATGACGAGATAACTCGTTCGCAGTCATGGAGCATGTATGCCAGTCGATTCCTAGCAGGGTCAACACATCCAGGCGGGATCTATGCCTTACCAGCTCCCATTAGATGTGAATGATCTGTCGGAAGTACTTGCACTGGCGGGCGATCCGTTGGGACCAATGAGAATAGTCACATAACACACCCAACGACAACAGCCACAGCCACCGACAGCCTTACTATTTAAAACATTCGCGCTTCTCCTCAACAGCTATGTCGGGACATCGCTCGCGAGCTCACCTCCGCGTGATTTGCCATCATGAGGCTTCTACACACTAGGTACATTACTTTCAAGGACTTCTTCGACGATCAAATACCAGCATACGCCATACTATCGCACCGATGGAGCCATCAGGAAGTTAGCTATCAAGCGTTCTTCCATGAACGAAAGGATGCTCTCGAGGGGAGGATTGTAGGCTATGGTTGGACGAAGATCTTGAAAGCCTGCGAGATAGCGAGATCGTTCCCTACAGTGGATTGGATATGGATAGACACGAGTAAGCAAGTGGACGTGGTGTTTGCTTCACTAGACCTGCTAAGAGCCCGCAATCAGGCTGCATAGACAAGTCGAGTAGCGCTGAACTATCCGAAGGTGCGGACGAGAAGTACGATTGATGTAATACACAGGCCTGTGCTAACTAGTACCAGCGATCAATTCTATGTATCAGTGGTACAAGAACTCCGCGATCTGCTACGTCTTCCTGCCCGACGTGCGCAACCCCCAACGGTGCTCGTCTAGATGGCGCAACGAAGCCATCTTCACTACTCCCGAGGCCCCAAGACGGGTCAGCAAGCCGTTCTACCTTGAGCAGCTGCGACGGAGTGTGTGGTTCAAGCGAGCATGGACACTCCAAGAGCTACTCGCACCTAAATTTCTAGACTTCCATAATGCGGAATTTCACTCCATCGGTAGTAATCTGGACCTCGCAGAGCTTCTTGCGGAAGCATCTAGGATTCCGGTAGAGGTACTATGTGACAAGGACCTGGAGTCCACGGAGGTCGTTCACCGCATGAGATGGGCAGTACATCGGCGAGCGAGCAGGGGGGAAGATATGGCTTATAGCTTTCTCGGGATCTTTGGCGTCAACATGCCCCTACTCTACGGCGAAGGCGAGACCCGCGCTTTCCAGCGCCTGCAGAAGGAAATTCGCCTCTTCCCCAGACGAATCCATCTTCTGCTGGACTCGCCCCGACATCACCCCAAACAATGGCGTGGCCATGCTAGCCCCGGACATCACCTCCTTCGATAGCGACTTCCCCCTCTATCTTCACGACGACCAAATCCGAACGCACATCGAGGTGACCAGCCTCGGCGTCCGTATCAACATGATCATGGAAAGCACCGACCGCCTGGGCGTCGGTCGCCGCCTCGTGGTCCCGCTCAACTGCTCGAACCCGCGTGTCCAGGACTGGTACTTGTCATATTACGCCGTCCTAATCGAGGTTACCAGCTCCACGCTGCTCACCGAGAAGACAGCGATGATTCAGGGCTATAGGATTGGCGAGCTGTTGGTAAGCGGCAACAATCCGGAGTACTGGGGAAAGAAGCGGCGGGGTCCGCCGAAGATCTGGCGCTCGATGGGGCGGAATGGCGCGGTGGTTGATCCGAAGAGTCTTGCTAAGATGCAGACAGTTGTCACCGCGACTAATAGGTACCAGCGGAATACTGTCTATATCGACACATGATATAACGTGTGAACGCCTACTCATGCTCAGTGGTTGAAGACGATCGGCCGCGACTCCATGTACCTCCGACATACATAAATATAACACATCGCCTCCCATTTGTCTGGGAGGATCGGACGCTAGCGCGTGTACGAGACACTGATAACTTCCTGTGCCTTGCTGCCTTGTAGCACTTCTCATACGCTTTCGGAGCTGTGAAATGCCAGGTGGATGTATAGCTGCAAGCACACGTTGATTTCAAACCGTGTTTACAGTTCATGTCTTCTTCCTGGTTGGTGTGCCGCTATGCAGTAACATCAACACAACTAGCCACATCTTCGTCCCAAAAGTTCCCATGGCGCCTTCGCCGGATGCAGACGTGCTATGTACCCGCATCAAGAGCTCTCGCGGGCTCGCAGGCTTGCATTTTGAACGAGCTTCTGGCAACTTGCCGTTGATGAAGCTCGTGGTGCCATCAGTCATTCTGGGCAGCTCCGCTGAACGCTCTCTGGCCACAGCTCCGTCTGCCATGTTCGACTCGACGACGGTTCCACCTTTCCACCCGTGCGGTTGGTGCCTTTTATCTCACGCCGCCCTCCAAAGTACTCCAACGGACTGTAAAGCCTTTTGCTTTTCTCGACGTGCGGTCCTCAGCTACCAAGCCGCGGCGTGATCTCTCGCGTCTGCGACTCGCAAGCTAGTCAGCGTCGCACGCCACACATCAACTGGTGACAATTGCCATCGTGCCAGGATCAGACAGTAGAAGAGACTTGTCTCACATAAGGCGTCCTTCCGCTGAGCCTGGCTCTCTCGTCCTCTTCCTCATCATCGTCAAGTTGAAACCGCTCGTGACTGGCCTTGTGACCGTCACTACTGCTCATATCATCCAGCTTCGTCTCATCATAGTCCCCAGCATCATTTTCGCCGTCGACTTGAGAGTAGCGTCCTCCACCATTCCGCCCGTTCTTGCGAAACCACGAACTGGCTCCCTTACGCTGTCGGAAGCGCCAGACCACAAACATCACCACCGCCGTTGCGATTACACCAGCGAAGAAGGTCGTGATGGGGTTGGTGAGTGCATGCTTCGCCTCATGCGCGATCACGCTCGCTGGGCTGTCCATTTCGTCCAACCATGCCATCTCCTTGTCCACCGCAGGTGTGGACATGTTGTCGCTCGGAATCGTCTTCAGCACCTTCGACTGCCCAAGCGAGCCGCCGAACTTGTCGATGCCTTCCGCCATGATGTACGCTGCGAAGCCATCGTAGTTGATCTCTGTCTCAAATCCATCGCGAGGAGTAGATGAGATCTGGATCTTCGTCCTCCCTTCCTCATCCGTCTTGTAGAGATTCCATTTCTCGACTTCTGTTGCGCCGTTCCAGCTCACGTGGACGAGAGTAGTGGTGGAATTGTTCGGGTCGTCGTGATAGTATGCCTGCGAGTACACATCCGGTGGGTCGAGAGGTAGGCCAGTGAAGGGGTACTTGAAAGCGCGGTAGGTACCGATCCAATTCGGTTCCATCTTCGCTTCCCAGAGCATTTTACCATCCGGTGTATGTTCGGATTGCAGCGAGTGCTCGGACCAGCAGATGAACGCGTTGCCGTTGTCCAGAACTTGGTAGTCGCCTCTTCGCCACGCGTGTTCGTGGTACGGGTGGTTGAATTCTAAGATGGTCTCGGCGGTCATGGGGTCCGTGTCGATGCGGAGGGAGAGCTGGATGGCGCGGGACCATTCGGCCGTGGCGGGTTGTGCGTCTTCGCCTTTCGAGTTGTCGAAGAGGGAGAGGATGGTGTGCGTTTCGTTGTGTTCGCGAACGCGAGCGTGATGCTGGCGAGAGAAGTTGGTGTTGCCTAGCATTTGGAAGTCGTTGTTCTTGCCGCCAAGGCGCCAGATGATGTGGCCGTCGTCTTTGTCGATTTTGTAGACTGTGTCGGCGTGGCGAGCGGAGAGGAGGTAATGGCCGTCGTCGAACTTGTCCAGGGCGTTCGAGTGCAGGTAGTCCCAGGCTCCTCCGCCGCAGCGTTGCTTCACGGGCGCTGTGTCTAGTGTGCTCTCCTCCAAACCAACCCAGTCCGAAGATGTCCATGTGAACCTCGTCTCCCAAGTTGTGGTATCTATATCCTCGAACGCTGCGAACATGACCGAGCACTCGCCATCGTATCCGACAGCCTTTGACAGCTCTTTCGATGCGTGTGTAACATTTCGCTTCATCAAAAGCAGCGTCTTGCCCTCCTCCACAAACGTAAATTCGTGCATATTGAGTGTCTTTCCCTTGATTCCAACAGGCACCTTCTCCACAATCTGGTAATGGTTGTCCAGTAGTATACCATCTTCTTCCGGAGGCAGCATCATAGTCAACATATCCTCCCCGCGCACATTCGACAGCTTGAAGTCCATGATATTTCGATCATCCCACTTATATGCGCCGCTCCAGACAAGATCACCGTTGCCATCGTATATATGTGGGCCAATCCATGCACCGCCTGGCTTTCGTTCGCCAATCTTCTCGTAAGGTGCGACGAACCAGTATCCCGGAGCGATGTTCGTCTTGTCGTGGATCGTGACTTCCCATCGAGGCGAGACGATATCGGGTCGAGTTATGTATTTGTCGACTCCATCCTCGGGATGTCCCCACTGGTTGGCCGCGGCAAAGCGCAGCGGGAGCGCAAGCAGTGCGAAGCAACAAGCATAATACGACATCGTGTTCGCTGAAGGAGAGACTGGGGTGAGGATAAGGAAAGGTGAGGTAGAAGGGTGAAGGTGAGGTCAGGAGAGCCAAAGGTGAGACAGCTAGTAAGGCTGACTCGCTCGTAACTGCAACGGGTTGCCTTTAAGGATTGAGGTGTTGGAGATAAGGCCCCCTGTAGCATTGGCAGAGGAGGGGGATGAGTATATGAAAATACATACTTCGAACACCTAGCGAACGGCTCTCGCCGCTAATACACCAGCCAGGGCGGTGGGTTTGCACAGCTGTATCTGCTTACCTTTGTTCAAACTCCGCTGACCATCAACTGCTTCTAAAGTGGTGGTGGCTGAAGTCTGTGTGTTACTGCTAGGCCGTGTTTGGCGTTATGGTTTAGCGTGAGCCAAAAAAAGCTTTGAGAGCTCCTTCGAAGTTTGAACCTAGAAGTCCGAACTCGATGTTGGTCCTTCGTCCCTCCCAGCTGGAACTCGTGCACAGGAGGTAGCAGACATGGCCACTACATCTGAAGAGCACCAAGATGTCGTGGCTATGGGTTGTCGAATGCCTTCGCGAGGTTGTTGCATTCGTCCCGACTTCCGAAGTCCTCGAAACTGCCAAGCAGGACGAATAGTGGGTTGCCGTAGAACGACTCCTGAGTGCCACGTTCGACCTCGTGGAACTCTGCCTTATGACAAGGTGTGATGGTCCGAAGTATGCTGCAAAGTAGCCTTATGAGCATCTTGCCCCCTCAGGCTTTGCGACACGTCCAGCTGCCACTTGCCTGTACACCGTGGTGGCTGTCCTGGGCAGTGCAAGACCTTTCTCGCCGAATCGAGGCATCCATCGAATCCGATTTGTGAAGTCGAAAATTGGCCGATATGGGAGCAGTCAGGTGCAGAAAATTGCCTCCATCGACAGCGCGACGCAGGAGAGCCTGCTGCCGACACCGATCCGACGTTGCCAATGCAGGAGTACGTCCATACCGTGCACGAGTGCAATGAGGCGGTCGAAACAGTGTGCGTTAGCTTGTGGTCTTGCGTAGCGGGTGTGAAGTGAGTATGAAGGCAAGTCAATTGTGACGATATTTCTGGACATGGACTTCAGCCTGTGTTTCTGCCTCCATCCACATTCGCAACATGAAGACGCAATGGCGTGATGACAAGGTCATACACGAGCCGTCTTCGCAAATTACTTTCGATGAAACGCGATCGATGTTGTTCATGGCGATTAGAGATGCTGTGTGGTGATGGATGGGTGATTGGCCATATCGAGGGACAACTACAAAGCCACATCGAGCTACAGGATAGGATCCTACACCTCTACAGCGTAACCCTGCAATGACCCTACGCTAACCAAAGACACAGTGAGCGACACTCGACCTGGCATACGAAGCGGCAGCACCTCTATGTTAATATTCTTTCGGCAACAAGGAGTCCATGTGGCACCGCCGGATTATGATGTGCTGTTGAATGCTCGCGCACTCGACTGTACTGGCTCCATTCAGCAACCTGGCCCAGCATCTAAGCAATAACGTTGGCCAGAGATCGCTACTCCTTCCCATCTCTGGTACGTGGCAGGGCTTCTATGTGATCTCGGCTCACGTACACCTTCACCGTCCCATGAAGCCGAAGGATCCCCGCCTCCGCCGACTCTATATGCTGGTGCACGATGAGGCTCTTTTACGTCTGGGTTCGGAAACTTCCATGCTCGCTTACCCAAAAGTCCTTAGTGCAGTGATAACCTGCAAGCTGCTGCAAGCCCATCTTCTGGAACCTCTCACCACTACCACTTTCAGACAGTTGCCGCGGATACAGAACAACGCCAAGACGTCGACGGTTAGCGTAATTGGATCTACACAGGGAAGTCAGTTGGCCTTTGATAACATGCACCCTCTCACCCTCCAAGTCTGGGGTCATATCAACAACCCTGCGCGCTGATCCGACGAGTACTATTCCTCTTTTCTTCTCATACGCATGCACGCGACAAACAATACATCATCTGCAATCGCTGTCAATTGGCTAATCAGTACCTTGAAAACAATGGCCATGGCCTCTTGTTAGTCAGAGCTGCCTGAAAGGGCTTTCACCTCATCTAATCTTTCGACATGTACGTCAACGCGCTGGGTAATGTGTTCGTGCTGTATCGAGTCTTCGCACAATTGGCCACTGTGTTTGCATCCGGACCACTGCCCGCCCCACATGGCGAAACCTACAACAGGATCATGATCGAGAGCACAGCACATTACCAAGTCACTACCGACACCTCACGCGTGGTCTGGCCATGGCGAACCTACAAGACTTCAATGCACAACCCGCCCGTTCTCAATATCTCCAGATTCGACGGTGAGCTTGCACCCGGCTACGTCTTCATATCGCCTGTCGACAATAACAAACAGGATGGCACCTATGATCTGTCCGGAACTGGCTTCATCATGGATCAACGTGGAGATCTCATCTTTGCCGCAGACGAAGATGGGATGGGTTTTTGCAACGGATGGGTTGCAGGGATGACTGATTTCCGTGTTCAAGCGTACCAGGCTCGCAAGTACATCACTTACTGGGACGGCTGTAATACCCGTGGTACACACTGGGGTCACCGGGGGGGACGAGTTTCTTTCATCGACGAAGAGTACAACAAGTTCGAACTGAATCCGGATCTCGGCATAAATACCCTGGAGCCGGCGACCCGTGGCAGCGTCGATGTCCATGAGCATCAGATGACAGATCATGATACGATGGTTGTGACATCTTACAATAACACACAGATCAATTTGACCTGGATCGGTGGTCCTGCCGACGCATGGGTGGCGGATGGCATGTTCTTCGAGCTCGATGTGAAGACGGGAAAGGTCCTATTTGAGTGGCGAGCGCTTGATCACATCAGCCTGGAGGCGTCCCGGTACGGAATAAACAGCGCCGGTGCAGGCGTGACGAAGAGAGTCCCATGGGACTGGCTTCACATCAACTCGGTGGAGCGTGTGGGTGACAACTACTTGATCAGCGCGAGGCATCACTTTGCGATTTACATGATCTCTGGGACGGATGGCAGTGTGCTCTGGAAACTAGACGGACTCGATGGTGGTAGCTTCGGATCGATGCCGGTAAATTTCAGATGGCAGCACCATGCACGAGCTCATAACGTGACGAAGGATGGTATGACAATCAGTCTCTTCAATAACATGGTCAACCGTGTGAAGAACAACAACACCCAAACGAACGGGTTAGCTTTTTGGTTGCCTCTGCCACTCGATCCGCACAATCCTCCAGTCCTTGTCAGACAGCTGCAGATGCCAGATGAGATGCTGTTTAGCGGCACGCAAGGCTCATATCAGATGGACGTTGGTAACGGGAATGGCTTCATGGGCTACGGCAAAGTCCCAGTTGTTCGTGAGTTCGCACCAGACGGCAAGCTGTTATGGCAAGCACGCTTCGGCCAAGATGGTGCGGTGATGAACTATCGCGGCTTCAAGATGACCTGGCATGGGACGCCGAAAGCCCGGGATCCTGTCGTCCTGATTGAGAACCCAAGGCTGCATACGCCTCGCGTGTATGTCAGCTGGAATGGTGCAACGGAAATATCAGGCTGGGCTATACTCGCCGGAAACGACAAAGATTCTTTGGAGGCGATTGGCGTCGCTCAGAAGAAAGGTTTCGAGACAGTATTTGAGCTCGCTCATAATAAGACGTTGCAATGCGTTCAAGTGGGAGCCATTCGAGACGGAGAGATCATCCGCATGTCGAATACTGCCTGCGTGGGTGACAAGGTTACTTCGAAAGGAGACTACTTGCGACTTCTCGAAGCGAACGAGCGAATGAAGGCCGAATTAGCAGAACTGGAACATGCCACTTGGGGCTTCTACAAGGTCTTCGCTGAGGTAGCGATGGGAGTTGTCCTTGTGGCAGTGGGAGTCTGGGTTTCCATCTTTCTGCGAGACTGGCGACAACGACAGCAGTACCAAAGTGTCAGTAAGGAAGAGTGGTGAAGATTATGATGAGCCGCAAGGCTGCATACATCCCATGAAGTGGGTCGCGAGCACCACTACGCACTCGTGTGCTATTGATCGCAAGGTCGCATGCGCTCGGCAAGAGAGCACCTCTGAAGTCGCCAGAGGACATTCGATGACAAGTCGTATCAGTGGCAAGCAAACCCCGAAGATGACACTTCACACCCGGAACAACAGTGCTGCCTGTACGAAGTGATGCAAGAAGACTTTCATAGCTCCAGGAGTCTGTCAATTCGTACATGTCTACTTTACACCGTCTACGGATATGGCTTGTGGCCCATACTGGCCGACGTAACAAGCGCTTCGCAGAACTCAGGAGATGACCGCCTTCGGGCCATCTCGAGATCAAACACTCCAAGCAACCATACCTCTGACAGCCATCCTAGCGCCGAGCAGGCCACCTTGGTCAGCGCAAGCAGTGGCTGAGCTATCGAGCCAGCAATGCACGGTGTTAATGCCGACTGTTGAGCTTCTTGATCGTCCAACAATCGATCAGACCAGCTGAAAGCCACAGAGTGGACATGAATTCTGGCAATCGCTCCTCGTGGCTCTCATATTACAGGACTAACCAGTGGCTTGGATTGTAAGGCACATTCCAGGTTCTCAATCATGATCCGCTCCATGGCGATTCGGATATCATGCGTCCTGGTCGCGATGTGCGGGAGAATGAAGAACCTTGGATCTTTCCGGAAGTCCAAGGGAATGTGCGGCTCCTCGTCGTACACGTCCAACCCTACACCCCACACCCAGTCCTTTTGGACGGCATTCAGTAGAGCATCGTTATCAATGACCCGCCTCTAGCGGTGTTGATGATGATTGCATCCTGCTTCATCATTCGGAACTCCCTCGTCGATAGCATCCGCTCCGTCTCCGGTGTTTGTAGCACATGCAGACTGATAATATCGCTTGTCTGTGTCAACTCCTCGAAGCAACACTTCTCCTGGCCTTTCAAGAAATTCGAAGGAGGTTTGTCACCACGACAGCAGTACTTGATCTTCATGCCAAATGCCACAGCTCGCTCGGCCACAGCAGATGCGGTCTCGCCACTCCCGATAAGCCCAAGCACTTTCCCTCGCATACCAATCCGAGTGGGACATTCATGCTGCCATTCTCCGGCCCGAGCGGTGGATATTGGAACGTTCGCGCGACGCAAGACGCCGAAAATGAGAAATATGACTGTCTCAGCGACGCCATCCGCAGCGACTGAGGGGGTGTTGGATACCGTTATTCCACGCCTTTTGCACGACTCTGTGCATATGCTGTTAACGCCAGAACCGATGTTGCAGATGTAGCGAATGCTCTTGGGGAGCAAGTTGAGTACTTCGGCATCCAGGTTCCCGGAAAGGTGGGTATATTGGTTGCTGCGGCAGATGGCAATGCAGTCATCGAAACGACCAGCCTTGATCTCCCGCAGGAAGTCTTCTCGACTCCCGCTTGAGTACTCGAAGACATCGCAGGCCGATTGGATCTTCTCCCAGTCCTCATATGCGTATTCTATGCGTCCCACTAGCAAGACTTTCGGCCGCGGACCTGGACTATTGAGAAAGGGCATCTTAGCAGCATGTGAGGACCTGTGTGCACGCGGGACGCATACTATCAAAATACCGTTTGAGCACACCGGTGCATACCAAGCGGCTTGGGAGTGACGGGACGAAAATTTGTTTGATGACATCAACCCAGCATCGATTCCACGGTTGCAGAAACCCAACGGAGCATAACTCCGGTCGATCAGATACCATACCAGACATCTTCGATGCTATACGTCTGTTCAGTGGGCCCTCGTGGCACTTCGACAGCACTAGCGCGACGGCAAACTCAACCCTGATCTCATCGCCAAGAGCGGATCTGTGTAGATACCCGATCGGGATTGCTATGTTTTAACCACACTTCAGTTCTTGATGGGCGAGTGGTTTAACAAGCCTGCGGCTCCGGGTTGCCACCAGGAGATCGAACGACAAAACTTCCTATCTGTCTTCTGCTCATACGATTGCTCTTTATGGCCGATCTCGAACCAGACAACTCGACTCCTGACGATGATACGTCACAGCCACAGCAGACACCACGCCACACCATCGTGAGCGCACGTGAATGGAGCCGATGGCAGAAGACTTATACAGTGCTTATTGTAGCGGTCTTTGCATTCGTATGGCACGTACACGCTGCCAAAACGTCAGGATAGCTTCCGACTGACTGTCCCAGCACTTTCGCATCATCCATCATCGCACCTGGACGTGCAATGATCGAAGAAGATCTCCACCTCTCCCGTACAGTGTCTGTCTTGACCTTTTCGCTGTTCAATCTCGGCCTCGCTCTGGGCCCCGTCCTTGGATCGCCAGCAAGCGAGAACTTCAGCCGCAAACCTGTTTACATGGTCTGTATGCCGTTGCTCCTGATATTTGTAACGGCCTGCGGGTTCTCCCGTACTCTCACAAGTCTCCTGATCTGTCGGTTTATCGGCGGACTGTTTGGTGGTCCTGGCCTTACGATTGCCTCTGCAACGATATCGGATCTCTTCGAGCCAAGTGAACGAGGACTGTCGCTATTTTGTTATTACTCGATTCCTTGGCTAGGTTCTGTTCTTGGGTTAGTCTCCTACCACTCCTGTCATCAGCCACGGCCGACCAAAAAGTGATGTTGCGCTTACTGCGGCTCCTTAGACCTCTTGTCGGCTATCTCGTTGTGGCACACAAAAGCTGGGAATGGACTCAATGGGTATATTTGTTCATTGCGGTTCCGATCGTCTTGCCTGGACTTTTGTTTCGGAGAAACCAAGCAGAGTGCAATCGAACCGCGAGGAGGGCGCTCGACCAAACGCCTTGACTATCTACAGCCAAAGTATCTTGCGCGTGAGGCAGTCGCGGCACTGAAGGTGATCCCAACATTCCTACGGTCCTCACTTTTGCGTCCTCTCGAGATGCTGTTCACGGAGCTGATCGTGGGCCTTGTTTGTCTGTACGCCGGCTTCAACTTTGGACTGATCTACGCTTTCGTGATCGTGATGCCTGACATCTTTGCTCAGACATACCAATTTAGCCTTACGCAGCAAGGTCTTTCATTCCTGGGCCTGATAGCTGGATGGCTCATCGGACCGGCAAGCCTGATCATAGACGACAAGATTGTTCGAAGACGCAGAGCAAGGCAGCAACCTGGACCGAATCTGGAGAAAGGGCCTGATCTGACAAGCAAGCCGGCACCAGAGGCCAGGCTCCACGGAGCGATGGTGGGGGGTGTGCTCCTGCCTGCTGGTTTACTATGGTTTGCTTGGACAGCACAGCCGGGAATCAGCTACCTGTCGCCCATACTCGCCTCGATCCTGATTACGTGGGGGACTTTGATGGTATATGTCTCCACCTCCGCATATGTGATCGACGTCTATGGGCTAAGATATGGAGCTTCTGCGAATGGGGCCAGCTCGATTACAAGATACACGCTGGCAACTGCGATACCGCTGTTTATACTGCAGCAGTACGATGGGCTGGGTACGGCTTGGGGAACAAGCTTATTGGCCCTCTGCGCTTTAATACTGATGCCAATTCCATTCTTGTTCTTCCGATGGGGCCCAACGCTGTGGGCACGCTGCAAATTTAAGACAGAATCATAGCTTACCTGGCTTATGAGCCGGATCGTGGCCTTCGAGCAGTGAGCATTGAGGATGTTTGAGCAGATTATGATCATATACATTAAGTCTAGCGTCCATAAGTCCATAGTCTATGCGTCCCATTGCCATGGGCGTCCGATCTCATGCTGGGTATCATCCGTCCATCCATCTATCATAGCATTTTCCTTTGACTCCATCTCGTGAATTCATTCCCAATGCATCTGTACAAGCAACATCATTCTGCCGTCGTCATAAAAGCTGGTTGCTGGTCGTTGTCTCATGAAGTCTTCCCTCCAACGAAAACCGTCAAGACCTGCGGATCCGGAGCAAAAACGGATCCAGAAACATCATCCGCGCTATTCGGCGTCACATCATCATAAGAGAAAGCGTATCCGCGGCCGTCAACTTGTGTCTGGTGCACAAAAGCGCTGTACCAGTTGTTCGGGTGCGCGGTGTAGTAGCTGCTCGGTGGCAGTGAAGGCTGCACGTTGCCTCCTTGAAGATGCAGGGTGGCGCGGTTGAAAGCGGCGCAGAGGCGAGGCACAACCGCTTTGTGGAGATCGTTGTCCGATGCTGAGATGGCGAAAGGACCGGAGTTGCAGCCGAAGATATCTTCAGAGTTCGGCTTGTTGTAGGGAGTGTTGTCGCCTGCACAGGTCAGGGAGTCGCCGTTGGTGGTGCAGGCGACTTGGCCTTCTGAGGCTTGTGTGTCGATCATGAGTTGCTCGGAGGTGAACTGTTGCCAGATCTGGCTGACGTAGTCGTCGAAGTATCCGCCGAAGGCACTATCGTCTTGAGATATGATGGTTGGTGGAGCGACGACGCGGAGCAGGTTTCCGTTCTGGTCGTTGACGCACAGCTCGTCCCATGGCATACCGTCTCGTGCCGCTTGTCCTTGCAGAAGATCGCAGACTTTCTTCGCTCCATCCGCTGGTACACCTAGCGCTGACGACGTTCCGCTTGACGCCGTTTGTAATTGAATGCTGAGTGGCAGGCCGACGAAGTCAACGAAGCTCAGGTTGGCAAACAAGCCATAGCCGGACTTGAAGGTAAGCTCGACGAATCCCCAGTTGACATCCGCGCTGGCGTCATTGGGATTCATGGCTGTTGGCTCCACAAGACCAGGACCGTACTGAGTCTCCACGACGTAGAACGTCAAAGTCCCGTCCGCAAACCAGACTCGTGAGCTGGAAATGTAGTCCGGAAGTGTGATGGTAGTTGTCTCGCCAGGCCCGTTCAATGGAATGGCCACATCTGCGTTGATCTCCTCTGGGTCTGACCCAGACGCAGTGGGATAGTAGTATGAACCGTCATTGCTCAACATGACGACTTGCCCACTGCTGTCAAGCCCCGTTACGTATGCGTGCACATTGCTGCTACCCAGAGTATTCACCAGCGAGATCTGTAGAGTGTTCCCAGTGGAAGGAGGCGGGCTGCCAGATGGTGATGAAGGTGCAGGAGGTGCAGAGAGTGTGGTCGATGGAGGCGGGCTACCAGATGGCGATGGAGGTGCTGGAGGCGCAGAGACCGTAGCCGAAGAAGATGCACTGCTGGTCGAAGTTTCTAGCGTCGAGCTGGCCGAGGAAACGGACGCAGAAGTCGGCGATGGTGGTGGGATCGAGGTCGGCGGAGGCGCTGGGAACGAAGTCGGTGCAGGTGGAGGACTCGATGTTGGCGACGGTGGTGGAGGTGCCGGTACAGCACTGCTTGTTGCGGTGGCAGGAGCTTCGCTGCTGGTCGGTGGTAGCGAGGGTGCTACGCTAGTCGGAGATGCGGATGTCGGAGTAACTGAGGTACTGCTGATTGTTGGTGTCGAGGAAATAGTGCTGGTCGATGGTATGGTAGAGGCGATGCTGGTCGGAGGTGAAGAGGCTGGTGGGGTGAATAGTTCGCTGGTTGAGGTCGGTGGCGCTACGGACGTGGGTTGCACGCTCGTAAGTGTGACTGTTGTTGAAATCACGGATGTAGTCGGCGCTGCTGAAGGAGTGGTGAATGTGCTTTCAGGTGATCCAGGAAACCATGTCGGCACGAGCGTGTTCCCTGAGTACGGCCCACCAGGTGGGCCAAAGGAAGGGTCATCGGGAGGGCCAAATGGACTCGAAGGACCAAAGGCATGGTTGCCAGATGGTCCAGACGACCCTGGAGGGCCCCATGATCCGCCAGGTGGACCAAACCCACCAAATCCTTGCCGCCTGTTCAACGACCTCTCCTGAGATGGTGCTGTGGAGTTCAGTGTGTTGTGGGCTGTGATCCATATGCTCGTCTCGCCATTGGCATGTGTGGTGATAGGTATAGGGATGGGTGCAGTCGCAACATGGCTCGAGAATAGCCATGAGCTCAGGAGGAAGATGTGGGAGTAAGGATGCCTTGAGAACATGTTGTATGGTACACTTGGCAGGCAAGGGTGTGATGCAGGTACTTACTGGGGGTGACAAGTCTTACTGTGATATAGGTAGCCATGGTTGTAGATGGCTGGTGATTGCAGAGGTTCATGCGAGATGGCGAGAAGGATGGAGAGCGTTCAAGATCGCTGAGAGCGTGAATACCGCGACCGGCACACGTGCGCTCCCGTTTGGCGAGGCAGTAAGACCGTGAACAGTGGCCCAGCCCTTGACAACAGTCGTTGGGCACCTAGCCATCTGTTTACTGCAGCGCCAGAGAGAGGCCGAGGGGAGTAAACAGCTGGCGCGTCGTCGCCAGAACCTGTGGTCGTGGCTGGTGGGAGGGAAAGGTTCAATCGTAGCGTCGAGTCTAAATTGTGGCCTGGCTGATCTCGACATTGATTGCGAGGTCGGGCTCGAGTCCTGATATCCTTTACATTGGGGTCTGCATTCTTCCTGGATCTGACGAGCCTGATGCCCTAACGAGGACAGATCCTGCTGGACTCAACACTGAAAGATACGCGGTCCAGGAAGCCCCGGCGGACGTCCTCGGATGAACTCAACTCCAGCAAGCCCAGCAGTACCAGAGTACGTACCGCAGCCACACCCACCCACCTTCCTAACCCAAAATCAGCACACCCAAAACTCAATAACAACCCCCCATCAAACTGACCAACAACATCACCTCAATCCCCCCTCCCGCGCGTCGTGCCGACGATGCCATCGCAAATAATGTGGCTGAAAGGACGAAGTGTTGTTGCTACGCTTGGACGTGCGCTTGGACACAGTTCTCACGCGGCGCCAACTCTAAACCGAGATTACAACCACGATGGGCAGGGATGGCGGAGACATTCGTACGTGATTTGCTCAGATCGCCATGAGAGTTCATGCTTTTGCAAGGGTATGATTTCCGAGTACCAAGATTTGGGTGCTTTTTGCGTGCTTTTGCTGCAGAGTGAGACAGATTGCGCGAACCGGTGTTGGGTCCGTGAAGATTTAGCTGTTCCAAGGCTACATGTACCTATTGAAAGTTGTTTATTCAGCTATCGAGAAGTCATCTGAATAATAAGGTATCGATGATCAACGCAGTATCGTCAATATGTACATTACTTATGACAATCACTCCCCATCACCAAATCGCTCTTCCTCAACCCGGCGCGCTCCATCATCGCGCTGAAAGTTGTATCTCGTCTCGACGTCTCGCGCTTCACTCCCAACCCTCCGCCCATCGCGCTCTTCCCTTTCCCTGCACCTCCGTGGTTCGTCGGTGTGTACGGCGACCCCAGTGTCATATCTGTCGGCAACCGCGGCATCGGCGGCCGAGTCGGCGTGGTGTACGTGTGTTGAGGCAATACATCGCTCGGGCAGCGACTCGAAGTCGCGTACGTCTTCTGCAGATCTATGGGCGCATCGTCGACGCCGGAGTTCTGTGAGCGCCAGGTGCTGTTGCTTGAAGAGCTGGGTGGTTGATATGTAGTCGACGCGAGAGTTTGGACATGCTGCGGGCTTTGTGCCGGTCGCTCGGGTGTGTACGGCTCATTGCTCGGCATCAGGACTTGAATCGTCTCGGTGCTGTCGCTGCGGTTGTGGTCGGGACGCATGTTGCGCCGACTGCTGCTTCGGCTGGTGCCTGCTGCCGCGTCGGTCATTTGGCGGCGGAGGGAGTGCATGCTCTTCTGCTTCTTGAGCGCGCGGACCGGAGAGATCTTGAAGGATAGAGTGCCGCGCTTCATATGTGCTGGGATCGGAGTCTGGACAGATGGAGGTGTGGATGGGTATTGCGGCATGAACGGTGAGCGGCTGAAGAGTGCTCGCACTTTTGGTGGGCTTGCTGAAGCGGGAGAGCGGACGTCGACGACATAGCCGTTCGCGATCGCACCAGCGTTGTCGACAGCTCGCGGAGGTGTGCTGCGTAGGAAGTCTGTGCGATGCCCTGCAGATGGATCTGCGTGGGGCTCTGAGATGGAGCGGCCATGCATGGTCGGACGGCGATACTCCAGGGGACCGAGATCTGTAAGTGTATCTCTCGCATTTCCTTTCTCATTGATGTATGAGTCAGAATCCCCTCGTCTCTTGCGGAACCATAATAGTAGAAGTAGTGCGGCGATGAGAGCACCGATCGCTATCCCAGGGATAAAGCCTGCAGCGAACGACTTGCCATTGAAGTCAGATTCACCGGAGGACGATGAGCCTGCATCGTGGACCGGGGCACCGCTAGCTGTTGTCGGTGAAGGTGTTGAAGTGCTGGTGCTCTGTATTGATGTTGCTGATGAAGTAGTTGTGGAGGAGGGTTCCGAGCTCGGTGCTGTGGGCTTGCTTGCCGGAGGCGTTGGTGCAACTTCTGCTACACATTGTCCGTTCTCGCAATCATATCCCATGGGGCAGCAAGCAGTACCGCACGACTTCAGCTTCTGTGGTGGGTCCGCGTGCAACTGGGTGATCGTAGTGTTCTGGAGGCTGATGTCGCACGAGATGGGGTTGATCTGGCCGCAGGTGCTGCCTTGAGGACAGCACATAGCGGCTTGCACCGAGTTGTTGGTGCTCAGCGCGAGACATGTGTAGCCACTGGAGCAACAGAAGCCGGAAGGCATGCTGCCACCACAGTATGTGAGCGACGAGTCGCCGCCGCAGGTCCCTGCATCTCTGGGCAGGAGGAGATGGTCGTTGGCCGATGGGTCAAATTCTTCAGGTACCCATAGCACTCGCGCCGAAGCCGGTAGCAGAAGAAAGGAAAATGCGAAAGCCGAAGATATTGCGGTGGTGAGCATTATGAGATGTGTAGACTTGGTGCCAGCCCAAGTAAATGCGCGCTGCGCGAAGGAATGAAAGAAAGCTGAGGTAAACGGTCGCTGGGTGGCCGCAGGCGTGAAGGAAGATCGAGGGAAGATAGCAGAGACAGAAAACAATGAGCTTCGAAGACAATCACCAAAACAGTCTTACCGTGTCGTGGACGTGAATTGCTGCAGGAAGACGTCCGACATGCAGGACGCGCCGGGTACATGAACTATTGTGAGTGGGTGTGCCTCGTGCTCGAGCTGACGACATTGTCGAAGACAGGAATAGGGCTGTGGTATTGTGTGGCGGCTACATGATCTGGAAATGGTGTTGTATGAAACGATGTTCGCGCTTGTCTCAGGATTCGAGAGTGAAGTCGAGGGAAGCAGAACGATTGGCTGAGTGGTTTGCGGGAAGTGCCGCGCCGAAGTCTTACCGTCACGACATCCGTTTCCCTTTTGAGAAAGCTTCTGGTCGCGCGGCAGCATCCACTGTGCAGTCCATTCAAGATGATCACGAGACGGTTAGCCCGGCCATTGGGCGCCATCTCATCGAGCAATTGGGTCTGTCCATCATGCGTACGAAGGCTCTCATCGGCTCAGGCATACCATACCGCTCCCCCAAAGAGAGCCTCCCTTCTCCAGCAACGCTTCACCGGCGTCCAGAGACGAAAGCTCCACAACGTTCCAGATCTCGCACAATACGATGATTCCTTCAAACGCAACGGGGTGCCAGGCCTCTGGAGCCCAATCGGCTTTCAAATAGCATGGACACAGTATCAGCACATGGTCGTGCGGAAACTCAACGAACTCACTTCGGGCGAACCCTACGAGAACGCCCAACCCAAAGACCTGGCCATCCAGTTCGCTCGCGACCCATCAGCAGCGAGCCTCTTCAATCACGCCAGTGCGGCGCACAACAACCACCAGTTCTTGAAGGGCCTGAGCACATCGCCGATGCAGCTCGACACTATCCCACGCATGCAGAAAACTCTCGAGAACACCTTCGGCAGCATCGATACCCTGCGCACCACGTTCATCGACACTGCGGCATCCATGTTCGGACCTGGCTACGTCTGGCTCGTCTGGGTGCGCGACTTGAGTCCCACGACTGTGAGCCGCGGCGACTGGCGCATCCTCACCACCTATCTCGCCGGCACGCCCTACCCGGAAGCCGGGTTCCGCCATCAAGGGATCGATACGAACGTCAGCAACGCGCAGAAATACAACGACTACCTCGCCAGTGAACCGACCAACCACGTTGGCGCGTTTGGCCCGTCAAGCAAGACCGGGAAAGAGACTGCGAGTATTCCACCTGGAGGCAAGTCGCTGATGCCAGTCTTGTGTGTGAGCACCTGGGAGCACTCCTATATCTATGACTTCGGGCTGCCGGGCAGGATGGACTTCTTACAGAGCTGGTGGGATATCATCGACTGGAAGATTGTGGAGCAGTTGACGCCAGAAGAAGTTTGGACGGAATTCGACGTAGGGCTGGGCAGCCTGGGCGCGCGGCAGTATGGGTCTGGTGCGCGAAGCTGAACTGATGAGTGAGTCGACGTTAGTTGTGGCGTGGAGGAATGTCGCCAACTGCCCCGGCGCACCAGGACAGCAGGCGCCGGACCACAAAGTTGCATCGTGGCAGCTGGTCTCACGTTACGTCTTCGCGGTAGAGCATTGGCTTTACAGCTAATGTTCCAGCCCACTACAGATCGCGGAGGCACGAGGAGGTGATAGAGCAATGCATGCGTACGTTATCGACGCGGTGTACGCTAACTGTGTAGCGAATTAACTGTATGTACATTAACATTGTATCCCACAGCATTCAGTCAATGTGTCTTCTCATCAACCACTTCTGTTCGATCTTCAACATGCTGCCCCTTCACTGCCTTCTCGATCTCCGGATCAATGTTCTTACCATCGTCCACCCGCACAGCAACTTTGTCCCCAAACAAGGCCGCAACCTCTTCCAACGGAATATTCGCAGTCTCAGGGAACTGGAAGTAAAACACAACCACGAAGATGGCATCCGTAAAGATAAAGATCATGAAATACTTCCAACTGATAGCCTCGACAGCAATCGGCGTAACCTGCACCAGCATAATAATAACAGCATTGAGCGTCGCGAACCCAGCAGCCAGGCCCGTCGCTCGTATCTCCATCGGCTGTGCGACAGCATCAGCATCAGCAATTCCCTCCACCACCACTACCTCCCTCTCACTTACAAGTATCTCCGGGGCATAAGCATACCCAAAACTATTCAATATCCACGCATACCCCACCAAATACACAAACATGGCCCACAGCGCCAGACTCCCCAGCGTCTTATCCGTGTTCCCGCTGCGCTCGAACTGCGACCAGAAGATCACGAGCATGATGGAGCCGATGAGGACGCCGGTCATGGAGATGAAGAAGGATTTGCGGCGGCCGAGCGTGTCGAAGAAGTAGGCGCCGCCGCAGGAGAAGATGACGGCTAGGGTGCCCCAGATGCCGACCATGATTAGGGGGAGTTTTCCGGTGACGCCGAGGGAGGTGTACTTTTGTGCACGAGAAGAAGTGGTCAGCAAGGTTTCCAGATGTCATGGAAAGGGGTATGCAGGTGGTTCACTCACGAGGATGACTTGGTAGTTTTGGAGCGGGATGATGGCGGTGAGTTGTTGGAAGGCGAAGAAGAACATGATGATTGACAGTCGACGGCGATAGGAGGGGCGTTTGAAGATTGAGACAATACCGAGTTGGGGCGTTTCTTGCTCGAGTCGGAGTTGTGCTTCGATTTGGTTGAATTCGCGGCGGTAGAATGGGACGGTGTCTGAGGAGTCGCTTTCGGAGGCGTCGTGGCCGTGGAGTTTTTGGAGGATGGCGAGGGCTTCTTCGTGGCGTTTCTGGACGACGAGCCTGATGATAGGGTCAGTGTGACCATGAGAGTATCAAAAGAGAGATCATCTCACCATCGAGGAGACTCCGGCATCCAGATCGAACCGATCAACATGATCGCTGCACACATAAGCTGCAGTCCGATAAAGAGACGCCATTTGAGCTCGCTGCCGGAGATGTAGGAGAAGCCGAGACCCATCCATTCGGTCAAAGCGTAGGAGATGTTGATTTTGATGCTGAGATCGATAAGTACGTAACCCGGTGATGAGCATGAATGCATCAACCGCAACGATCAGTGGGAGTGCCCAGGTATTCTTGTCAGGCAGGTCAGCTTCACACAGACTGCGTAGAAGGTTCGTTGGTGACTGACCTTTTTCCCCTCAAGTTCGATGCGGTTTCCACGACGATGAACTATCAGCAGAATGGCGACGACTGCCGCACCAACGGCGGCAATGAGTCCGCTCGCCAGTAGTGCCCACATGGTCTCCATGTCCAGATATCTTGGCTTGTAGTCTAGGGTTGCTCTCCAAGTCTCGATGTGGTTCACGCCGTTGGTGAAATTGTTGGTTCCGAATTCTATTGAAAACGAATGGCGCCCGCTCAGGTCTCAGACGTAGTATATATTGTCCACAGCGAGCGCAAAAACAACACTACCTATGGCACCAACCAAGAACGGAAGAAACCAACTGGCATACTGGGTAAACGTGAAGGCCGGCGGTACCACATAGCTAGCCACAGCGCGGATTATCTGCTGGACTCTGGGGAAGCCAGCCATGGTTCCAAGTGGTAGGGGGGGATATTGTTTTGCCTTTTCGTAGCTCGAGAAGTACGATGGTGGTCGGCCTGATGAAGGTGGACAGTCGTCCTCTGGGCCGTCTGGTTGCGGACTTCTTTCTATTTCTAAAGATTCTTTCTCCGGATCGAGGGCAGATATTCGCTCGAGAGCAGCGATACTCTCAAACAACCTGTTCTGAAGAGACATACTTATTATGCGATGTCAAGCTGGTGGTGGAGCAGATGTCTTAAGTTGCTGCCTGATCACCACCAAGACATGAGATGGAGTCGAGCTGCAGGGCATTGGTGAACACGGCCCGGGAATACACCATTATACCCGAAGGCCAATGGCTGTGCCTTCGCGACGCGATCTCGACTTCACCTTGTTCTCTTCGCGCGTCAATCATGGCCATAAAAACCGCGCGCCAGACTTCTGAAGAGGTTCGAACGCAAGGCAACGAGTTATACAAAAGCGGACAATTTGTAGAGACTGTCGACTGCTACAAGCGTGCCGCCGAGCTCGCACCACAACAGGCAGCTCCGTTGAAGAATTTGTCGTAAGCGTACTTCGAACTTGGTAATTACGATGCAAGCAATGGTGCTTGCGACTCAGCCCTCGCCTTGATAGATGGTGATGACGAGGCGGCGAGGCAGAAGCTCTACCTGCGACGAGCAAAGTGCAATATCTACTTGTTGAGATTTGACCAGGCGAGGTCTGCTGTGGAGAGGCTATCGCCGAGCAAGGACAGGACAGGACTCGAAACCTGCCTCAGAGCTTATCGGCAAACCAGTGAGCAGATCGAACAGGACGCCGTGGCAATGCGCAACAAGCTCATATTGGATCTGCCACGCTTCAAGCCTCTACTGTATGAACCACTAAGACCATTACTGCCTGTGATATCTGACTTTACCGCAGACGAGATGCGCTCGAGTACTTTGTCGTCGGCCACGATGTTCCAGAGTCGTTGTACGATAGTGTACTTCTTCAATCCGGCAGGAAGAAGATATCACTTATGTTCGCCGGCATTGGAGACGCTCGTAACCTCTGGCAGACACTTCTACACATATCTGAGGATGCGCGCAATGGCAAGCTAGACGGCGAGCTTTTCCACATAACGATCGTGGATATTCAGCCAGCTGCCCTTGCTCGCGACCTCGTGGTTCTCTTGCTGCTTGACAGGATTGGCAGCGACAGCCGTGGCTCAGACATCTTCCTCGCATGTCTGTACTATACGTACCTGGCGCCACTGATGCCCCCTCGACTTTATGGTGTCCTTCAGGACCACATCCAGCAGGCAGTGGATATGCTTGAGGGTCGGCACTCACTTCCGCTCTACCTTGACGTCCCGCAAGTGTACCGCGCTGGCATTCTGACGATCTTGAAAGCATGGCAGCATAACGCAAGTGCAAAGTTTCCCGCCAGTCGTATGAGGAAGGAAATTGTTCAGCAACGAAAAAGAGACGAAATGGACGGGCTCTCCCACAAGCCAGTCACAGAATGGAAGGATGAGCAAAGCTTCTACGAGCAGACTGGCGTCTTACCTATGACGAAGCCACACGATGAGTTCTATGAAGAACGGATCCGTGGCACTTTCGACGACTCACCAGCAGATCAGGCCAAGCTCAAGGCTGTGGTGAGTATCGTGAACACAGAATGGGCCACGAACGTCACCTTTGTGGATCCCGAATGGCTTATTAGCCCGATGAACGGTGCTGACATCGAAGTCGACTTTCCAAGCGACCCCTGGCGGTTCGCCACCTCACTCATGGAGTCAGGGACCTCAGAGACCCCAGGCCGCCGCTTGATGGAACATGTCAACCAATGGTTCACGGATGTTGCGGCCGCTATAGCGCAGCTGGAGCGCTGCGTAAAGATTGAATTCTGCGTTGGAGACATTACGAGTGTTCTCGAACAAGTCCGCTATGGTATAGTGGGATACAGACATCAAGAAAATGCTGCTATAGCACGACCAGTGCAGTCGTACAATACGAGGACTGACATGACGGTTAATTCGGAAGGCGCTCTCGACAGGGAGCTGCCTTCGTCCAATGAACGCGATAATGAGGCTCCTCGAGTGTACGACCGCATCCATCTATCCAACATTCCCGATTACATTGGTGGATCACTGACAAGCTTCCTCTACGCAATTCCGGTCACGCAGCTGGGGGACTCCTCCTACATCACTTCAACCTGCTTGAGAAACCCTCCTCGTTTCAAATCACCTGCTCACTACCACAGCGAGTACATCGGCCTTACTGATCCGTCGGATTTGGCGACAACTTTCCGAGTGAGTACCTCTGGCGCACGTGAGACCAGCATTTTGGACAGTTTTGGGATCTCGATGTTCCCGATGTGCAAATACCGTTTGTGGCACCATCTGCCTAAGGCTTCCTCTCTGGCCGAACTCATGCCTAGAGACCGCCTGACCACCTGGCTGTATCGATTCTTCCTCAAGGTTGCTATTCCTATGTACAAGGAAGACCCCGTAAGCATTTCCCTCATTTACTCGCCATTAAACATCACAGCCTTTCTGCGGGTGGTATGCCACTTACATGACGTTGGATGTCCTGCCCATTGGCTGAACGACATTATTTCATGCCTTCTCCAAGGCAAGATTCGTTCGGGTGCTCGGCCACCGCGTTCTGATCCATTGGAGCCTCAGGAGACCAAGGCCAAGATGCCTGCCCTGGAGCAGTCCGTCGCACCCTTCACAGCCGAGCTAAGCACGCTCACAAGCATGTGGCAGTTCGCCTTGCCCTTCGGTCTGACCACGTCGTCAATCCCTACTGTTGACATGATTCGGAGGTACCAGGTCAAATTTGACGTAGTTGGGGATGCTGCCGATTCTGCCGCGACTATGCCATCCTTCGTGCTCGCATTCTTTAGCGAGATGCACTTCGTTCGACAAGAAAGCCTCCGTTCCATCCTCCTCAGCGACGAAAAAGCAGACTCTACTGCGCAAGGCAAGAAGATGCGGGAAGAAGGACTACACATACTCACCACTTGGTCTTGGGCGAAAGGTGAACGGATGGCATCGTTCTGGCTTCGCAAGGATGTCATGGACCGCATGCTCCAACAGAAACGCTGGAAAGTCGGGATCTGGCGTACTGACTGCTGGCGACATCAGTGCCAACCGGTTGGCATTGGGAGAGTGGTTGATACTGGGGAGACCTGGTCATCTTTCAAGTAAAATCACATGGAGTATCTACTAGCTGTCGCGACCACATCTCAAGCCGAGCCAAAGGATGACAGTACTGGAGTCGTATTTACACTGCGGTGACACATGATATGAATCTAGAACATTCAACCGCAATCAACAAGCTGGAAACACCATCATTCATCGCCCTCTTTGCTGCATCACGATCCGCCGAAGTTGAAGGTTCCGCCTGTGAAACTTCCACTGGTCTGGATGCCTCTGTTGTGAGCTCCGAAGTTGTTCGTCACCACGCCAGCCACACCATGTGCCTCCTTCAGCGCATCTCTCAGTACATCATCTTGAGCTGCCTTTTCATCCTTTAATGCGCTTAGCATGCTCCGCACCTGCTCAGCTCCCAGCTGACGCAATTCTTCCTTGCCCAGCACCATGCGTGCCTGATCGCAGCCTGGAAACAATAACTCAAGATCTGCCATGAGGTTGGTGATGTCGCTTACCAGCCTCTCGAACCCAGGCTGATCGTACAACGCCCATCTCATAGCGCGTATCAGCGGCGTTTTGTGGGGCCGGCGACTGAGGGTGATCTCAAGAACACCCTCGCTGAGAGCGTCCTTATCCGAATCTGCAGTGGTAGTGTTGTCCTTAGATTCAGATTCGTGCTTCGACCCCTTTCGCCATGGCAACGTAAGGCTCTTTGGTTTGTGCCCGCCATCATCGTCGCCCGCAATCGGCTCATAGGGTTTAGCTTTCTCGTGCGCCTTCGCGAGCAACGCCTTCATTGATTCGAGATTTTCCTTGGCCGCTTTCCGGTCTTCATCTGGCTTGAGCTTGCTGAGTGTGTCCTTGTCGATGTTTTCGGTGATCTGGTCAACATCATCCCTGGTTAGGCCGACAGCCTCTCCCCGTCTGCTGAGCCTAAGCTGTGCGTTTGCGAGTTGACGCGCACTGGTGTGGTAGCTGGTGCCGAAATTCCTGACTGCATGGAGGAGATGGAGATCCTGTAAAACGGTGTTGAAAACACTGAGTATGCCAAATGCAAGGCCGGCTGCTTCCATTCTGTCGTTGTGACGTTTCTCTATCTCGAAATGGGCCAACGATTTATGTACCGGGCATAAAGTTTCCAAAATCTGGGACACTCCATCCACGGACTTTGCCTGGACGCCAGCTGCGGCAGCATCAAAGACGAGAGGCGTCCCGTCAAACATGTGGGCCCCTGCAGCTCAGCGTGTTTGCGAACAGACAGCCATTCGAAAGCTTTCTGGTCATTGGACCGAAATATCTGGCCGGCGAGAGAGATAAAACAGTCCAGCTTTGTGCCATGGGAACACATGCAATCGACGGCGTTGGCAACCTTCTCCTTCCGCTCATGCGTCGCTTTTCTGATCCAAACAGCTACGCGGGTACAGACAGTCAATCCGAGGTGCATCAGGCCCATGCATCTACCCGCTGCCCGCCAGCTCGAATACACCCGGTCACTGGAACGGCTGCTCAAATCTTCAAGTGCACCCGGGACATCGTATGTTGCAGTCGAGCTCATTTTCACGCATGACAGGTTGTTGACTTCCGTCAATCTGGCGCAGGGACCGCTGTCACCTCACTGCTGATGGCTTGCAGGTCGTTGCACACTGGACACATTTCTCCATCTACGCCGAAAGCTGGTGAAGAACCTCACACACATCTTGAAAGGTCACATTCACGCTGCGCCTTTCACGCTGCGCCTTTGCAGAAGATGGTATCTGGGGATATGGCAAACGATGAGCCTGCAGGTGCCATTCAAGCCTAACGACAAAGGCGCATAAGCTCTCAATCAAACCTATGCTGGGTCGGCTAGCAGCATGGGTAGAGATTGCTAACGGTGCAAGACTTCGCCCTGCACAGATGCAGACTTTCGTTTTTCTGTCTGGTGGAGGATATGTATCAGCGCAAGATACGTCTTGAGGCAACCTGGACTTTTCGCGGGATGGCTTCAACAGGCACTCATTTCGGTAACGGCAACCGCGGTGTGCAGGCAGAGACTATACGCGACAGCCATTTCTATTTCAAACCCACGAGTCTTCGCTACCAGAGCCAGATGTTGCTCAAGGTCAGCTGACAAGTTCTTGCGAATCGTTGATATTTGACACTAACGTGGCACAGAATGCTTGAAATCTTTGGCATTCCCATTGATGGGAACGAGAAGTAAGCTGAAGGCTAGAACTGCCGGCACAGGGCGTTGGGTGTTCCGCCACGAGCAGTATGTGTCCTGGCGGGAGAATGGAGATGTGCTCTGGATCAGCGGTCGCCCTGGCTCCGGCAAGTCTATGCTGGTAGACTTCATCGCAGCCGAGGAGCAAGCCCGGTGCCCTAACACCACAACAACAGTAATTCCGTTCTTCTTTTACCAGGGCGACGGGGAGCTCCATCGGTCGAGTGCTGCTCTTTATCGAACAATACTTCACAAAGTGCTTAGCCGAAATGGCGAAGCCCTGTCCAAGTTCGTCACGCAGAGCGCCTTCAGCGAGCGCTACCAGACACGAGGACCTACGAAAACGACAAGTGATTGGCAAGAACGTGAGCTCCGAGAGCAATGCATGGCTTGTCTTCAAATGCTTGTGAACGAGGGACAGCAAGTGCTGATCTTCATTGATGCTATTGACGAACTCGCCCGAGGCGATATGAAGCGTCTCGTTCGGGACTTTCGAGACCTTTCGGTCTCATCCCAGCATCGATCAATATTTGCTTCTCTTCCAGACCGTACCTACTGGAAGACTTACACCTCGACCACGAAATCAGTGTGCACGACGACAACTGGAACGACATCTCACTTTTCCTCGACGAAAGACTGAAGGAGGCCGAGCATGAGTGTACGATGACCGACACACGACTCAGACATGTGAAAGATGGGCTGCTCGACCAAGCGAATGGCGTGTTTCTCTGGCTGTACTGGATGGTGGACACGATTGATAGCATGATAAGGAATGGTGAGGAAGAGGAGTATATCCTCCGTGCGATCTGGGGTCTCCCTACAGAGTTGCGCGACATTTATAAGGCCATCATCGATGGAATCAATACCGAAGTCGAGGCCGCGCTACGAATATCTCTCTGGATCGCCCTCCCACAGAGACATCTTCCGATCGACGATCTTAATCGTGCTCTTGGTATTGCAGACGGTAAATCCACTGCTGCAGGGATGCCACGATCCTGGTGTGAAAATACCAAAACACTCGAATTACGCATCATGCGAGTCACTCGAGGACTGGTAGCGAAGACATGGGTGGCTCCAATGGCCTTCGCTGAGCGAGAAGACATCGTCATCTGGAGCGATAACACGATACATGCGGTGCCGCGCCTAGACACGTTGATGGGATCGCACTTGCAGCCCGCGTTCGTGCTCGATCATGGGACCGTCTGCGAGTTCAGGACTCCAATCGCTTGTGTCTCGTTGTAGGATAGCCCGGATGTCGACTTCGATGGCAGAAATGCATGCCTCAATTGCGAAAGATTGCCTTAGCTAGGTGCTTACGCCTGACGTGGTTCAATTTGCCGGCTCCAATATTTGTGACGATGGAGGTTTTCCAGGACTTCCAGAAGGGAAGATACCGAAAGCTGAAGCATCCAAAGCTCCCCCGTTCTCGCTGTATGCAGGTCTATACTGGCTGGGACACGTAAGAGAAGCGGAAGGTAAAGGTGTCCCAGGGGAGAGTATGGTATCTTTGTTCTCTCTGCCCAGCATATCGGATTGGCCAAATGTGATGCGGATGCTGTAAATGGGCTTGTATGGATACACAACCCCGATGGTCGATTCCATGACTATCGTGCATACACTTGTAACCTATGGCCGGTACCGAACGCTGGAACAAATCCTGCAGGACTCAGAACATCCGTCTCGACGCATGACGAGTTCAGTGGCACATTTGCGAGCAATTATCGATACTCCAGACCTACGAGGCTGTCCTCCAACGTTCCACGCTGTGTCGCATGGCGAGAAATCTGCTGAGACTATAGGTGTCCCGAAAACGTCAGTATGGTCAAGCTCCTGCTATCGCTGGGGTGTACCAGCGTCGACACCCAGGGTTGTCTGCGTGGATGCAGCGGCGTCAGCATTAACGCCGAAGGATGCTCGCATGCTCCCCCCTGGGCCAAGGTCGAAGCACATCCGGGAGAGACTCCATTCTCTCTGTCAATCATCGCGAATGATCTAGAGATCACCAAATTGTTGTTACCCAAGACTAAGCTACGCATGCACTCGAAAGACCTCATTCTTTGCTACGGTGGGCAGAGCAATTCAGAGACACCGCTGTTCACCGCCTGGAGAGTTTCAAGCTGCGAAATGCTTGCTCTTCAACTGAATAGTCCTGACATCGACGGAGCTTTGCAGGACGCGAATGGGTCGTCACTCTTGCACCACATTTTATCGCACAAAATCTCGTTGCTGGATGACCATAAACGCTACCCATCGACCGATCGGGCGTTCCGACTTGCCTATCGGGAGAAGGCTCGCTTACTGATCAAGAGCGGAAAGTTCGACATGACGTTGAAGGACTCGCGTGCTCTCACGCCTTTGGCTTTTGCTGTTGCCATGGAAGACGAGGCAAATGTCGAAGTCTTCCTTGAAAGCGCTAATGTGGAGAAGGAAGACCGAGAGCGTGTGGCTTCACCCCCCTGGCGCTAGCATGCACTCTGGGTCATACCAACATAGCAAAGATGCTCATACAGTCGGGCGCCGAGGTGAACGCGAGGGACCGCAAAGGTGGCACGCCATTGCATCTTGCCTGCGAAAAGGGCAAGCTGCCGACTGTCGAGGCATTGCTCCATGATCAAAGGACCGACCGTAACATCACGGACTATTTTTGTCAGCCAGCACTGATTCGAGCAATCTTCGCAGGGCAGACGGAAGTTGTGACACACTTGATTAAAGCAGGACCACCAACGACACTGGCAATCCTAAATCTGCCTGCACTAGCTGACACGTTTGTGTTTGGGACAATCTGGGTTCGGCTCAGGCTCTTTAATGTAAGTTCAGATAATTGGAGACGTGCACGGCAAGATATGCAAGATTACTGCAACTACCGTGGTAAGGCTGTATGGCGGGACGAAGAAGTTCTTCGCCCACTGCTTCAACCTTTCGTCAACTTGAAGGGCTTTGCATCTCTCGAGGACGCAGTGCGAGCATGGAGAGAGTGATTATCAATGAAGTCGCTGAACATGTATTCCACAGCGTGCATGTGAGCAGGCCGACACTTGCACCTAGCATTGGTTTCGGGAGGAGAATCCAGCAGATACCTTATCATAGCATGGCATACCCAACCACGGGACCGTACAGTCGAGCCAGCAGCATCGTCGCATGGTACACATCCAAAAGGGGGTGTGCCACTTAAACTCATGGTGATGCCACCAAAAGTTAATTCGGCCCTGGGAAGCACTGTATCAAATCTCCACCCCAAGATCCTCATCAACTGCCTCAAATGATGTTCTATGTAGCCATGTTCTCGAAACTCGAATCTAGTCGCTCGTGGGACTTCGTCTTCTAACACGAGCAGACCAATCAATTTTACGAGGGCGGAGAAGCGGCGCAATTGATCTTCTGATGAATTCCACTTGAACAGCTGCAACATCTGATCTACTCGTACACCCCTTCTCATTGTGATCCATCTGTGTGCTCGACATTCATAATCTTCATAACTTCATGACCAATTAAACGATCGTATGTGGGATCGCCACCAAAACTCCAACAGCACCTTGCTACTCGTATGCACCCAGTCTCAACTCATCAAAAACCCTTGAGTCTGATCCTGTGCTTGAAGCATTCCCATGATATCCCGCCCATACTCCCTAAGTCTCAACCGCCTTGTGTTTCCAAATCAATCCATATAGAAATCACCCTTGAGGATGCGCTCTTGGAAATGATCTGGCCTCTTCTGCTCTTTCGGCTTCGGGGGAGCTGCTGGTGGCGGCTCCATCACAGCAACGCTCTTGGCGCGAGCGTGGCCACCCACCGGCGGTCCTCCGCCTCCTTGCGCAGCGATCGAGGTGCGTTCGGCGCGGGTGCGGAAGTTGTCGGACCAGTTGAAACCTTCGTTGGGGCCTGTTAAAACATGCAGAGTCAGCATTGACGAGTTCGGATATTTGGCGGCACTCGGAGAAGTGATTGTGCAAGAGGAAAGAAAAGTGGACGTGACAAGAGACAGACCTCGACCCTTGGAGTCTCGGGAAGAGATCGTCCCATTGTGTGCAGATCTGCTTGCAGTGCCATTGGACGACGACATGGGTGGTGATCGTGTACCATTCTGCCCTGGACTCCCTGGTCCACCCTCTCTAGTACCTCCAAAAGACGTAGTTCGGATATCTCTCAACGCACGTGCTCCGAAGCTTGTTCGTCGTGCGAATGGAGTGTTTGGGCTACCGCCGTCGGATGTTTCACGCGCGGGTCCTTCTTCTTCGGCGATGGCGGACTCGTCGTAGCTGCCGCTGTTAGCGGAGCCGATGCTGTCGCGCCTGCCGCCGCGGTAGGAGCCGAAGGGTGAGGTCTGGTTGGGAGAGCCGGAGAGGCCGAGTGTGGTGAGGGACATGCGGCGGCGTTGGGCTTGGGCTGCTGCTTGGCTGATCGGGCCGGGCATTTGCTGGGTGGGCGGTGAGGTATTCTCTGGTGCAGTGGGCTTCGAGACGGACGGTCGGTTGTCTCCGAAGATGTTGGCGAAGGTCTGTCCGGCGAACGACGAGCGCCGTACCCGAGAAGGTGGGGATTGTGGTTGGTCGTCCGACATGATGTCGTCCGAATTGGGAAGGAGTGGTTGTGGTAAGGAGTGTCGAGTTGGTATTGCTTGTCAGGTGTTGGCACTGCGGCCAAAACACCTATCGAATTGTTTGTTCCTCTCTGTGCTTCGTCGGTGCCTACCGAGGACAGTCGACGCGTGGTGTGACAAGGTGGAGTTGCAAGCGCCGGACAGGTATCAGGTATTGCTGTACCTCAATGGTCCGTTCCAGGTTTACGCCACCAGATTGCGTGATAAGATCACGAGGCCAGACGATCGTGACCCAGAGCCGATATATCCGATAGAACAGTGGTCGTAGTAAGTCGTTCGATACCAAGCGTGTAACAAGTAGAACAGAGAGACAGATGAACAAGGAGATGAGGTCGACGAGGGGGTGAAACGATAATATGGAGGTCGACAACAAGGGTACATGTACCCCACATGCCTATGCCTTGGTCTGGAGACTAGTCTGCTTGTGGGCCCTTTCTCCAGCCCCATGGGGTTGTTCCTTTGTTGATCTGGCTTGTGACATGCTTCCGTTGTTGTCCGAGCGTGGGATGACCCTCGTGGCTCCATCGAGAGAACCAGGACGCGTGTGATCCCTCGACTCTATCCCAAGACAACAACAAATCTCACCATCGTCCACGCCGAAGAGGAGGTAGTCCAGAGTCTTTTGGAGCTCCACTGAAGATCCTAGGTACATGTATGCTATTCGAGCTACTCCAGACGGGACTACGTGAGGTACCTGTCGCCCGAAGTACACCCTTCATCAAGCTCGAACACACTGGCCTGTCAGATCCGTTAAAAACCATCCGACAGCGGCCGGCGGAAGCTTGTTCTCATGGCAAGCATGATCAAGGGATTCGGCCTCATATCAGCCGCTCAAGAGCCAATCCTTATCGAGGACTACTGGGGCCTATCCACGACAAAATCCAGTATACATCACGATTGTACTGCGTGGACTATCTCCGGAGATACTAAGCAAAGGCAGCAACTGGAGTCTCCATCAGGCTGCAGGTCAGCTCTTCCAATGCACGAGATGTGCTCTAAAGCTATTATTGAAACTATTGTGAAACGACACGACATACTTACCGCTGGGTACTTACCACTAACTCAAACGCCTCCGAAGACCGCCTGCCCAAGCCATCTCATGCCATACCCAACGGCTGTGCTTTCCTGCTCAAGAGCCTCTTGCTGTTGTCTCGCTAGCTCTTCTTGTTGCGCCCGCCGCTCTTCGCACAAGTTAGCACATCGGAATACCATGTAGTTGAGCAGCACATCCAGATCACCACAGGGCGAATCCAGCCGGGCATCGGGTTCAAAGAAGCGACCAGAGTGGATGTCGATGAGATCCTGCGTCAAGCTCTCCCGGATTCGGCCACGATACTCCGCAGCCATGCGGACGACATCTCGTCCGCTTCTTGTCTGGCCGTCTGCGAGAAGCAGGAGGTCGATAAGCCGGCTGACGATTAGTTTCCAGTCCCGACTTTGGTATCCGCTATACGGCCGTCCGGCGGCTTGAGCATACCCTTCGAGCAGGTTCGCCATGGCAATGAGGTGTGGTCCCAGCAGGCCCATGTGGATAAGCACATCTTCAGTCGGAGCTGAATGGGTCTCTTCTGCCAGATACTGATGAGCGGCGGCTGAAGCTCGCTGAATCGTCGAAACGTTGAACGAGAGCTCATCAGTATACTCTTCGTACCTATCACCCATCAGGCCGGAATGCTGAAATGCCAGCGCCACGAGCTGGAGTCTCTCGTAGCCTACTGGTCCTCGGTTGGCATCGTTGTTGGTGAAGAGTATCACGCGACATTTCGGACATGTGTTCCTGCTGCGCATACTTAGCCACTCGCAAATGCATTTTCGGCAGTAGATGTGCTTACATGGTAGTGCCACAGGACTTTCAAAGTCATCTGTGCAGATCGGGCATTCGTCGTCGAAGCCTCCAGGTGGTCGCTCGATCACGGTCAACGTGGTCAACAGCTTGATCCGGCTCTGCATAGTTGCGGTTTGAGGAGGATGAGATTTGGGAAAGCTGGGATTCGAGGAAAAGAGTTGAGCTGACAAGATTCCATACAAGAGGGTGAGAGAACAATGGCACAATGGAGGCATGAAGACAAAGGATTTCTTTTTAGTACAACCTGACCGCGTCGTCCTTAGTCCGGCATTGTTCGTCGAAACCACTACGATCGTGTCGTTCGGGGTGACGGAACCGATCTGGTTGCAGGAGTAGGACAGATATCAGTGAGAGCAGGTGAGTCAGCGACATGCCACCAACAGCTCAATTATCTACATCACGCCACACAGACTCCTCATCTTTAGCTCGAAGCAAGCCGCTTTCTTTCTCTCCCTTTCTTCCTTCTCCTCCTTCCGTCTCACGCCAAGCTGCGCTTCACCTTCATATCTTCGGTAGCAGAGGAACGTCACGTACTCCAGCACGACTTGTAAATCATCAAAGCACGGATTAGGTTCTGCTGGATCAGCATACTGGAACAGACAGGAGATCTTGCCCGCGTCGTTGAAATGGCCATCAAGTCGCTTCCTCACTTCCTTCCGCATCAAAACTACAAAGCTGTCGACATCGATAGTCCGACCGTTCTGCGACTGCAAGAAACTCCAGGTATGTGAAAGCACCAGGTGCCAGTCGGCAGCGTCTTGCTCATTGTAGTGCCGACCTTGGACGGTGGCGAGCGCTGGAACGAGATTGCCTATCACGACGAAGTGGCGAAGCAGAATGTCTGTACGAATGATTCCGAGACCGGATGAAGGGATGAGACCAGGGACAGTCAACCGCTCGGCAAGATATGCGCTCACGCCCGGGACGGCTCGCTGCAGCATGGTGATTGATGGTGAAGCGCCGCCGAAGGCGTCCATGGTGCTTAGAGCACCGCTTTGACTCAAGCCTGATAATCGGAGTGCCTGGCCGATCTGAGCACGATGCTCGCGGCCGAAGTTGATGTCTTCGTTTGGTGGTAGGGTGAATAGGATGCTTTTGCATATGGGGCAGGTGTTGCGGCCGCGCATTGTGAGCCATTGTTCGATGCAGGATTTGTCGAAGATGTGGTGGCAGCGTAGGGTGACTGGCGAGGTGCATCCGGATTGGCAGATCGAGCAGTTGGTGTTGTCGCGTTCGGGCAGGATGTTGCAGGGAGTCAGCCCGGTTTCGAAGAATTGAGTGCGGGTTGTCATGCTGGATGAGGTTATGATGAGCCTTTTGGTAATGAGATGGAAGGTGATGAGAAGAGGTAGTGCGGTCAAAGATCTGGCGATCTGAGGCAATGAGGAGTTTTGTTTGTGGTATGAGGCCGGGACAAGATGGACAGATGCGTTCCGGTTAAGAGATGCTCCCATGGCAGGCATGAGACTGCGAGAGACAGGCGAGTTGAGATGGTCTTACGGACATGTGAGTACTTCATTGTTGGCTTTCAAGACAACGAGAAACGAGATCGGGCTACGAGATGTTTCTAGTGGTGAGTTATGGGAACTGCTCATTGTTTGTGATCGATCGATCGATCTTGTGTCTCGTCAAACGATGTCTTGGATTCTCTACTTGGCCATCTCAGGAGGGTAATTCGACATCCTCGTCAATGAAGGCATTCAGAGAGGTTGCCCACTGATCTGACATCTGAGTGGTAGGCTGTGAGTTGTGAATACCTTTTATGTATGTTGTCAGCCAAGATGCTTATCCTACGGCTCATCGGCATGGCGTGCTTGGAGCTGGCGATGATACGTACCGTAAAGGTACCATTGCGACATTAGTTTTGACTCGAGTTCGCCGAGGTCGCGATGAGGAGGATTGATAATATATTCCAGCAAGAGTATCTGTTTGACTTTCCAATACTGCATCAGGTTATCATACAAACCTCCCACCACTAAAGCCAAACATCAACACACACACAATGGCCGCCGTACAATCCATGCCGGGCTTGCCCACTAATTATAAGTCGATCCCTAAATATGAGCAAGTGGCTGAGACAACCACCGAGTGCAAGTTTCTCCATCCTTCAATACCACGAACCTTACCAACAAAAGAGTAGTGGACTGGGCCGACTTGGTCACCCTGGACTTGTCGAAGTTCGATGCTCCTGGCGGCAAGGAACAGCTTGCTGCTCAACTTAAGGACGCGGTTCACAATGTCGGCTTCTTCTATATCACTGTGAGTACTGATGGGTAAATGGCTTCTCCGAGACACGATCACACCCACGTCGTGCTCGGTGAGCTTTGGAACCCTTCGAAAAGGCTGAGACACTTGCTAACCCTGTTACCCTTCTGTTCTGTAGGGCTTCGGGCTGTCGCAGGAAGAGGTCGACCAGCAGTTCGCCATCGGCAAGGAGTTCTTCGCGCTCCCGACGGAGGAGAAGGTGAAGTACCGGGCCGATCTCGAGAATGGCAACTACAATGGCTACCGACCGAAGGGCTCAGGCGAGATTTTGCCTGGGAAGCGCGACAACGTGGAGATGTATAATGTCTATAAGTTTGTAAGTTCGGTGGCTCTCTCACTACCACACAACCTGCTGACTGTTGATGAGGCCCCCGGAATGGAACGTGAGCAGCCAGACATCATCAAGGAGAACCGTACAGAGATCGAACGATTCCAACGGTAACATATCAATGGGCAAAACCCTGACTTGTCTAAGACATTCGCTAACCCTTTTACCCATCTCAGCCATATTGCCGAGGACACCGTGCAGAAGCTGCTGGCGTTGATCTCGATCATCTTGGAATTGCCCGAAGACCACTTGTCGAAGGGCCATCAGTATAACGACGTCTCTGGATGCCATCTACGGTACATGATCTACCGTCACCGGACCGCCGAGGAGAACGCTGAATACCAGAACCTTTACTCGAAGGGCCACACCGATTTTGGCTCTCTAACATTGTTGTTCCGCCAGCCTGTTGCCGCTTTGCAGATCAGGATGCACGATGGCTCGTGGAAGTGGGTGAAGCCATATCCCGGATCTATCGTGAGTAGAATGACGCATAATGTCTGCTGTGATCCAGAGACTGACAACCGTTTTAGACGGTCAATATTGCAGACGTGCTTGACTTCTGGACGGCTGGGTACCTCAAGAGCAGTATCCACCGAGTGGTCGCACCACCGCCAGACCAAGCTCACATCGATCGACTTGGCCTACTGTACTTCCTACGCCCAGCAGTCGATCTCAAGCTCAAAGCACTCGATAGCCCACTGCTAGAGAGGCTTGGACTAACCTCAAAGAACGCCGCCGCCAGTGAGATCACCGCTGGAGACTGGGTGGCGGCTAGGGTAAAGGGCAACCAGGACAAGGTACCCGAAGGCGGCAAGCAAGAGAAAGCAGTCCTCGGCGGCATATCGGCGAAGTACTACGACTAAGCGGAGGCACGCTGACAGGCGGTGCGAAGAAGCTTCTTTCAGCTTAGAGCTAGAGGCAACGAGACTTCTAGATGCCTCCTGGCCATGAGAACCGAATCTTATCCTCCTCCAGACCTTTTTGCACCACTGCTATACCACCAGACTTGATCATCCACTCAAGCCTATGGTCCCGGTACTCCCTCCTCCGTCCACTGCCAGCCTTGAACCCTCCTCTCATCGTCTCCGCCATCTTCTTCGTCGCTGCCTCCATTTCCTTCGTTGTCTCCTTGACACTCGGAATCTCCATGACCCTGTCCCGCCACTGCTTCAAAGGCGAGCCCTCGGCAGGCCCATTGCTGTAAAGACAGCTGCGATTGACATACGGCGCAACACAGATGTCCGCAAATGAAAAACTCTCGCCACTGAAGAACTTCTTGTTTCCGAGCCGCTCAGAAAGCCAATCGCAAATAACCTTCGTCTGCTCATTCCCCTGCTTCAGCAACTTCTCCGCCAACTCGCCGGTCGCCCTCTCACACCAAGTGACCTCACTGAACATACCCCAATTGATCGCTTCGTACGCTGTATCGCAGACCTCCTCGATCATACGTGCTTCAGCTCGAGCCTTGGGATCCTCGGGCATGAGAGGATGCTCTGGGTACTTGTCTTCAAGGTACTGCAGAATAATCTTCGAGTCGAAGATTTTGAAGTCGCCATCTTCGAGAGCTGGAACTTCCATGCGTGGGTTTGCTGCTGCTAGACGCGAGATCTGGTTCCCAGAGCCAATGTTCTCCGGTATGGCCATGTCGAAAGGAATGCCTTTTTCCCGTAAAGCCATGCGGACTTTTTGGGCATAGCTGGACGCCGGGTGGTCGTGAAGGAAGAGCTTTGATTGAGACATTGTTGGATATTGATCTTTCTCGTCGAGTTATACCAGCCAGCAGTCTTTTTTTCGGAAGGATAGAATTGAAAAGAGATCAACTTGAAGATCAACTCGAAGACCTGATATATGGACGGTGACTTTCATGCATTGGGAGCTACCTACGAGATGTCGGCTCGGCTTCTCGTACCCCACCCCTAGACAGAGTCTACGGTATGTTACCGGCAGGCACTCGATACCTTCGGCAACCAAGCCATGGAGATCGCGGCGAACTTGTGCCCGCCTAACGAGCTCGAAAATAGCGTAGTAAGCTTATTGCATTTTTGCGGGCATAAGCTCCCTCATCTTCAGACCGTTAGCCAAGTCCTTCGAACTCGGCCTCTTCGTCCGGGAGGTGGTCCATCTCTGCACCAGCAGACTCTTCGTCCGTATCTGCCACAAGGGTCTTGCGAGGCACTTCGAAAAGGACGACACAATTCCTTCCATCCCCGAAACTCTTCCAGCTGCCAAGACGATGCTCTTTTCCAACAGCTGCAGCAACGATGATGGACTCCTTGCCTCTGTCTCCAGTCTCGGTAATCGCCAAATCGTTGATAATGCCTGGGACACGCCTCTGGTCGCTTGCGCCTTTTCGCATAGCCGTGAGTACGTCCTTACTCAACGAGTCGGAGCTGAGGCCCTCGCGTTCCAGCAGAGTGTCGACTGGCTCGACTACCCCTATTGCTCCCAAAGGTTCTATCCGACGCTTGTCCTGAGTGACCTTCCATGCCCTCACGTACCCATCCCAGCTGCCGGTGACCACAATATCGCTGAAGGGCACAGCTGCGAGCGCTGTAACCCAGCGAGCCTGCTTACCACCTCTGCTCTTCTCATCCTGTGTTTTGTCCGGAACTTGCTCTGCGCTGGCTTGGTCCAGAGCTACAGCAGGATCAACACCATGCGCGAGCCGCAGACTAAAGACAGCCTTCTTCTTGTTGACGTTCCATAATGACATTGAGCCGTTGTCGGATGCTGTGATGAATGTGTCGTCGTCGATCATGGCGACTTGGTCCATTGAGCCTTCGTGGTATGCTTCATCGTCTTGCAGTTCTATACCCGAGTCGTCCTCATATGCCCGTCGTAATGTTTGGAGCGCCTTGTGTGTACCGGGTGCACCACCACCTCGGAAGACGAGCTGCGACTCTTCGACAACCTTCCATAATCTTGCAGTCCGGTCTCTAGCGCCAGCGGTCACGCACTTTTCCTGGCCTAGTGCACTCACAGCTACCACTGCATCCTGATGTCCGAACAATGTCTCCACATAAGCAAGTTCGTTCAGTGAGAAAATCTTGACAGTTCGATCCCTGCTTGCGGAGAAGAGCTGATTCGATCCTTTCCGGAACGCCAGAGCTGTAACCGAATCGCGGTGTTGGTGGAAGACTTTGAGCGGCTTCAGGGTTGTAGCGTCCCAGACAATGAGTTTGTTGTCCGCGCCGCCAGTAGCCAGGAACTTCCCATCCTCGGACGCAGCCACGCACAATATATCGGCGTGGTGGTGCTGCGCTCGCTTATCCTTCCGCTTGCCTCGAGTTCTTCGTACCACTTTCCAACTTTTGCTCGGCCTTCGATCCTTCACCTCGCTGCCAGTCTCGGGAGGATCCCATCTTACGATGTGCAGGTCCTTGCTTACAGCCAGCACACTTCGTCCATGAAGCGCGACACCAGTCAAGCTTTTACTGACATCCTTCGACCGGAGCACTTTCGTCGTTGCGCCTCGCCAGTCCAACCCTTCTGCTATCCATCTATACAGCTTACCCTTGCTCTCAGCTGTGTCTTGCTTCAGCCTCTCGCCCATGCGCCGCCGCAAATTTTCCTGGTCAACATCTGCTGCATCGAAACCTTCATCTTCGAGCACTTCTTGCTGTGTGTTGGCCAGGTACTGCTCGGCAAGGCGGATACGTTTCGCTGCCGGGTCCTCGTCACCAAACTCCTCATCGTCGTCGTCCGACTCTTCTTCTTCATCAACTCGAGCCGGCACATCTTCGTCCGATACATCTGAGCCGGATATCTCATCGTCGTCGTTCCTTTTCGCCCGTCTGCCAGGACCGGCAGATTTTGACGGCGCTTCAGGTCGCTTCCGCTTCCTCTGCGACGCTGGCAGAGTGAAGAAGGACGACATGGCTGTTCCGAACGTGGTTTATGAAAAGTAAATTCCAGCAAATATCGAACAAAATTTACGCCGACGGTAAAGTCCAATCTACGCCACACTGTGGCACCGCCGAAGCGGCCGAAAAGCTTATTCTGGCTTCTGTTGTCGCGTGACGACTTCCCTCTCCTTGACTTCATGCTCCACCTCTTCTTCCAATACGTCACCTACTCCTCCATACGTTTCCTACGAATAGTGCTACAGTGTCTGAGTATGCGAAGTTTCCTACATCACCTCGACCTTGAGCCACTGTTTCCGGCAATGTCTCCAGGTGTGGAAGAGCGCGGCTCTCCACGGCCATTACCAGCACAATGGAAGTCATGTCATTGGCTTGTGTTCAATACCTCTCCTCAGAAGCGCCAGTCATGTCCTACCAGCTATCGTCAGAAAGTAATGGGCAGTGAACCCAAAAAGAAGTGGTAGGTCTGGCAATATTGTTATATCCTCCGCACGACTCCACCGCTCCATGTATCCCATCTCCTCAGCAGTTCGCACCTCCCTGTCTATCTTTTGTTCAGAACGTTGGCCTACACCAAACCGGCAGCCATGGGGCTCACATCGCTAAAGGGCGAGTTTCCCGCACGAGAGTCGCCTTTTCTTGATACGAGTCCCACTTCGCTGAAGGGAGACTTTCCCTTCCAAAACTTCCCCTTGTTTGATACGAGTTCCACTTCGCTCAAGGGAGATTTCTCTATACAAGGACGTCATCTGTCCAATACAAGTACTTCTACCGGGACCGGAGACCTCCCTGTCGAAAGCACTGGGGTCGACAAGGATGATCTCCTCGATAGAGCATACCGCAAAGTGGACAAACGGCTATTGTGCTGGTACATCTTCGTGTTCACGATCATCAAGCTTGAGTCACACAACATCGTCAACGCAGTAAGAGCTCTTTTTGATCAAGCTTTCGACCCGCACTGACATCTTCACCAGGCTGTGATGAACCTCGAGGCTGGAACCGACATCAAACACCAGCTCGGCGATCTTACCGACGTGCAGTGGGCTTCAATACTTGGTGCATTCCACTTCCCTTTTATCATCGTCGAACCCCTATCCACGTTGATGCTGAAGCGTTTTACGCCTCGATTATGGATGGGCCGCATCATGATCACGTGGGGAATTATTGCGACGTGCACCGGCGCAACGCAAAACTTCGCCGGGCTCTTTTCCTGTCGGTTCCTCCTCGGTATAGCGGAAGCTGGCTTCTTGCCCTCGATCATCTACCATCTCACATTTTGGTATCCAGCAGATCGCCTGCCAGTGAGAGTCGCCATCGGTGTTGCGCTGCCCACACTCTCAGGTTCCCTCAGTGGCATACTATCGTTTGCGATATCATTCCTCAACGGCAAACGTGGTCTGGCGGGTTGGCGCTGGCTATTCATCATCGAAGGCATACCCGCCGTACTCTGCGGTGTCATCACTCTGATCTGGCTCCCAAACTACCCCGAAGACACCAATATCTTGACCGAGCCAGAACGAACAGCAATCCTGGCTAACCGCCCCAAAGCGCAACCCAACAGCAAGGACCAAACATGGAATACCGCACAAGTCAAGGCACTGTTGAAAGACTGGACGCTGTACTCATTTGCATTCCTCTGGCTTTGCCACGTACTCGGCGCGTTCGGGATCGGCTCAGTCCTGCCTACCGTCATCCACGAACTCGGAATAGTCAGCAGCGGTATCTCTCAGATCTTGACCATTCCCGTCCCAATCATCGGCGGCTGCATCCTTCTCATCATCGCCTGGCTCATTCAACGCAAGAAGCTGAAGCCCTGGCTCACCGCCGGCATCTTGAATATCTGCGTTCTCGCCTGCTACATTGCCCTCATCCTTGTCAAAGGCCCTCTTGTCCGATACATCCTCATCATGCTGGCCATGATATTCGGGATCGGCGTGCTGCCCATATTGTGGCCGGAACGGATACGAGCGACCAATGGTACTACAGGTGCAGGTCTTGCTATTGGCCTTACCACGGCCGTTGCATCCACGAACGGTGTCATTTCGCCACATATCTATTTAGAACGTTTTGCGCCTACGTATCGGACCAGCTACATCATCTCGATTGGGATGCTTGTTGCGTCGACTGTGCTGATTGCTGTTACTAAGGTGTTGCTGGATCGGAAGCGCAAGCAGGAAAGCTCCGAGGAGGATGAGAACGAGATGACTCAGATGAATTCATGACGAAAGAGCTGTGTGCAGCCATGACGGAGAATCTGCTGTAATGCAATGTTGACCACGATCTAAGAGCTCAGCTAGGTACCGCTCTACGGCAATTTTTGCAACAATAGAAAGCAACATCTCGCATACCGTTGTCACCAAGCTCCATCGTCTATCTTCCATGCGGAAGATTAAGCTGGACAATCTTTCGTGGGAGGCTTCTCGAAGATATCCAAAATAGTTGATCGTGATCAAACTGGATATCCGCTGAACGACAGACCGTCTAAAACAACCAATACCACCAGGACCGATTCGTCAAGCAAACAGCGATCGTCCGTCTTCTTACACATATATGAACTTCGCTCTTGCTTCATTGCCCTGCGGAGTGTTGCAGCTAGCTCACGTTGCATATGGTAGAGCACGAAGTCAGAGTTCATCCTCCGACTGGCCAGAACGGCGTGCAGCTGGAGGTTAGAAGTGTTTGCTCAGTGGGTTCCTTAGGACGATGAAGGCGCACAGCTAGCTTACGTTTGCAGACCGGTCAGTCGCGGCTCGTGTTGTTCGCGGTTGTGCTACGTCCATCAAAAGAGAGCAGAGTTGACGGTGGTTGTGCACGTAGCTCCCTTCATAGGTCAATGACGGCGTACCACTAGCTTACGTTGCATATGGCGACGCACTGGCACCTGTCGCACATCCACCGGTGCATTACTGAACGACAAGTGCCAGCTACGAGGGCATGCTGTTGGCCGGTCGAGCTGTACGGCTAGCTTGCGTTTGCATATTCAGTGCTACACGCAATCGCCTGCATTCGTGCTGATTTGAGAGGTGGCGATCCACAACGAATCGTGTGGCCCATCACGACGTACAACTAGCACACGTTGCATATGGCGGCGTCTTGTTCTCGCTTCTCCCTCCTCACCGGCCAAGCCACATCTCATTCTTCCCCAAGTGCCACTAACATGAGTGTCTCCCTTGGCTGATGAAGCTACACAGCTAGTTCAGACGTTGTGCTGCTCAGACTCATCACGCATCACAACGTTGACTGGTTCAAACGATCGCACAGCTGGTTCACGTTGCATGTCAGAACCCCACCGTCATTGAGGAGCACTGGCTACGACCTGCGTTCGTGCTGCGTTGGGCTTACAGACCAAGTACGCCTCCGACAGCGGTCGACTGGTCCATGAAGTCGCACAGCTAGCTCACGTTGCGTATGGCGGCGCCCAGCACACGTGGAAGACCAGGTCGTTCAAGCCGCGAAGCCATCGAGTGCTACTTCAACGAGCGTTCGGTTGGAAGATAGGGGTGCACGACTAGCTCAGGTTGCACATCACCGCACATGCGGGGAGCCCGTTCAAGCCATGAAGATAAAACCGCTACGCATAGCTCGCAATCGATGAGTCGACATACTTCCGTTGTGGAACCGAAGTCTGCGGCCAACAGCATCGTATTGGACCGGCCAGGAGTGCAGCTAGCTCACGTTGCGTTCTTTGTGCTACAGGTGTATATCGTCAATGGTGCATCTACTGCTGTACTCGAGGACTTGTCAGCTCGTGCCATCTCTTCGAACCGTTGTCGAGACAGACACCGCATTCAGCTGCCTCCAACTCGAGGGAAAAGCAGTACCGCTAGCTCGTGTTTGCATATGTCGGGTTCCACACTCTGGCGGTGCTCTCGTTTCGTGCACCACGGCCCCCTGCTGGCTGAAGTAGTCGAGCGGTACTGTGGAATGCACTCGTCCATAGCACCTAACTGGCCTGCACCATCGTACAGCTAGCTCAGGTTGCATATGCTGAGCAATGGAGACAGTTTGCTGCAACGTTCGTGCGGCGGTGTCACCTCGAAGATCTGTCCTCTGGGCGGCGAAGGTGCACAGCTAGCTCATGCGGCATATACTAGTGCGTACGAGACGATAACACGAGACGATAACGGCCATTGTCCCGTGCGTGTAGTTGTAGGGCAGCATCGTCTCTGGAGTCTGCTCGTTGGACCGTAGGGTCTGACCGCTAGCTTACGTTGCATAAACCGGTACACCGACCAGGCAGACACAGACCGTGCAGCGACGAAGCTTCTCAAGGCAGCGTCTCGTGTGTTAAGCATGTCCGTTCTGGTGGACCGGCGCAGTCATACGGCTAGCTCACGTTGCAGATCCACTGCCTCGTTGCAGGCAATCACTGTGGTTCGCAATCGGTGTGGTTTGCATGCTCATCGCTCCGGGATCGCTCCGGGGTCTCTTCGTTGGTCCTCGGGGTTGCACGACTAGCTCATGTATGCAAAATCTGTGCAACGCCACGTTTTCAGTCGCTGGCTCTGGTGCTCTACAGATGGCACCCGGTGTTACAACACCCATTGCGATGCAACGACGCCCGCAAGGCTGATGTGGTTTTTGCGTGACTCGAGGGGTCGATTGGACCCAGATGTTGTGCCGCTAGCTCACGTCACATAACGCGAAGCATCCAGGAAAGTTTCGTCACCCCAGTGGTCGGAACGTGGTACTGCAAGTGGTCGTCCCGCGAAGGCTCAATAGGCCATCGTGTCGCACAGCTAGCCGGCGTTCACAGTCTCGAGGCAAACACGACGGTTCGCATCTATGTTGCCACAGAAAAACCAGAGTGCTCACACATGACCATCGGATCGCGCAGCTAGGTCAGGTCCCAGACCAGTACATCAGCAGCAGCTCAAAAGTGTCATCAATGACCTGTGCTGCTCCAGACTCCATAAAGGTCTTGCATCCAGTAGCGGTTCGATTGGATGGTGAAGGCCTACTACTAGCTCACGTTGCATATGACGGTGCACGAGGTCCTCGCTAGTTCCTGCGGCGTTTTAATCAGGCGGACCTGCATCAGCCAAAGAATTCTTGCGGTCACGGAGTAGTGGTGCATTGTGTCAAAGCACGCTACCTCACGTCGCCTTCTCTCATGGCTATACAGGGTACAACTCCTCCGTCGGCTACGAGACGCAGCCTGCCCTGGAAGAAGGGCCTAGTCGGCTGTTCCTCTGTCTTCTGGGGCCAGTTCTGCTGCATGCACTCGACGACCGTGCAATTGACCAACTCAAGCCGGGCTGATTGGGCGCAGACGAAGCACAACTAGCTCACGTAGCATATCACGGCGTACCGCCTGCCGAACTCGTGGCCCACGGCTTCCACATGGTACGTCGCATTCGTAGCACCCTCCGCACCAGGCTTGGCCTCGCAATGGCGCCGTTGGCCGCAGCAGTGGTGCAGCTAGCTGAAGTCCGCAGGTCGTTTGCATACTGGTACCACATCTAATCCGGAAAGCGCACCATCTGCGCTGCGGTACCGAATGTGGTCTCAGGAGATATGTTCGGCGTTCTGGTCGGCCCTGTGGGCAGGACTCTTCTCAGGGCGGCAGGGCCGCGTCCTTGAACGCTGGATGTTCGGCAGTGGTGGCGCCCAGGTACTCTTCGCTGATCGAGAGGTACGTCTTCCCGCAGGCGAATAACTCGAACTGCTCTTGACTGGACTCCGACAACGTACAGCTAGCTCACGTCGCATATTCCGCTTCAACGTTTGTGACCGGGGCGTAACGCTCGCCTAGCCAGCAATACCTTGTTCACCATCATTTGACGCCAGCGGTCACGACTATTGAACGTCCGCAGCATCCCCGCATACAGATGACACGCCGTTGGTATCGTTCTGGGGGCCGTACGTGCTTGATGCGTGAGACGCTGCCGCTGCTGGTGGACGTCCTCGAATGTCGTTGGTAGTGGATGTGGTACCGCTAGCTGAGGTCTGCAGGTATGCCATACGTACACGCTTCTTACCACAGACTCGGGTCCGATCTCGACGCTGATCGATGCTTTGAGCGATCCGGCGATGCACGTTCGTCTGGAAGGGTCTCTGCTCGTGCTGGCTGTATGGAAACTAGCAGTCTGATACGTATTCGCGAGAGGCGGCCATGGTAAACAGATATGGCATTGTACACATCATATCAACACTAACAACATTCGAGAGGTATCCTATATAACGCTACAATCATCTCATCACCCCGTCATCACAGTAAACAAGCAAACTCACATGTCCAGCACACTCCCCATCCTCAATCCCTGCCCCTAACCCGCCTCGTCCAGTCCTCAGACACCCTCAACGCGTCAATGACCTCCACATCCTTCCCCAGCCCAACGAAAGTGGCATCCTCATACCACCTCTCCCGCCTCACTTTCCTGCCTTGCCCATCCGCGCCCTCATCCTCCGTCGACGAGTCCGCCAGCCCACCATGCCCGTCATCCCCAGCCACCAACACCGTATGTCCCACCCACCCCTTCAACTGCCCAACAAACTCCCCCTCATCCCCCGAAAGCGTATCAGAGATATACACCAACCCCGGCGCCAGATGCCGCAATATGTGGACGTAACCATCCGGAGTCGTGAATGGCAATATCTGCGTAGGCGAAGACACCAAAGTGAGAGCTTGTTGGTACAGCGCGTCGAACTGCGCGGACGGCTGGTCGACGGCGTCGACGCGGGGGGACATGCTTTGCAGCTCTGAGCCTGGTGTTACTGCAGGGGTGGAGATTTGGGAGTAGGAGGATCCGGCGGTGGAGGTGAGGTTGGCCGGGTTAGGTTGGTAGGTTGTTGGGGGCAGGGATTTGAGGGTTGGGGAGTAGATTAGGACGAAGAGGTCTGTGGTGTCCGGGGAGTGGGTGGAGGGGAGGTGGGAGAGGATGGACTGAGATTTGTTAGTGATATGGGTTTGGTTGCTGGGGAGGGCGAGGACTTACAGCGTGCTCGGTAGTGAACTCAGCGCTCGAGTCGTTACTATACCCAATATCCGCGTTCGTATCCGCGCTCACAACAACCGCGACAGCTTTCTTCGCGCTGCGCTTGCCCTTGTCGTCGCGCAGGCTTCGCGCGGCGTCCGCTCGTCGTTCGCTCTCGGCTTCGACTGCGCTAGCGGTCACGCGTTGACGCTCATCGGCTTCTTCGCTCCAGCGCTCGTGGTCGCTGAAGCCTTCATCGTTCCGCTTGTCGCGCTTGCTGTTGCGGTCTCCTCGTCGTCTGTTGCCTCGCTCGTCGAACTCTTCGTCGCTGCCTTCCATGATACTGCCCAATGCTGCGTAGCCGGCTGCCATGCCCGATGTGACTTGTCGTGGGATGCCCGCGATAAATTGTTGTGGGGAAGGCGTGCGCTTCACAACGCCTGCCATTCGGCCGTACCATGAAGCGTCTTGTTGTGACTGCTGGGCATTGACATCTCGACTCTCGGTCGTTGTCGTTGTGGTCTGGTTATAGTAGCTCGAAGACTCTCCGCCCGGTGGTGGTGGAGGCGCAGGACCCGATGCATATCCTCCGGACTGTCCTTGTGGTGGTGCTCCGGGATATGGTTGTGAGCCTTGGGTCGGGTACTGCGGACCCGCTCCCGTCTGTGGTCGCGGCGGTTTATCGAGTGGGTGGTCGTCGTCGCTGTCTGATCGTTCGCTCCATATCCACGCCGCCAGGCCTCCTATGGCAATTGTGCCTGTCACGACCAATGGCACCCAGTACCCAAGGACGGAGTGACTGCTGCCATTGCCGCGAGTTGGCGGGGGAGGGGGGAGGTAGCCTCGTCGAGCGGGTCGGTTTCCGGCGGTCGTCTTGCGCGTCGTCGTCTTGCGGTAGTCGTATGACATCTTGGGCGACTACATGCTATACTTTCGCGTTGGGAGGAGGAGTGAGATTGTTCGAGATGCGGTTGTTTGCGAGGGTGTTGATAGATGGCTGGATCGGCAACCGGCGTGGCTGGTAGGGCTGATTAGCGTGCTTCTGGAGACCCTCGAACCGAGTCACTCGAGTCACATGCAAAAGACAAACAATATACACCAAATAACCTCGAACGAATACTTCACGATCAACGAGAAAAACTCATAAAACATCTCCGGCTAACCTCGTGGCCGACGTCGTATCCATACAACAAGCAACTACCACCAAAGGACAAACCATCTTGGCCGTCTCCAACAGCAAGGAAAAGCTAAATCCCAGGACATATCTTGAGCGGGAACACGATCTTGATTGACAACAACACTACCTCCCCTGGAACTCCGCAACCATGCCCCACGCCACAAACCTCCCCACCCCCCGCCTCCAAGCCCTCATCCTCTGCGGCCCCGGCGTCTCCCTCAACACCTTCACCTCCTCCCCCGCCGACCTGCCCAAAGCCCTCCTCCCCATCGCCAACCGCCCCATGGTCTGGTACCCCCTCGACTGGTGCTACCGCATGGGCCTCACCTCCATCACCCTCATAACCCCTCCAGAATCCGCTCCAGCATTAGAAGCCGCGCTCGCCACTAACCCTGCGCTCACAAATTTACCCAACCCGAAGCCGGAGGTGTTGGCGCCGGAGGGGTTAAGTCAGACGACGGGGACGGGGGAGTTGCTTAGGTTGGAGAGTGTGCAGAGGTGCATTACGGGGGATTTCGTGGTGCTGCCGTGTGATTTGGTTTGTGAGGTTGAAGGGACGAGGGTGCTGCAGCAGTGGATGACGCTCAACCCCCTCCCTGCTGGGTCGGTGAAGGCGGGGAAACGGGCAGGTGGGATGGCGGTGTTTTATCCTACGCATGGGTTGGAGGGGATTAGTACGAAGAAGGACGAGACTGACTTCATCGCCACTGTTCCAATCGCGCAGCCAGCGGTGCCGCCACCGCAGAGCTCGTTGAGGGGGAATATTGAGCAGATTGTTGTTAGCATGCCGACCGATACACTAAATGATAAGTTGGAGGAGGATAAGGGGTTTCTGCGCCTACGGCAGAGTCTGATGGAGAGGCATGGGAGGGTGAAGATGAGGATGAAGTGGCGTGATGCTGGGGTTTATGTGTTTCCGAAGTGGGTGAAGGATTTTGCGAAGGCGAATGATCGGTTTGATTCGATTTCAGAAGATGTGCTTGGGTGGTGGGCGAAAGCTGGGTGGCAGGAGGGGTTGGCTGAGAAACTTGGTCTGCGGGAAGTCCTTGAACCGGCACAGCCCACCGACGATAGCGGCGGTGATGGCGGAGCAGAAGACGAGGAAGACGACATCGACGCCGCAGCCCTCTCCACCACCAAATCCAGCCGTCCACCACCTCAGCAAAAGCAAAGTCTATTCTTCGCCACCCGCGTCCACACCACACCCTCCGCCCAACGACAACCCTTAACCGTCCCTCCCCTCCTCGCCTACATCGCCCCCTCCCCCTCCCCTCTAATCCGCCGCGTCGACACCTCCGCCCAACTCCTCACCATCTCCCTCTACCTCGCCAAGCTGCCTCTCGACCACCCACTCTCCCACGACGCAAAAGTCCACCCCTCCGCCCAACTCGACCAACAAACCCGCGTCTCCCTCGAAGACAGCCTGATCGCCGAAAACGTCAAACTGGGATTCCGCAGTAACGTCAAAGAGAGCGTCATAGGCGCCGGCTGCGAGATCGGGAAGAATGTGCGGATCACGCGCAGTTTGTTGATGGAGGGGGTGGTGGTGGGGGACGGGTGCGTGTTGGTGGGGTGTATTGTTGGAAGGAGGGCGAGGATTGAGGGAGTCAAAGTTGCTGCTGCGCCGGCGGGAGAGGGTGAGGCGGGGGCTACAGATGGTGTATGGAAGGAGAAGCAGAAGAAGAAGAAGGGAGAGGTGGATGAGGACGAGGAAAGGACGCGGTTGACGGAGTGTGAGGTCGCGCCGAATTATGTTGTTGAGGCTGGGACGGAGGCGAAGGGGGAGAAGATGATGGGGTTTGATACTGAGGGTGATGACGAGGAGGGATTTGGCGCGGGAGAGGAAGAAGAGGAGGATGAGATGGAGGAGTGAACTCGTTGCACTCGAAACTACTTCATGCTTCACCATCTTGATCCGGCTATGGTTGGCGATCTACCTCTGAGCTCACATGCGCACACTACATGTGCACGTCGAAGATAACGGCCCAGCCGCAGGACACCAAAGTAACAGTACCATGTTGGCCTACAGCTCCAGACGAAACAGGAAGTCGCCGCTCGACCGGTCTGCGCAAACATGAGCTAGCCGCATCACCCTCAAACCCATTCGAACCCAATCAGCAGGGTAGTCGGTACGGCGAGGCTGTTCGCCCGGACGCACTGGCAACTTGTGTGACAACTTGTCCGTGCCAGGCGAGATGCAACCTGCGCTAGCTGTGCTATGGTGACGACCCAGTCGACAGAGATGCAGAGGACGGGTGGGTTGTACGCGTAGAGCTTGTGGTTTATAGACGAGAGCGAGATGCGTGATCACGTAACCGAGAAGCGGCTGTGCGTCATGATATGCTACGTGGGCTAGTTGTGGTATGGTAATCTCCAAGCACACGTAGAAGATGAGTGAACCGTAGGTGCGTAGAGCCCATCGAGTACCGCAATCGAGGACTTCTGTGTTGTGTTGACATGTGTGAGGTGGTGTGCTACCTCCGCTAGTTGTGCTATCGTGATGTCCAAGTAGAAGGATCTACTGAATCAGGTTCCGAGATGGTCGAACTTGTCAGCATTGCATGTGTAGATTTTATGTGAGAGGTGATATGCAACGTGCGCTAGTTGTACTATGGGGGCGCCCAAGTAGAAGGATGTATTGTACTCGTTCTGCGAAAGGCTCGGCTTGCCACTATCAGAGGAGGACATGTGTAAAGGACAATGTGAGAGGTGATATGCTACCTGCGCTAGTCGTGCTATGGTATCGTCCAAGGAGAAGAGAGTACTAGATGCGTTCTGGGACGGACACTTTGCCACCAGCATTCGTTTGATGGACAGTGTAACGGACACTGTAAGAGGTGACATGCAACCTGCGCTAGTTGTGCTATGCTGCCGTGCGAATAGATCTCGGACGGATTTCTTGAACCTACTGTGCTTGTTGACACCACAGGCAACGAGGTTTTGCGTTTCTCCGTTGAAACGGTTGAGATGCGTGTGTGAGGTGAAAACGCAGCAGGAGCTAGCTGTACCACTCCAGCGTCCAGTCGTCTCGAATAGCGCGGTACGGGTGAACTTGGGAGGAACATAAAACCGCAGAGGGCACAGAGTGCAACAAGGCTGTTGAGATACCATGAGCTAGCTGTGTCCTTTCAGAGCTCAGTCTTCTGTGAGAGGGTGAGCATGGTGCGAGGCGATATGGAGCATCAGCTAGCCGTATCGTGCCAGTGTCCAGTCGTCTCAAACAGTGGGCATGACAGCGCTGCACTGCTGAGCCGGTAAGGAAATGCGGTGACCTTCGTACTACCATGGGAAACGCAGCGTGAGCTAGCTGTGCTATCTCAGTGTCCAGTCATCTGAGAGGACAGCCGAAAGCGTTGTGCTGGCATGCCCACAGCCTCTCTACCTGGATAAATTCTAGCATCTTAGTGTGCGTGCCTGTAGTCAGATCCGCGAGCTGCCAATGACTCGAGCACTATTTTGACTCGCGACATGGGCAAGAGGAGGAACCTGTTGACTGATGTAGGACTCCCACTCGCTCGGTGGTGAGGAGTCCCTATCTAGTATTAGCGTAGTAATCGCTCTGTCAACGTCAAGCACATGTTCATGCGGTGTTCGAACTGTTGCGCCTCCTTTTTCGGACGAACGATAGCTGCGTTCCTGTCGCCTCCAATAGAATAACACGCATCCATGATACTGGTCGTAAGTACCCGAGGACAGTTGCACCGTTTTGACATCAACTAGTCGTGCACTGATGGCGCCCAGTAGGGTTTTCGCGATAGTCGCAGCTTCGGACATGCCACAAGGTGTAGGGACGTAGCGTCTGCAGTATCAGGAAGGTGTCACTGACGAAAGGTAGGTGCTTTTGCACTTCAGCTAGCTGTGTACCGCGAAGGTCCAGTCAAAGTCTGTTTTGCTGACCATTGCGCAGCGCTTCAGTAGCACACAGTTTTTGTTGCAGTGACCGGTCTGATGAGCATTCGTTAGCTGTGCAACAGCAGCAGCCAATCCGTATGAGTCTTTATGCTGGACTGTGACGAGGCTCGATTTTTTTTGCAGATGGACATCTGCGACGGCGGAGCAGCGGAGGCTTTCTCCCATACGTTCGTTCACCAAGCAGCTCCTGCGAGTGCCCGTCTTAGAGAAAGCACTGATAGAAAGCTTCACGGCGTCGTGGGTCCGCATGTTCCTCGACCCAGAGCTCGAGCTCGATCAGTTCGACCTCCATAAGCGCGAACTCGTCCGTCGATCCCATGATACCGTCGATGCGTGCATAGGCAACAACGCTCTCACCATCCCTGCGGCCGAACTTTGCCTCGATATAGTCGACCACTTTCGTGGCCGTGTACAAAACTGTTTGGGGGATCAGATCATTAGGCACTTTCTCGACGCCACCGCCAAACTCAGACTGGCATCTGAATTCACCTGTTGCTGGCTTTTCAGGATAGTGTGAGAGTGTTTACCTGCGAGAAAGATGAGAGAGTATTCGCCGTTGGCTATCGTTGGCTCGAAGGCTTGAGCCATAAGTGAGTTCTGCAGTTTGGCTGAGAGGAGGTGATCGAAGAAAGTTACATCCTGATCTGACAGCGTTTGCGGATCGCGAAGCAGGTGTGTCAATTTGGCGGGTGCTGAGATGGACGGCTTGACGACTACTGGACATCCTGCCTTGCATACGTCAAGGCTGGTGACTGCATCCGTGAGGCCTTTGGCGGAGCCACATCTGGCCGTCTGGTGGAGAAAAGTCGTCTCTGGCACCTCAAACCCGGCCTGACGTAGATCTTTCAAGTATGTGGCCTTGTCCATATTCCAGAGCACCAGATCCGCGTCATTTAAGAACTTCATGCCCCTCGTATCGAATGCCAGTTCCCGTGCAGGTTTAAGTCTTTGCTCCACAAACTGGGCAAACTCTCGAGGATGCTCATGATAATCGAGGCACCACAGAACGGGGATCCGATCTTATGTGGACAGAGTAGGCACGTCGAGCGATGAGTCCCGCCAATTACAAGCTCTCACGTTTGCACCACGCTGTCGAAGTGTCAGGTAGAGTGGCCATGTGTGCACATCGACGGCATTCTCGACTACGAGGAAGAGTGTCTTCTTCTGCCTTGGTATAGCCATGAGGACTGCCTATAGCTAGGATGTGCGCAGAATGCGATCTTGAGACTTGAAGGGGGTTGCTTGAAGATCGTTGTGGTTTGGGAAGAGCGCGAGCGCGAGTGAGATTCGCACTGGTTCCAACACGCTCGACGCTAGCTCATGTTCAAAGACGATTCTCAATGATTTTGATGAAATCAAATGTTTTATTCAGTAGAAAGTGGCACAATAAAGGTATTCACGGGCTCGGTATACCCGCCGCTAGTTCATGTTCAAAAACGATTCTCATTGAAATATCTGACCTGGAGACATTTATTTGGCAAGGGCATAATTAAAGAAAATCTGATTGGCTCGGAGATAACCGCCGCTAGCTCGTGTGCAGGAATCTAAAGACACTCTCCAAAGCACCAACCTCAGTATGTAACTTCGAGAACGGGCGGTCGTCCACCCCTACAGCCAAGCTCCGCTGGTTCGCCTTCTTTCAACGCCGGTCCGACCAGAAAGTTCTCGGCTCTCACAAGAGAGGTGCTGCCACCACATCAGCTGCTCTCCGTGGAGAACGGTGTCAAAAGTCCACACCCTTTCCAGCTCATGTCAATCTCGAGCAAGGGTTTTGAAAAAGGATGCGAGAATCTATGCGAAACATGGGCCGCATTGTCAAACGAAGGAGATGTCAGGGTTCTGAGTAGTGTAAGGAAGCTATATGCACGAGATAACGCCGTGCAAGCTGATATATATCAGCACGGAACGAAATACCTGCGGATCACCAGGATCTTTGGTGAGACAACCCATGGCGCATTAACGTCCGAGCACGACGACCACGAATACGAAGATTCGAAAGCCCCGGCTGAAGATGACGACGACGAGGCCTTGCATCGCTCAGTCACGAGCAGCCAATCGATCTCGGGAGTCTTCGACATTGTACATTCCCCATCATATCAAGTGCCCGTTCTCTACGTTCAGATCAGGGATCTCAGTGGATCCAGAGCCGGCAAGACTCTTTGCCCGGATGAAGTCTATGAGCTCCTCGTTCCAACCATGCACAAAGCTGAGCTGCAGGCTGTAGGCGTGATGGGAGCGCTGAGTATGACAGACCACCCAATCACTGGAATGCCAGCGTACTTCGTCCATCCATGTCGGACTGCAGAAGCAATGTCCAGCTTGATCGGCCCGGAGGCTGAGGCAGATGCAGCAAAGTATCTTCTGCTTTGGTTTGGTCTGATAGGATCGAGCGTTGGTCTTACCGTTCCCGTCAACGTCGCTCAAGTGATGAACAAGTCGCGATGATGGAGGCCAAATGGAGGAGCAAACTTTGAAAGGTCAGAACACAGACTCGTGGGTCGCTTTGGCAATGCAGTACCTACTCAGTGCCATCAAAATCATATGATCTTGCCATGCTGGTTCTTGGACGAGAAGTGGTCGTCTCATGGTAGCGTACCATTGAATCGTTCGTAACCTCGATCCGGTACTCTCGGTCCTCAATATCCAGTCTCAATCGCTGTCATCCTCGCTCATCTCCATCTCGCCTTCATCGTCATCTTCCTCCTCCTCATCACTCTCGTCTCGTCCTCTTTTGACACCTTGAGGGCTCGCTAAATTCTCCTCTGCCGCCTGCGCGACCTGTGGTGGAATTGCTTTACCATTGACTGGCTTGGGAGGTAGCCCTGGTGGAGGCGGGAGGCCACTTGGTGGCGCTGGTAACCCACTTGGAGGCGCTGGCAATCCGCTGGGTGGGGCTGCGCTGTTCATAACGGTGCCAGGTGGTGCTGGAAAGCTGCTCGGAGGCTGTGCGATTTGCTTGGTCTGGTCGCCAGTTGTGGGCTGGCCGAAGTTGCCTGTGAGTTTCGCGAGTGTGTTCGAGCGTTGCTTGGAATAGCTGATTCTCTGAGATCGCAATCTGTTAGCGGCTTGAATGTCGAATCATGTGATGTGCCCAAACGCACCATTTCCCTTCCATAAAAGTCGAATCCTTGACAGCCTCGAATAGCTTGTGTCGCACTTGTTACATCCTTGAATAGGACATGCGCTTGTCCCCTCATCCTCTTGGTCTTCAATGCCGTTATGTCGATGACGGGTCCATAAGTCGACAAGAGCATGTATAACTCCCGTCTAAGGTCCTCCTTCTGAAACTTTTCGGGCAGGTTCTGGATGTAGATGGACTGGTTTGGCGGGACTTTCTGATCGAGAGCCTGCGCGTTCGCACCTGGTGGAGCCGCGAGCGCCATTGTCGCTCGTTGTAGGTTCCCGAGTGGTCACAATTGTGTTGCGCATCGCGAATCAAATGTCTTGAACTTTTTCGAGAGGTGAAGTCACCGAGGCTTGGCGCTCACGTGGCCATATTGAACTTCGAAGGCAACATCATTCTCTTGCTCTTGCCATCTACCACATCAAAAGAGCAACAGTAGAGAGAACACCACTCCTGTTGCTTATTTCGAGACCAATAACACGTTGACGACATGGCGGCCCCAGAAGTTTACCATCTCTTTCACGCGCCCATCGCGGACCACTCATTCTCATCGGACCGCAACACGCTGGCTGTGACCCGCGACAACAATCTCGAGCTATACCAAAGGTCAGGAAATGCATTTCAACTCCAGGATGAACTCCGCGGGCACGATAAGACCATCACCGGCGTCGATATCGCTCCAAGCAGTGGCCGCATCGTAACTTGCAGCCAGGACCGCAATGCGTACGTGTGGGAGCCAAGCCCGACTGGAGGGTGGAAGCCAACGCTGGTGCTACTCCGCATCAACCGAGCGGCTACGTGTGTCAGGTGGAGTCCGTCAGAGACGAAGTTCGCGGTGGGCAGTGGCGCTCGCATCATCGCTGTTTGCTACTTCGAGGAGGAGAATGACTGGTGGATCTCGAAGCACTTGAGAAAGCCTCTTCGGTCTACCGTGACTACCATTGCCTGGCATCCGAACAGCGTGCTTCTAGCTGCTGGAAGCACTGACGGCCACGCTCGAGTCTTCAGCTCGTTCGTCAAGGGCGTGGACGAGCGACCGGAGCCATCCGCGTGGGGCGAGCGACTCCCATTCAACACCGTCTGTGGCGAGTATCTTAACCCAACAGCTGGCTGGGTGCATGGTGTCGGGTTCTCGCCCTCCGGAAATGCTCTTGCATTCGTCTCCCACGACAGCGCGGTCACGATCGTCTACCCATCCGGCCCGGAGCAGCCCCCACAAACTGTCATCAGTATTTCGACCCAGTTACTACCGTTTGCGGATCTGTTGTGGATCTCCGAGTCTGAGATTGTTTGCGCCGGCTACGACTGCGAAGCCTACCGCTTGGCTGGTGACGCTTCTGGCTGGCAGCTCACAGGCTCGCTGGAGGCAGCTAAAAGCAGACCTGGTCTGGAGCAGAGGGAGGAAAGCGCGCTGAACATGTTCAAGTCCATGGATCTGAAGGGTCGTAGTGGTGGTGGTGGCGATGACACGAAGTTGAGGACAGTGCATCAGAACACGATCAACACTGTCAGGGCATACCAAAGTGCTGGTGGTAACGTTTCGAAGGTCAGCACGGGTGGTGTGGATGGGCGGATAGTGGTGTGGAGTGTGTGAAACCTAACGAGTCCAACTAGCAACATGCGACCACGTGAAGTCAACAATGAGACATGCTATCAAGTTCCTCCAGGACCACAATGCTTTCACCCTGTCCCTTTCGCTCAAAGTTCACTATCTATGCTGAGTGCTGGCAGCAGAGTTGACTATTTCGCAGACTCAAAAGCTAACAATGGGCGATGTAGTGCATGCAGCAGCATTCCACGAAACAATAGCACAAGGACTTGTCACATTCCAGCGCTAGTCGGATTCTGCGAACAATCCGGCCTCCCTCCGAGAACGTTCAAAGAATCCCCCACCTTCGAGGTGCCTTTGTCGAGGATGCTAGCAACGATGTCGACGACATCGCCGGATCCAGACATGGCTACAACAAAGACTTCTAGTCGCCGCAAGCGGCGGGTCGACTCAACGACTACTATGGCGCTCGCAATTACGAGGTGGAGGGTCACCAACCAACGATACCGAATCGACACAGGAAGCACGCAAAGAAGACATCATGGCACGCAGCAACCGCCAAGCTAGTACAGCAACTGGACCCACCCGACGAGGTCGCAGCGCTGGAAATGCTGCACTCGAACGCCGGCGCAGTAATCCGGAAGATATACTACACGAAGCCAGAACTCAGGCAAGAGCCGCGACTGCTGCGTCCCGGGCTGGCCGTGTAGCACGCGGGCGGTCAAACTCTCGAAGCTCTCGAGGCAGCGCATCCAGAACAACGCCGCCGGTTAGAGGCTCGAGGCGTGGAAGCTCGCGCGGCAGTGTGGCCGTTGAGCAGCCTGCTGCGAACGAGCAAGGATCGGCTGGGGGCGATCAAGAAGCCACTGCAGAGGTACATACGCCTCGCCAGACTCGACAGCAGTCACCGCAGCAGTCACCGGTTTCGCGAACGTCAGCTCGTGATTTTGCGACTCCGCTGCCCCCGCTTCAAACATCACCCGCACGGCCATCATCGACGAATCGGACGTCTGCTCAATCATCGCCAACCAAGAAGTCGCCAACCAAGAAGTCGCCTACCCAGAAGTCGACTACCCAGAAGTCGCCAACTCAGCCGACCCCAGTGCAGCCACTGCCGGTCCAGAACTCCCCAACGCAGCATTCAGCCCAGTCATCGTCCATCGAAGCGACATCGGTCCAGGTAGCACCAACCGAGGCAACGACGACCCATCTTTCGTCGGCTCAGCAGACTCCAGTGGTTGTCAGTGAAAGCCCCACAGCTGTCTCAGTATCAACGATCGAGGTAACGGAGAGTCTACTGGAGAATGGCGCTACGACTGCTGGCGGAAGTCATCTTGAGGCCGAACAGAGTAGTAATCCGAAGGGCGAGGGAAAGCGTGATCGGGATTCTCACGGCGAGACTGATGGCGATCCAAAACGACAGAAGGGAGAGCAACCGGCTGGGCAAGCAAACGGAAATGGAGGTGATAGTAACCTGGAAGGATCTAGGCACGATGCAGGATCTGGAGATGACACCGACAACCAAGAGGAAGTTGCAAGTGGCGACAGCGTGTCGTCATGCGCACACATGGCAGAAAGACTAGCTGCCTACCAACAGGTGACATGGACGCCGCAAGGATATCGAGACCCAGTAACCAAGGGTCGGATGATGTTCTACGACGATGTGCTGCGAGCTATCACCGCTGTGTCTGAGCCCAGGGCCGGGTTTGCCATCATGAACGACAGCACGATGCAACAGCCCGTAAACACGGTCATGCCTGAGAACTATCGCATTGGCCGGCCGGAGCATGAGGTTCTCGTTCCATGGACAGACAAAGGTCATACCTCACTGTTCATACTTCGACTCCGTCGCCAGTCCGAATCGGGAGAGTCCGAGTCATATATGGAGCTTCTCCACAGAGACTCTGCGCGCAGGCACGGTCATCGGGGAGATGGGTCAAATGCCAGTCCCGCAACCATGATTGTTCGCCAGAAACTGCTCCATGCTGGCTGGGATGGTGGAGCGCTCGACATCCATCTACCCGAAAGGCAAGACTCTACCGCAGCACAGCAGCAACTAGTCTGGACTTGCGGTATACACACGGTCTTCAACGCTTGGGCGTATGCTATGGACCTTCGAATTTGTGGTCAGCCTATCGAGAAATACGATGAGTTTATCGAGACTGGTATGGCTATCATAAGACTAGCTGTGCTAGCCCGCATGGATTCTCGGACGATATGGGCGTTCTTCGTAAGTCTCAAGGATGACACTTTTTGATCGAAGATGTTACTGACCTTTGTACTCTTCTGTACTTGTACGACTGCTTCGGATTCATAGCACCCGGCCAAACAGTCGCCCTCCGTCGCCAATTTCGCCAGACCGAAAGGATGATCAACGCAGACGACTTAAATGGTCGTGCGAATCGAGCACGGCTCAGAGACGAGTATATCACCAGGAGATTCCGCAGTGAACTGCCGGTGGGGATCCCAGGGTTCGACGACTTGCTCCAGCTCCCTGATTCTCCTGGTGGTCGATCGGAGCCCATCCAGAACTTGACCTTCAATCAGCTCTTGCAGAGATATCAACTACAACAGCTGTTGGTTGATACTGCGTCACTAAAGCAACCGCCAAAGCCGGCACAGGCGCCAACACCAGCCCCTGATTCAACATCAAATCCACGAACACCCTCCGTCGAACGCGAAGAGTTCCAACAAGCTCTTGCAGCCAGTGTAGCCGACATGGGCAACACAGCCCAGCAGTCCGGAGATGAGCCGCCGAGCGTGCCTGAGATCCCGCACAGTCAGCGAGAGACTTCTGCAGATTCTGATACCACCGATAAAGCCATCGAACTGAGTAAACAGCCATTCGACACTCCAGAGCCAGAGGAACCAGCCCAGGACGGCGAGGCACCACAACCCACAGCAGAGCAGCCGGACACAGTTGTGGAGACTATCGAGCAGGCCATCCGGTCTCCTACGCAGGCTGTGGCACCTACCGCCAACGCAATCGAACCGGCAGCTCGGACCAACAGCCAAACTGTCTCGCAAGCTCCAACAACTGCCCGTCAAGCCCCGGCTGCTACGAGCCCTCCCCCGCCGGAGAGCAATCGCACGTCAGCTCAGTCAGCTCAGTCTTCTCTGCCAGACTATGTCAGCGAGACATCATCATACCAACGGGACGCACTCCGTGCTCAAGCTCAAGCCCACATAGACCAGGCTCGGAGCTCCGCAGATCGCAGTCTCTCATCACCGCTGGCTCCTACGGAAGCTCAATCGGCAGTAGCGTCGCAGTACCCGCCAAACATCGGCCCGAGGCCTCGTACAGCTTCGAATGCGACCCAGCAGCCAACCCAGTCTCCCCCTGCTGAGCCTGAGGAAGAAGAAGCAGGAGAGGTCGAAGTCCCAGAGGGAGAGGGAGAAGTCGAAGTCGAAGAAGGAGAAGTCGAAGAAGGAGAAGTCGAAGAAGGAGAAGTCATCGAAGAAGAAGAAGTCGAAGTCGAGGAAGAAGAAGTCCACGTCGAAGAAGAAGAGGAAATCCTCCTCGACGAGGAAGAAAGCTTCTACGCCGCCGACGACAACGACGACGAAGCACTCGACCGCGAACTCTTTGGCGACGGTGACGACGAGGCCGCAGACTTCGGCTTCGATACCCTCGAGCAAGACGTCGAAGACCAGCAAGGTGAGCCCTCATCGTTCCCTCGCTCTGCTGCCCCTTCCCCTCCCTCCACTCGTCGTTCCTCGTTGCGCGATCGTCTGCTCTCGGCGGCTGAAGGCTCACAGCGCGATGAGCAGGATGATGACGCCGACGACGAGGATGAGGAGGAGCAGCAGCCGGGTTCAGGGGCGCAGCGCCCGAGTTTAGCGGAGATCGTGGCAAGGGAGGAGGAGAGGAGGCTATCGGGTGGGGATGGGCTCGAGGAGCACCTGAGGAGTGAGCTTGAGAGTGAGGTTGACATGAGGGTTGCGCTGGCTACGCAGGGGATGGCGCAGACGGAGGAGGACGAGGCGTTTGATGAGATGCTTACGGCAATGCCTCAGGGCGGAGTCGAGCAGGCTGCGCCGACTGCTGCGCTGACGGGCTATGGTGGTGTTGTGGCGCCAGTCGCACCATCCTCAAGCTCAAGTCCAGACAGAGGAGACCCCGGAGCCAGAGATCGATTTTGGCGAGGACGATGTTGAGGTTGCAGAGGATGGAGAAGATGAGCAGGGTGCTCATGATGCGGATGACCTGTACGACTTTTATGATCAAGACGTTTAGGTGTTATGGACGGCGTTTGGGTAGCTGAGATAACCAGGCGCAATATTGGTTTGAGAGATACTATTGTTTCACATCTAGACTCAGATCGCAATACGCCGACTATGTTCCTAATCCAAAAGTCCAAAGCCAATGTCCTGCTTTGTCAATCACAATTACATAGTTGCCGTCGCAGTCGCAGTGTTGATACACTCCCATTCGCAATCGCCTACCAGCAGACATGAATATCGGCTCGCGCATGGGCATGCCGCACTAGTACCCGTACAAGCCGAAGCACGCGCAGAAGTGGTGTAAGTAGCCGGCGGTGGACTCGTGATTGACATTGAGCTCGACCGTGAGCTTGAGGTTGTCGTTGTCGTCGTCGTCGTGGCTGTTGGTGTGACAGTGATGGTCGTCGTACCTGGCGCAAGCGTCACGGTCGAGGTGATGGTGGCGACACACGATGAGCCGCCGACTGGGCGGACGTTGAAGTGGACGTGTGTTGCCTGAGAAGGTTCTTCTGCGGGTGAGCCGTTCATTGCGATTGCGGCTGCGGCTGGTAGCTTCTGAGCTGAGTGATATGGGTGAGCAGGTTGTTTCGTGTTTTGACGCGCGCTGGTTGGAGCCGGTTGAGGCTTTGGCTTTGGCTTGCTGGCGTGTGCGTGTTCAGCGGCGTGTTCCGCGGCATCTGCCTTCGCCTTTGCTGCTGCCGCCTTCTGCTTGGCAACCTCTGCATTGTGCTTCGCAGCTTGGGCTTTAGCTTCGGCCTTAGCTTTGCCTTGCTGCGGTGCGTGCTCAGCGGCATGCTTTGCTGCTTCTGCTTTCGCCTTCGCTGCCTGTGCGTTCTGCTTCGCTACGTCTGCCTTATGCTTCGCAGCTTGGGCAAGGGCTTGGGCGGAGGCATGTTGACCATGTCCGTTAGCATCGCCCTCGTTGCCATGCTTGGGTCCGGCCTTCGGACTCGCGACTTTGTGGCCTACTGGTTGCTTGTCGGCTTCAGCATGATGCTTTTGTGCTGGCGAGACCACTTTGCGGTCTGCTGGACGTCTGTCGGCATCGACGTGTTGCTTATGCGCTGCCTCTGCTTTGGCGGCATGATGTTCTGCGGGACGTCTGTCGTCCTCCTGGTGACGCTGACGTTCGGACTCTTCGTGTCGATGGGCTTCTTCGCTGTGTCGATTGAGTGGCTCCAAATGAGCGTGCTGTGCCTCCTTACTGCTCATACGGTCGGCCACTACGCCAATTCTTGGATGAAACGGTGCTTTCTCCGCTCGTGCAACTCCAGGCATGGCACCACTCTGCGCCCTGTTGACAACATCGAAAGCATCGCCATTGAGACGTTCTTTGGCAAAGGAGTTCGCGTCGGAGCGGAGCTCTTCGGCCGAGACGCTCAAGTAGGTGCCCAGAAGGGCGGCGAAATATAGCAGCCTCATGCTTGTTTAACGAACGACTGTAGTTGGAAATCTTTGTAGGACTTGCGTATGTTCTTGAACGAGTGTGTGCACAGATGATGAGATGGACCATGGACAAGTCACTCGGGACCAAGTCTTACCTACAGTGAGCCGCTTGTTTTGATGGACGCGCGACTCCGTAGCGACGGCACGCATTGGAATGTGGTCTAGAATGCGGCATGCAGGTACCTTGGTATTGCTATCACGTGCCATCGAAGCTGGAGACATGGTGTCTTTTCACAGAGCTATCGATGTTTCGTATACAAGTTTAATGGAGATGTTGGCAGGAGAAAAGGAGTCGTGGTGTAGATGGAGGAGTTGAAGGTGGTATGGCAAAGTGGAAGGTGCGGCGATAACTAGCGCTTCCGGCCCGACTTTCTCCCGCAGAGCCTCAGCCTCGTTGGCACTTTGCTAGACTTTTTCCGAGGATGGACGAAGATCACTTCGAAAGTACTTTCGTCACGCGACACTGAACCGAACTCGCCAACACTCAATCATGGCCCGAAAAGCTGCGAAGAGCACGGAGAAGGCTCTACTGAAACGATTATGGCCAGCTGCATGGGGTCCAGCTCCCCCTCAAGACGTTGTGCTAGGACAGATAGCTGGATTCCTGGGTGACCTTGGATTCACTGAGTCCCGCGATGCCGTGATACGACAGGCAAAAGACCAAGGTGTGGTCGTAGGCGAGGTGTCGACGGCAACGAACCTACCGGAGGAGGGATTGCTCAAACGGTGGAAGCCCGAAAGCGCCAGTAACGCTTCCGTGAAGAAGGAAGATAGCTCTAGCGAGGGAGACTCGAGCAGCGATGAGGAAGCAGCAGAGGGTGGGGCATTGGTCGACGGCAAGGCTGAGAAAAAGAGCGAGCCAGCAGCGTCCACGAAGCCAGGACTGAAGCGCAAGCGATCCGAAACGCCATCATCTTCGGACGACTCGAGCTCATCTTCTGAGTCGGAGGCAGACAATGATGCCATGAATGTCGATACTCCGACGGCCAGCGACTCCAGTACCGGCTCATCCTCGGACTCGAGCGAGGATGAGCGGCCGGTGACGAAGAAGACGAAAATATCACATGTCACAAAAAAGAGTGTTAGCTCGAAGAGCAGTAGCAGCGGATCGTCTTCTTCGGGCAGCTCGAGTTCCAGCACTAGCGAGTCGAGCTCAGATTCGGGTTCAGGTAGGATTTGCTGTTTCTATCATCCACAGTCGCACACCTATGCTAACATGAATACAGGTTCGAAGAAGAGCAAATCTTCAGTGAAAAGCAAGAAATCAGCGAATAGCAAGTCCAGCAGCTCGGGGTCAAGCTCATCATCATCGTCGGCGAGCAGTAGCAGCGAAAGTGATAGTGGCAGCTCGAGCTCGAGCTCAAGTGACAGCGAACCCGAACCCGCACCTCGAAGTCCCTCCCCGGTGAAAGCCGTCAAAAAGGAGAAGAAGAAGCCGAAGCAGAAAATGATCAAGAAGATCGAGGTCTTGAAGACGGACAGCAAGCGAGACTCCGTCTCGTCTTCCTCGGCGACGCTCGGCGCAGAAGACCCTGCCATCAAGCACGAGGACACACTTCTCGTGCCGACCGCCGACCCGAACGACGACACCCTGCAGCAGATCCCAGCGACCAAGGAGAACGTCAAGAAGCTGAAGAAGGACATGATACCGTTCTCGCGCATCCCAGCCGACCAGAAAGTCGACCCTCGCTTTTCATCGAATAATTATGTATCGTACGACTACGCCGACCGCGCGTACCAGGATCTGAGCGTGACGAAAGGCAAGGGCTTTACCAAGGAGAAGAATAAGAAGAAACGAGGTGAGTCAACTTCTGCTTCGGCGTCGACAGTCAGTTCCTCGGACTTTACTCCGCCGTTTTTGTACAAGTCTGCACCCCCGAAAGGACATCCTCTCTCCCCTGGTTGCAAGCGGCTCGGTCCAGCGGCACGCAAATACCAAAAGCGCGAAAAGCTTCATAAGCAACGAGAGGCCGAAGAGAAAAGGAGAGTCGACAGGCTATGGGCCACCGAGGGCTACGTACTTGAGCCTCCGTGGGAACGTGGCTATCGGAAACCTCGCTATGGCGTTTGAAGCTTCTCTCTGCACCGGCATGTCGCCCTGTGATTGAGCAAGAGTCGTGGACCGGCATAATCATCTGCAGCTATGGTTCTATGGCTGGCTGACTATGATGACGTCTGTGGCATCTTGCTGATTTTTCTTGTCCATTAGGTGCCTACCGCGGCGGCGCCATCGACCTCACGCCCAAGGGCATCAAGTTCGAAGACTAGCGATCGCGAGTGCGTGCTTTGAATCGGCGGACAGAGGCCGGCGGGTCAGTATGGACGGCGATGTTGCTTGGCGCTCTGGCTGTGAAGGCGGAGCACGAGAAGGGTTGTTAAGGATGGAGTGTGGCTGCGATACAGGATAAGCGACGATAGAGCACGAGGTGGCTAGGCTAGATGCATAGATGTATATGCTGTGGAGTACATCTACATATACATCATTCTTCCCACACCTTCACGCCGTTTCTCATGACGAAGTCTCGCTACGACTCGTACATCGACCGTGCGCGAGCGACTCACCGACGTGCAGCGGACGCCCATCGTGGCGCTTGGTATAACTGTTGAACCGCTGTCATGGTGTAGAGCGGAAGGTGCCGAGACGGGGTCACCTTGCCTTGAGATCCTTGGTGGTAAAAATCGCAGAGCAGATGAAAATGAAGCCATCATCATAACATGGATTCTGAGTCAGGTGATGAACATCAATATATTACTACCACATCCATCCCGGGTGTGGTTAATTGCCTGCAGCGCACTTGTGCAGGGGAGCAGCAAGGTGTTGCCAATAGCGTCCCTCGGTACATGCGAAGACCGCATGTCTACTTTCTGTTCCTGCAGAATGCCACGCATCCCCTCGGAGAAGACCACTGAATAGCTTGGAGAAGATATGGGTGTTGGTGGCTACAATTGCGAACGAGAGAGTGGTTGCCTCTTCCAGTTTCAAGATGAAGTCTCGCTCCAATCATGGTCCGTAGGGCTGCGGCGGCGGAGATAGTGGCATGAGGGGGGAATTCTGATTGACTGGACCGCGAAAATGCACTTTGGACTCGTGGTTTGCGTTTACGAGGACTTGTGGTATCTCATGATAAAGCTGAAAAGATTGTTGTATTTTTCATAGTGTCGAGAGGATATTTTTGTTCAAGACCAGCGAAGAATTAGTGGTGCTTCGGTTGTGATTCCGCTGGAGCTAGGCGGAAAGCAGGACATGAAAGATTGGCCTTTTTAATCCTTGCAGTCGATCAACGCAGCCGTGACAGGGACAAGCGCGTGCATGTGCAACGAGTTTGTATCACACAGAATGTGGGGACGTCGGACAGACACGTGCATTACATTGTCTTCATTCCTTGTGATCCACGGATATATGAAGGACCACTGAAAAGTTCATAGATAGTCTTACGCGACATCAATCAGCAGCTGGACCCGTTCATGTGGAAGTTTTCGCACCGGCATCGATCTCGCCAAGTCGGCAGGTCCTTGAACCTTCCGCGCTGGCGGGGCGTCTCCTGAAGAGGTCAAGGTCGAGGTGGTTATCACCTGCGCTAAAGCAGGAGAAGTGACCCTCGCCCGGCAACTTGCGTTGTGTCGGTTCGGCGTGCAAGAGAACCCACGCCACGGCATACCGCTTACCACCCACTCACACCGCGTGGGCTCGATACATTCTTCTCCCACTCCCTTGAATCCAACACCAACAGCACAAGGAGGGATATCCAGGCCAACTTCACTTTGCCGTCGCGCACGAGCTGGGGTGTAGATGCAGTGACGGCCGGCAAAACCACTGATTCAGGGATTGCCTGCCCACAACTCTACTCCGCACGAACGGCGTCTCTGCGGCACAGGCACAACTGCGGGCTTCCATCCCATTCATATTCAGCAGGATTCCGGCGTGGGAGTGCAGGAGATGCTCGGTTGAGGCCTGCGTTGGTGTTGCGAACGACTCTCCACGTGGGAAGGGCAACTGCGCTCGTGGACGGGAAGGGATAGGATCCCGGAAGCGGCGACGCGCAGCTGCAGCAGACGGTTACACAGCCTGGACGATTGGTAGGGAGCAATGTCGCTGTCGGCCACCGCTACGATGACGACCGCCATACCCCAGCGACCTGCTCAGCGCAACCCACCGCCTTCGGCTCCACCATCTGGTCCATTGCCTGCTCTGCCCATCACGAAGACGAGGAAGCCACTTCCCGACATACCTGATGATCCAGAGTCGCGGCCAGCGTCTTCTGCTTCGTCGATAGCGACGCCGGCTGGCAGACCGCTCACTCGAGCTGTCACATCCTCTGGCCTACCCACCCCACGACCTACCAAGACACAATCAACCCCTGCAGTTCCGACACTGAGTACTTCCGGCGTCAGTCTGATACCTGGCTCAGGTGCGATATCACCACCTATTTCGGCTCTACCTACACCAGGCAGGACTGTTCGGAAAACAACTAGCATTGGTGCTTTCCCAGCACCTCCCAATATCGCACGAAATAACAGTCTACCGCCGAGTCCACTCTCCACTTCCACCTCCACATCCGACATCAACGGCCTACCGATCAAGAGCAAGCGCGAATCCACCAAGCACAGAAGCTCTGACGTCGGAGTGAAGAAAGTCAGGACTAGGAGCTCTGGCTATGGCTTGCGATCACGAGCATCTGCTGGCTCGACCTTGAGCTTTGGCGCATCTCCAAGTCTACTTAATGGCACTGGCGACAGCAACCTCATTTCCAGTGCGAGAGGCGCAAGAGGCTCTGACAGCTTACTGAGCTTACCCTCTCCACCACAGAGTCGGAGCTCATCTGCAAATGGCTCATACCACACCGATGGCACACAGTTCGAGGATGTCGATGAGCCAGCGGAGCGCGGCAGACCGAAGAGTCAAGATACTGTAACGGACAAGCGCAATTCCAACGGCAAAGACACCAAAGGCAACGTACTGGTCAGCGTACGTGTGCGACCTGATACCGCAGGCGACAATACAAAGCCTGAAGGAGAATGGATGGTGGATGGAAGGCGATCGTTGATCTCTTACAATGGCCGAGAAGGTGGCGACTACCGATATGACAACGTCTTTTCACCTCACGACGACAATGCACGGGTCTACGATAGTGCCGCTAAACGACTCGTCCGACGAGTCATGGAAGGCTACCACGGCACCGTGTTTGCATACGGCATGACTGGTACCGGAAAGACATTTTCGATGCAAGGAACGGCCGGCTCACCTGGTGTTATACCTCTTGCGATATCTGACATCTTTTCATATATTCGCGAAAATCCGAACCGCGAGTTTTTGCTACGAGTCAGCTATCTGGAGATATACAACGAGAAGATTCACGATCTGCTCAGCCAAAGCACGCCAGGAGTGGTACAGGAGCAGGAGATCAAGCTGCGGGAAGACAGCAAGAGAGGTGTATATGCTACACCGCTGAAGGAGGAGATCGTACAGTCGCCCAACCAGCTTCTGCGGGTGATCGCACGAGGTGATATGGCGCGGAGGACCAGCTCGACACAGTTCAATGCTCGTTCTTCACGGTCACATGCTGTCGTGCAGATCGTGGTGGAGTCTCGAGAACGAGCACCCAGCCATGGAGCCTACTTCGATAAAGAGCAGCGCCGGACGGACAAGATCTTACCTGGTGGCGTCTGCGTATCGACTCTATCCTTGATCGATCTTGCGGGTTCCGAAAAGGCTGCGGACAACAAAGAGCGGAGGACTGAAGGTGCACATATCAACAAGTCTTTGCTGACGCTGGGAACGGTCATTGGGAAGCTGTCCGGTGAAGACGACAAGGAAGAAGACAATGGTAGCAAACCGGCCGAGAAGGACAAAGAGAAAGGTCTCAAGCACTTGCCGTACCGAGACAGCAAGCTCACACGCCTGTTGCAGCCTGCACTGTCCGGAAATTCGCTTGTCTCGATCCTCTGCACCGTCCAGCTTTCTTCGGCCGGTACGAGTGCCGCCGCGACTGGCCTCCATACTGGTGAGACATTGAACACGCTCAAGTTTGCGAGCAGAGCGAAGAACAACATCGTCAGTCACGCGAAGAAGAACGAGTCAAACCCGAACAGTGGTGATCCTGGGAGTCGAGCACTTCTAGACCGGTACCGGATCGAGATCCAGGAGCTACGGACTCAGCTTGAGCAGCAGAACAAGGCGAAGGAGGAAGCTGAACAGCAAGAAGAGATCGAGAAGGATCGGAAGATGGAAGAGGAGTTGGAGCGAGCAGAGCAGAACCGGCATGAGGAGCAGATGCTCGAGATGCAGCTTGCTCGGACGGCGCTGAAGGAGCGGATCAGCCACTTGAATCGTCTCATCCTGTCCAGCAAGTCGTTGGGCGTCAACTCAGGCCGGCTGTCGAGTTTGAGTCTGATCAGTGCGCCTCCGGTCAATCGGATGAGCAACATGAGCACCAACGAGTTCGGCCGACCTGTGAGCCAGCATAGCCGGGACAGCGTCCACAGCACGCAAAGCCACCAGGTCAACAGAGACAGCGGTGCCACTCTGGAGGTCCCACTTCCGAATTCCAAAGGCGTGTCGCGGACTGTCTCCGTTGGCTCCATCACCTCTGCGATCATGCCGGCCGCCAATGTTTCCCAACTCGTCGAAGATTCCGGCGTGCTGGACGAAGAGGAGGAGGTGGGTGGCGAGATTGGCGGTGGGGTTGATGGCGAAGGCTCCGCGACCATGGCGCTGCAGAATCGCATGCTGCAGGCTGATTTGACGGATAAGAAACGGTATATCGCAACTCTCGAGAAGCGACTCCTGCAGGCGAGACGGACGAGCCACAGTCGCGTGAGCATGCAGCTCTCCACCCGCGTGGCGCAGAACGAAAGTTCCGGCTACGAAGTCGTACTTCGCGAGAAGGACAAGGAGATCGAAGAGCTCAAAGCCCGTCTCGACGACCAGACTCGGATGGTCAACGCCTTACGCAGCGCGGCGCGCAAGCGAGAAATGCTTGATGGCCGCAACAGCCTCTCCGACCCCAGCCTATCCGAGACAACGATCCGCCCAGTCTCCGCCAACGCCCTCGCAAGCCCCATCGCAACCCGCCGCGCAAGCTCCCGGCTCTCAACCCGCAGCCTCAAGATCGGCGTCAACGGCGCCAGCCACGGACACAAGAGCACGCTCTCCAATGGCCACAAGAGCAACCCGTCCACTGCTTCCCGCTCAAGCTCCGGCGTGGTGAACTTCTCGAAAACGCCTTTGAGCCCGATGGCGCTTTTGAGCCCGGCTGGATCCGATAAGTTCGATGATGCGATTGTGCGGCCGGACAAGAAGGAGAAGGCTTTCCGACGGAAGAGCGTGGATGAAATGACGATGCTGTTGGATCAGATGATTCAGGACAAGGTAGAGAGCGGGCAGGTGTTGCGAGGGGTGACGGGGAGTCTGAGGGTCAAGAGAGACACCGTCATGGAGAGGAACGGGGTCAATGATGCTGACGGAGGGGCGGAAGATAGCATCTTGGAGGTTGATGAGCCGGAGCAATTGCAGGATTGAGGGATGGAATGAAAAATTGAGAATGAGCATGTTGAGATGATATGGCTCTGCCTGCACAGCATCACCGACATCTGCTGGATATGCGCGGCTTGTTGCAGACGGCCATTGGCAGTGTCTCTTGCGAGCGTTCACGGCGGCTAGCCATGGTTCATGGATCACGGCGTTTGCACGACTGCGGGATGTGGACAGGCGGCAAACCTCGTCACCACCTGCCCACGCGGCCATGTCGACGAAGGATGGCAACAAGCGGCCAGCGATAATAGCGATCGGATTTACTTTGTTCTTGGGGTTTTGCTTTGGAGTGTTTGATGATACCCAGAAAACGTGTCTGCAATCTGCATATGCGAATGCCGTTTGGGTCTGCTACATGTATCTACTTATCTTGGCGAGGACGGGGAAGGGGATCGATGTAACATTAGGTTACCTTTTTGGTCATGGCACTGTTTGATCCTGCTACTTTATCTTGCTCATGGCACAGTTTGATCCTGCTGCTTCGCTGCGGTGCTCGTGTCATGGTGCGGCGAAGGAGTCGGGGCCGGAGGCCTGAAGCCTGGTAGAAACAACAGCCCTTCACAAGCGGAGGCTCTGCGTGACGGTGTTTGAGAGTCGGTCATGCTGCCGCCTTGGCGGAACTCCTGACCGTTACGTTGCTGTGACTGTGGTCGGCGGTTTGGAGACCGTTTCTGTATGCGCCTGTGTCGGGACGAGTAAACGTCGTATGCTGGTGAGCACGGTTCGTCATCGAAGGATGAAGTGATTTGTCTCCAACGAAATAGTCATCTGCAGCGCTCCAACGAATCACAAAATTCTGCAACGAAAGACTAGTAGAAAATCAACGTGCACAAGCGATAACCCTGGTCAGTTTCGAGAACTGCAGTGGCCGCCGTAGCTCCGTCTTGGTGGATGCGTTTCAGGTCTCCGCATTGCAGAACAAGTCCTAGTTTCGAGGAGCCTGAGTGGCCGGGTTGGCCACAGCGGGACCCCGTTGTGCTGGTCTGACATGCAGATCTACGACGATCATGCAACTTCACGACGGGTTGCGCCTCAGCTTCGGCGTCCCAAGATTCATGGTCTTCCGTTGCGCAGAGGGACGTTGTGCTTCTTGCGCCGTTTCTCTTCCTTCGTCCATTCTTCTTGTGTTTGCAAGAGGTAGCTTCACTACCGTAATCGTTTCGTTTGTGATCTGATCGAAGTGAGCCGGCTTCACATCTCCAGTTTGCCTTTCTTCCCCACGCTCGCTGGAATTCTAAATTCGAACACGATCGACGTCAGAAGTTCGAAAGCTGCAAGGATCACATGCAAACAGCGGCGAGGGACTCGTGTCAGCAAGGAAGGAAGGAACGGGCGAGGGGCCCTGGTGTGAAGCGTGCAGACCTGCGACACCGTCACGTTTGACTCCGCACACTGTGTTCTGTTTGCGAGACGGGGAGAGGAGTTGTTCGTGGGACGGGCATGGCGGATACTTCTACGGCTGCGACATTGGATGCTCATCACCTGGATCTAAACTCACGATAGTTCGAATCGCCACGCACTGCTGGCTGGGTCTACAGGCGTTTGATGCAGGCGTTTATCACAATGCGGGACCGGCGTAACACGAGTTTGTCTGTTTCTTCGACTTCTTCTTCCAGCAACTCGACACTTTGCGGCTCGTCACGAACCAGTTTGAACGAGAAGCGACATTCGAGTCCGCCACCTCCTTCGCCAACACTTCCGGCACCTGTCACGAAGGAGAACTCATCGGTGCCAAATGCAAGACCTAGGTGGTGGCACAGGATGGCAATGCGAAGCTTTGCTCTCGCATGCACGCTTGTTGCGGTCTTGCAATTCTTCTTCCAGCCTATAGCACCTTTGGGCATTCGGATACCAGGAGGGTACGGGGCAAAGTCGGACGTTGCTTCCACGACAACTAACGCTGTCGCTGATTCATACACCGAACCAGCCGCCATTGCTGTCACCAACGAAGCCGGCCATTCGAGATGGACCGTTGTCATCCCGCCCGAGCGTCCGTTCCCTCTCCGTGGTAAGGAGTACCAGGAGATCTGTCGACAAGGCCAACGACTGCGGGACACCTTGTCCCAGGAGTCACGTCTGGTCAGAGCGAAGGACTGGCGGCGCAAGGGTGGGTACTACTCACGCGACCACACATACCTGGACGTCGAACAAGCCGAGACAATTGGTGTGTTACCAGCTCTGGAAGCTGACTCTGGTGTCAATGTCTGCGACAAAAGCATGACCTTTGTGCTAGATGCCGAGGATGCGAGCTTCGGCAAAAGCCTCCTCATGCTCTGGCTTAGCTATGGCCTGGCAAAGAAGGAAGGCCGAGCTTTCTTCATCGACGACTCTCGGTGGGCCTATGGCCAGTACAGCACTTTCTTTGCTTCGCTGCCTACGTCGTCGTGCGTTCAGCCACCACGCCACCACATTGTGCCTTGTCCGCACAGCGCAAAGCACCTGCTTGTTTCATCCGTAACTCTGCCCTGGACCTACGGCTCCGCCTTCGAGAAAGAGTTTTCCCAATTTCGTCAACACGGAGCCTCTCGAAGTCGGCGGATCTATGATCTTCTCCGCCGTGGCTACGAAGATCTCTTCATCCTGCAAGGCGAGGATGCCTTATACGCCGCCTCACGCCTCGCGAAGTTCAGTGAAGATGCCCACCTCCATGCCGGCACAGTTGTTGGCATGCACATCCGCCGAGGTGACTTGCATCCGCTAGAGTTCCAGTTCTCGCAGGATTACATACCCATCGAACGCTACGCTGCTGCATCCCAGAATATGCTACGCAATCAGCTTCACGCCAGCTTGCCGGAAACCCACAAGGCTGCCGATGACTTCCATACGTTCCTCGAGTACGTGCACTCGCCATTGCTGCTAGGATCCGACGATCCGGAGATGTTCGACTCCGCGGAACTGAAGGAGGCCGCCGCGCCGTTCGTGGTCCAGAAAGCGCAGGAACGGATTCAGCTCGCTACGAAAGCTACCCTGGATCTCGCAGCGCCAGCAGAGTCTTTACGCGAACCGGGTTCAGCATATGTGAAGCACGTCGATGAGAATTCAGGCTGGGAGGGCGGCTTCTACAGCTCGTTGTTCTTCGCGCTTGGGCAAAGCAGACCCGGCCAGACATCGTCGTCTCCAGTCAACGATATTCCGGACTCATCCCCATCGGAAGCGACGAAGCATATCCGGAAATTAGTTGGGCGCGCTTACCTGCTCGATCTGGCTGTCCTCGGCGAGAGCGACGGTGTCGTGTGTGCTGTTAGCAGCGCATCTTGTCGGCTTCTGGGTGTCATGTTGGGCTGGGACGCTGTCATCGGAGGCCAGTGGATGAACGTCGACGATGGCCGGCCTTGGTCTTGGGATGGGCGAGGTTGATTACCTTCTCCTGGTGGTATCGCGTTGTACTTCTCTGCATAGCGTGCGTTTGTTTAGAAGATACCCAAGGTAGTCTATGTACTACAAATCGCATGTTGGCCCTACCTTACATGCCATGAGTTCGTACTTCGGAAGCATTCTCCACAGTCATTCTTGCTTTCTGAATGATCCTTCCACATTTCCCCACAAAAGTATACTGTAAACGCCATTTTGGCCCAAAACGGAAAGCCCCGGGACACGTGGTTCACACCAGAATTTGTTCTGGTTGGGGCATCTACCAACTCATCACAACCTTTTCAAGCGAAGGATCTTATGCAAGTGCGTACAGAATGCCGTTCCGCGACTTCGAGCGGAACGATTCCAGCATCCATACGGCTTCCTGATGTGCCCCATCGCGACCATCTCCAAGCACTCGTCACCTCGGTACACGGCACATTAGCCGTCATAGGACATACATCCGATGCATATCGACCTCAAAGGTTTGAGACCGACGTCTTCTCCTTCTCACTACCTCGTGAGGTCCTGACATAGCTTCCAATGATTCCTCACATCTTCACTGACTGCTGAGGCTGTCCTGGCCACGATCGACCTCTCCACGGCCTCAGACAAGCAGTTCTTCGTCCATTGGACGTCCAGGACCAGCGATGGGCTCATCCGACGCCACGTTTGGCGATGACAAAGCCGACGCCCACCTACACGAACTCGTGGGCAGCCCATCGACTCCATCAGATGCTAGCGAAACCGAGAAATCTGCTACCTCGATAGCGCCAGCTCCTCCGGCGCCAGCACCAGATGCTGATGGCGGACCACGAGCATGGCTGCAAGTCGTGGGCTCGTTCCTGGTCTTCAGCAACCTCTGGGGCTTTACCTTTGCTTTCGGGAGTTTTCAGACGTACTATGAATTGACGTATATACCTCAACAAGATGCATCGACCATCTCCTGGATAGGCACGGTCTCGACTTTCTTGCTTATTGTTGGTGGCATTCTGTCTGGACCTTTCTTCGACCGCGGTCATTTCAAGACGATGCTGTTCGCCGGCGCTGCTATCGAGACCTTCGCCGTCTTCATGCTCAGCTTGTGCTCGGTGTACTACCAACTATTCCTCACCCAAGGTCTCCTCATGGGTCTCGGCAATGGCTTACTCTACGTTCCTGGCCTAGCTTTAGTAGGGCGCTCCTTTAGGACCCGCCGCTCGATCGCCATGGCCATCACAACCTGCGGCGCACCATTCGGCGGTGTGATCTACACCCTCATCTTCGAACAGCTCATCAGCCGCATGAGCTTCGGCTGGACGGTACGAGTGATGGGCTTCGTGATGCTCGCCTTCTACCTCATCGCCTTCCCGCTCCTCCTCTTCCGCGCAAACAATGTCGGTAACCTCTCCTCCGGCACGAAACGCAAATTGATCGACCTCGGCGCTTTCCGGGATGTGTTCTTCTGCTGGTACACATTTACGAACTTCTTCATCTTCTTGGGATACATGGTTCCTTTCATCTTCATGGCATCTTACGGGCAGACGGCGTTGGATATGACTCGGAGCAAGGCATTGAATGTCATCATGATCGCTCAAGCTTCGTCGATACTAGGACGACTCGTGGCCGGCCAAACAGCAGCAAAAGTCGGCGTAATGGTCCCATGGGTCGCTTGTGCTGTCTGCAGTGGCGTCTTCTGCATCGCGTGGGTTGGCGTGCGAAGCGTAGGGTCTTTTATCGCGTACGCCGCATTATACGGGTGCTTCAGCGGAGCTCTCATCCCGCTCCCACCCAGCGTGTTTCCAGTCATATGTCCGGATCCGAAGGTGTTGGGAGCGAGACTGGGAATGGCACAAGGAATTGGCTCAGTGGCGAGTTTGATCGGAAGTCCGATCGCTGGTGCTTTGACGAGGATCAATTCACAAGGCAGTGCAGGTGGTGTGAACTACATGCCTTTGCAGCTGTTCAGTGGGGTGACGATGGTGTTTGGAGGAATCAACTTGATCGGGTTATGGATGATGCTGATCAAGAAACGGGGGGTGAAGAAATGGATATGAGGTAGGAGGAGTTGAGTCAAAGGTTTCTTCACCTTGAATTCATTGCCCGTTCGTTTTCATTCTCAATCCCATCTCTGGTGTGTGACCGATTTCTCACGCGGCCTCGCATTGACGCCAGAAACCATGATCTCAGCTTATCGCACTTCGTGATGATTTCGTACATCTCGAGCCCATCAACCGGAGGCGCAGATGGTTGGTGGCAACATGTCTCCCCAAACAGTACCATTTGACGCTCCTGGCAGACAGCAACCGGAATCGAACATCTCTTTCAAACAGGAGAGGTAAGACACTGTCGCTAACGTGAGTACCACAGTGGCCGGATGACCATCCGCCTTACCTTTGAAGGCCCTCCCTCTTTCACCGTCCCTCTCCTGGCTAACAAACAATGAGTGCCATTCCCGTCAACATCGTCTTTACCCACCCCGTCCTTCTTGTGGGGTGTGCAATTGGCAACGCCATCTGCGGTGTATGGACCCGCCCATTATCACCTATCACTGGATATGCACTAAACGTGCCGAAATCCTTCTATATGTGTTGCTTCGACAGGTGGAGACACGGGCTAGACTTCGGAAAAGTTAAGCAGGTGCACCAGGAGGACGGAGCTGTGGTGCTCAACGGCCCGCACAAGGTAAGGCATACTCAACGATGCAAGATGATTGAGTTAACCTACATAAAGGCCCACGTCATCGATCTCGAAGATTATGACGACCCATGCATGCGAGCATGCATGGAGAAGCAACCGGTACAGGAGCGTTCAGCACGATGAAAGGTGAGCGGCGGTGCGTCTACCCTTTATTTGGTCGTGATCACGCTGACGGAGATCTAGTACACGCAATTTGTTCAGTAGTGATGTCCAGCCCGTCGCCACTTGCAGAACACTCACCGTTGTGTGCCTGCACGTACCCTCTATCGTGGCCTCTAATATTAGCAAGCTGACGTTGGACCCCATCCCGTTCAACCAGAGTATCACCCACACTCGGCGCCAAATCCAACATGCATCATCTCAGCTTTACCATGCAGCTTTCTGGAAGCGCACGCCGGCCCCGAGATTCGTAGATCGTTTTTGGTTCCATACAGAGGCATCGTTACTAAGTCCTTGCCAACGTGCCGGAAATCCGCATATAGCAGCTGAGTACGGTCAGATACACTCACCACACCCCTTTCAAAACCTCTTCTCTCCTTTATACTTCCTTCTACCCTCAAGCCATGAGCTCCTTCCCCGTCAACATTTCCACTAACCCGGCGCTGCTCCTACTCCTTTACATCCTTCTCGCCGTCGGCAAAAGCATCCGCAGTATATGGACCGATCCGAAGACGATACTTAGGGCAATCTACCGCGATCTCTGAAGAGGCGCGCCGTACTACGGCAAAGTCGACCTTCTTCACGGGGGATGGGTGTATAGCGTAGCAACTCGCACGAGGTACGAAGACCCCAGGAGGTCGAGAACGCTTAGCGGCTGGGCTGATGGACTCCAAGGGACTGATCGACGAGCTCGAGGCCGCTCTGGTGGCCTGAATCATTCGCGAAGCGCTGTCGAGGATCAAACGCTATCGAGGGCTCAGGTCGTGCGTAGGCGGAGACCTGCCATGTGGCGGCTCATCAACAACGGCGAGTAAGAACAAAAAGCCGCCTATGTGGCTCAGAGAAGAAGTTCCAGGATGCGGGATCTCGCGACCTCCATCGAATGCTGGATCTCTCACCGTCTCACGGCACCGCAGCTGACGCTGCTATCGAAGGGCATGGTTGTGTCAGAGCGAGAAATGTCATAGCAGGAATATCAGCCACACTTAGCCCTGGGCACAGATGATGTCAGTCAAATCGTCGGGTGTGATGTCGTCGCGCTAGAATCTTTGCGAGAGGTTGGAATACTCAGCCGCATCAGCGATCCTTCGGAAAGTTGCGTTCCAGTACTTCACTAAGGTAACTGCCCAACCACATGCCCATTAGCTTTCCCCTCCACCTGACCCTCAACCCCAAACTCGCCTTCCTTGTACTGCCGTACTGGTTCACACCAGCCAAATGTATCCCGCACCTTCCCGGTCTGAATGCCTTTGAGCTGTGTTAACAATTTCACCACCGCGGGTCCTGGCTCGTCGCCACCGCCTTGGTACTTGAAGAGGTCGTTTCGGCTGCGCATGGTGATGGATTTGATCGGCACGAGAGCGGCGGCGGTGCCGGCGGCGGCGACTTCGGTGAAGGTGGGTAGTTCGTCGTATTTGATCTGGAACAGTGGTTAGTGGAATGAGACGGAGAGGGGTGGTCATGACACCGACCGATCGCTTCTCGACTTTCCACCCAAACGTACTCCGCGCGATCTCGCATATGCTGTCGCTCGTCACACTCTTGATCACATTATGGCTATCCGGCACCACAATCGTGACATCCCTCCCCTCCCCTCCAGCATCCCCTCTAACCCCAATAAACCCACTAGTCGAGAACTCATCAATCTCCGTCCTCGTCCTACTATCCAAATGCAACGTAATCCCGTACCCTTCCTCCCGCGCTTTATCACTATGCCTCAACACCGGCGCGTAGTTCCCGCCCACCTTCGCCGAGCCCGTCCCGTTCGGCGCCGCGCGGTCGAAGTCCTCTAGGATTAAAGCTGCGACGGGATGTGTGCCGTGATAGACGCCGGTGGGCAAGACGTAGACGACGAATGTATACTCCTCTGGTGGGCTCAGGCCCAACTGCGCGGAGCTGCCGAAGAGGAGGGGGCGGATGTACATCGCTGCGCCTGTTCGGTGAGGGGGTACATACTCTGCATTGAGGCTTACAGCCAGATGCACACATCTCCTAAACATCTCCACCGGCACTTCAGGGATCGAGATAAAAGAGGCAGAATGTTGCATTCTCTCAGCGTTCTGCTGGGGGCGAAAGATGTTGATGGTTTGGTCGGAGGGGTCGCGGAAGGCTTTGAGGCCTTCGTAGCATTGTTGGCCGTAGTTGAGGGCGGGGGCCATGCCGTGGAGGCGGAGGAAGGGGGAGGAGACGAAGGTGGGGGTGGTCCATTGGTTCGTTTTCTTGGAGAAGTGGCTTTCAATGTGGCCGTTGACTTCGCGGACGCGGAAGCCGATGTCGTCCCAGTCTGAGTAGCCATGTTAGTTAGCAGTGGCCTGGTATAGGGAGGGAATGTGGGCATTGACGTACCAATGGTATTTATACAACCGGGGGGGAAGGAGGAGGCCATTGTCGCTGGTGGAGGTTGTATACTTGGTTGTTGGTGTTGGACGGGACCAAGGGAACTATATTGAAGCACTATCTCTGACCGAAGCTGACGTGTAATCAGTCTGAGTTTCTCGAGTACAGTAATCTGTCATCGCATCTCACTCCGAATCGAACAATTTCTCCCGCTCTCCGACCTCGGCTTGTGCCTGCTTCCTGCACGATCCCCAGATCTCGGTAGTTTCGCGCTAGTTGAATGCAGCAGATATATGAACGTCTCATGTTTATTGACCTCATTCAATAATACGTGTCGCCTCCTGTACAACACCACTCCCGTCGCCAACATGATACCCACGAAGATACAATAGCACAACCCCAACCCGATCTCAACAACCACCATCAACATGACGACCCGCCGCCAACTCATCTCCATTTTAACCTTCTCCGCCCTCGCCGCCCTCATCTTCGTCACGGCCTTCCGCTCCGGCAACCCCTTATCCCCCAAACCCCACCACCCCTCCCAGAACTCCGACCTCTCAAGCTCCGTCCTCTCCCAACCCTCCCTCACCGGCCCCGCGATTGCCCGCAAATTGGGCAACGAAACCGCAAAAGCCGAGCTCGGCCGCTCAAGCTGGCACCTCTTCCATACAATAATGTCCCGCTTCCCCGAAACCCCCACCGCCGACGAGTCCGCCGCCCTCAAATCCTACATCCACCTCTTCCAGCGCCTCTATCCCTGCGGAGAATGCGCGGGCCACTTTGGGGAGATTCTGAAGCGGTATCCGCCGCAGGTGGGGAGCAGGAATGCGGCGGCGGGGTGGGCGTGTCATGTGCATAATGTGGTGAATGAGAGTTTGGGGAAGGAGGTGTTTGATTGTGCTAAGATTGGGGATTTTTATGATTGTGGGTGTGCGGAGGATGAGGAGGGAGGCACTGCAGGGAAGAAGAAGGGGGATGTGGAGGGAGAGCTGGTGGAGGGGAGGAAGGAGATGAGTAGGGAGGAGGTTGAGAGGGTTACGGGACGGAAGGGGAGGATGGCGGATCCGGTCAAAGAGCACATGGCGCAGCGGTATCAGTATGTTAAGGTGGAATGAATGATTGGATCCTCATGCTATGGCATAGATGGCTGCTCCGTCCTCAGCATCCAACTGACACCGCGATCCCGACCATCCCGCTCGCCTCAAAACAAATCACAAATGCCTCCCCTCCCTACACTTCTTGGCATCAAACAACACATCCGCCACAAGAATCCTCAGCACCCACATCGGCAATTCCCGCGAACTTCCCTCATTCGCCCTCACCGGCTTCCAGCGCGCGTACATCGCCTCCGCCTCGAGTGTCGAAGTGCCGGCCAGACAAGCGTCAATTACGTACTGCGCTGCGGTGGCGAGAGCATCGACGATGTCCTCGTGGGTCGGTATGTCCTGGACGGTTGGGAGGATCCAGGGGCCTGCGTCGTTGAGGATGAAGTGGGCGAGAGCGCGGAAGGTGGAGTTGAACCAGAGGTCGGGGGTGGGGGTTGTTGGGGGGACGGTGTGTTCCAGGGGGCCGTCCGTCATGGTGGTGGGTGGTTGAGTTTGTTGAGGGTGCCGTTGGTTGTGGAGAGGTGGCTGTTGTGGAGTAGGTGGGCGGCTATATATGGCCACCATGTTGTTGTGCTGCCCGTCACATTGTTGCATGGAGGAAGAAAACCGCTGCATGCTGGAACTGGCTGGAAGTGACCTGGAAGCATCCTCCTTTAACAGAGCTTTTCTAGTCGCGACGACATCTCGAGCCTTCTCACTCCCACCGGACAAAGCAGTGACACCAGCCATGGTCCCACTGGAAACCTCTGGTGTCCTGCCGCTACGTTGTGCTCCTGGGCAGGTCGTGGAAGATTCGCTCTGCTGGCTTTGTCTGGCTCTGTATATAGGAGAAGTACGCCGCGCCCAGACGGCAGTGACCTTCATCGACGAACTGGAAATCAGGACAGCATGTCAGAAGAACTCAGCTCCGCTGGAAGCTCTGGCAAGCCGAATGCAAGTCAGCTGCCCCCACAGAGAAATACACATTCCTAAGACGATACAGCAGATCAAAATCTCAACCGGGATCAAGCCGACCCCGTCCCAGCCAACCAGAGTCAGGGATGGCAAGTGCCTGGGTATCATGACCAGCTCCTCACAGCTGCAGGAATAATGGAGCTCATGAACAGAATTCATCAAAACCTTAACCCATCCATCCCCAGTATCGCACATTGGGGCGATTTCAAGAAGGAGGGCTTGGTCCGTGCCCTCGTCCACTTCTCTGCTGCAGTCCGCGACTATTGTGCTGCACTAGACATTCCTCTCAAGCGGGAGTTGCGCCAGAAGTGGTACGCCATCTCAGTTGAAGGGGTGGCGGGTTTGGCTGGAGTCGAGACGCCCGTGCTTAAAGTTCTGCTGTATCAGTGTCTGCTTGATGAGAAGGCTGTAAAGCAGGCACAAACGGCACACGAACGAGATTTGCGCGCTGCTGCCACCAACTTTAGTGCGAACGTTCTCACAGCTGTTCTGGATTCTCTCATGCTCGCCCGGGACAGGCATACTTTCATCCCTGACGTGTCTACCCTCAAGCGAGGGACGAGATCTGAACTGCGCGGAGCTCTCCTACGCCTCGCCGACTGGATTGTCAAGCAACGCTCCACGCTACCAATGGACAAGTTTGGGCAAGAATTGCCAAATAAGTGGGGCACTGTGCTGAAGCAACTCATGGCTGCTGTTTTCGATGATTTGCCTGTCTCCGCGTTGAGCATTTTGGTACATACGTGCATGGTCGATGCTAAAATTGTGCTGGATCCCAGGTCTGGACTACAGCAGCAAGCTGGACCGAGCACGCCCGCTCCAGTCGAGCAGAACGACAGCGGTATGACGGCGGGCATGGACCAAGCATTCGGCGGCGAGCAGTCGCAAGACCAAACGGGTGCTGCAGGATTGGGTGCTGCAGAAGAATTCGACCTCAGCCCGTTTCTGCACATGTCTGAGGATGGTACTGTCGCTGCGGAGCACGACTTTCAACACTCCTCCAACCCCACAGTTCTGGATTCTCAGAGCGAGCCGCAGACTAACACACCTTTCGCCGGCTTCTTCAACCCCCTTACTGAAGAGCAAGTGGCGCAAGGCGGTACTGAGCTCAGCGACCAGACCTTCACCCATCAGCCTCAGCTTGACGCAAGTACTCCACAATTATTCGACCTGGACAACATCGTCATCGCGATTCTCCAACGCAGACTCGCCAACATATCAGTACCCACTGTCCAGGATTTGATCGATCAGAACGTGTCACGTGATAAGCTTTTCTTGGGGTTCGTCAGGGCTCTTTCTGAGCTTGTACCTATGTGCGAGCCAGGGAACAAGAACAAGCCTGAGGTTCTTGCGAAGTGGAAGCCTCTGAAGGACGAGCGGGACGGGTTGACGGACTGGGACCAGGACTCAGTTGGGAAGTGGTCGGTTGAGGAGTTGAGGGAGAAGTTGCATGAGATCTTGAGTGATGCGTGGGATGTGCAGACGCCGAGTGGCTAATCGTGATGTGGTGAGAGGCAGTTCGCGCTGACAGTAGATATGGTGGCATGGAGGGAAATGAGGAACTTGGCTTTGATGATGGACTTCGTTCAAGTGGTGCGAATTCGCTGTAAGTCTTGTACACACGTTGCTCTGTTGACTGCTCAAGCTCGATATCTCAATATGTCCGCTACTGTCTCTGTATCGCCACATGCTCACCCAGCCATGTTCGTACATTAGACTGTCTATAGAGGCAAAACCTCTATCTTGGACATGGCTGGATCACACCTGGAACCATACACATCCGCAAGAGTATGCTATCTGTGGCTGCGACTGGGCCGGTTTGATGTGTCGGGTATTGAGCTCAGATGGCCAAGAAGAGGACAACCAGGACAAGGAACTGAACCGCTTTGACGTGAGATCAGCATTATCACCAATTGCGGTACAGCATGCTCGAGCTTTCGAATCCTCGCGGACAAAGCAGAGCAAGCCAGAAATTGGTCTGCAAGCACTGGAAGCCTCTGGAGCTCCTGCCTTTGGCGTTGCCTCCAACAGCTCCTGGAAGGTTCCCTCTCCTGGCTTTGTTGGTCTTCATACTTAAGAACAGGGTCCCTTCTCCATGATGGCAGCTTCTTCTTCAAACAACGGGTCGGAAATCAGATCATGTCGTGCGAAGAGCACCCTGTCGCTGGGAGCTCCAGACAGATAGATCAAAACATGCGCTCATCCCAAAAAGCACATATCCAGCGCGCCATGTCGCTCTCTCAAGACGCACAACCGTCACTCCAGCAGCATCATATCGACACATCCACACAGGCTCTGCAGGTACCTGGGTTCGAAGACCAAAACCAAGTCCTCACCCGCCCGCAGTTTGCAAACCTCCTCCAGAGGGCTTACGAGGGTTATGATGATAAGATCAATATCGTACGCTGGGAAGATGACTACCAGGCACACGGCATGCTCGAGACGCTTGGTCGCTTTGCTGTTTGGATCCGTCTCAATTGCGCGAGTACGAACTCTCCTCTCAAGCACGAGCTCTACAGCAAATGGTTCGCCATCTCGCAAGAAGCATACAACGGTGCGCTTCGCGGAACCTCTGCATCCGCCCTGAGGGTTCTGCTCTACCAGTCCTTGCTCGACCAAAAGGCTTTGCGAAAGGAGGATCGAGTGATCCAAGAACAGAGTGCAGCAGGCAACCTCGACGGCATAATCAGTGCTGTCGTCGACCAACAGGATGCTACTAGCCACGTCCCTCCAGTCTCCACGTTGCAAGGAGCGCCAGAAGCAGCACTCCGTAAAGCCCTGTTTAGTGTTTCCGACTGGATCGTTCGTCAATGTAACACTCCACCAGACAGTGAGGTCAGGAGAGAATGGCATGCGAAGTGGGCACTTGTTGCTCATCAAGGCGCCAGTGGCATGTTCAACGATATTCCTGTGGCTGCGTTGAGTGTTTTGGTGTACCACTGTTTCTTAAATGCTCACGCTATGCTCAGCCCAGCCTTCGGCGTTGTACACTCGCAGTTACAATCGAATGCTATGGACTGGGATGCTCTAGATGGGTTTGACTCCAATCAAGTGGTCGATTTCTACACTAGCTCTGGTCTTGGCTCTCATCCGCAGGGCTCTGTGGTCTTTCCGCCACCACTCGAGAAGAACGCTTCCAGCGCCACAGCAGCCGACAAAGGGTTTGATATCGATCAATTGATATACGATACACCGCCGACTTTGGAGGAGTTGGTATCTGCAGCCTCTGGACAGCAAAATCTGCTTAACCAATCCCAAAGCCAGAATTTCCTCGCAATACAAGATGATCCCAGCTTGAATCTTCTAGGTATGCAGGAGCCGCCTTTCCAGCCGCAGAACTTTGAGTTGTTCCCAGAACTAGCCGGCCAAAACCCGCCGCACCCCTTTCAGGTTCATAATCGTGCTGAAGGAGACCACATCCCAGTCGCGCGAAATCCTGGAAAGCAGAAAATGCCTGCCCAGCCGTCCTACCTGGATAACGTCCCAACGCCCTTCGACCTAAACACCATTACGATGTCCATCCTGCACGACCCCGTCACTCCCCAGCTCAGAGTGCCCAACAAGAGGGTCTTGGATGAGCAGATGGTCTCACAGCCGGTCTTGTACAAAAACTTCCGCCTCGCTATCGAATGGATTTTGCGCCGCTGTGAGAGGCAGAGGACGTCTGACGTGTTGCAGAAATGGGAGACTTTCGAGGATAAAATCAAGGATACGTGGTCAGCGTCGGAGCTGACATTGCCAGTGTACCTCGTCTTGCTCGATGTGTACATGCTGCGGGCGAACCCTGCTTGAGATGCTGTTGTGCTCGAGTGGCGGATTGCAAGGGCTGCGGAAGAGATATCGGTACGACAGAATCAGGATCTACTACATCGTTGGTAGGCGAGGGAAGCGGCAGTATTGCTTAGGCGACATCGAGTGGCTGTCAGTCCTGTAAGTATTGCTGCTCTTTCAGAATGCTCATCGCTCTCCTTGCTGTGTTGAGACCGGTCTTTCCCTCGTAGCGGCTGACACTGATTTATTGAAGCATGGAAGGCTAGAAGCACTCTCCTTTAGCCACTTTTGTATTGGCAACCTCGACCTACGATCTCCGACATGCGATTAACGGTAAAGCAACTATGGTCCTCAAAAGCGCCTTCTACCTTCCGAAAAGCAAGCAGGACCGTCCTCGTTATTGTTCTTAACTCAATAACAAGCTCACTCTACACTCACCATCGGACTTCTCCTCGCCGACGAGCAGTCCTCAACACAGTAGAGCAAACGACGTGTGCACCAGCCTCAAAATCTTCGCGGAGATGGCTGCAAACCAGCCCCAAGGCCCACTCCAGCGGCACGACACACCGCAACCTCATGAGCCTCAGAACCTCGATCCCAAGATCCTTCTCGACCGTGCAATGAGATCCATAATCAAACACGGCGACCCAAATATCGTCATTCCCACCGTCAAAATCCTGAGCGGTGTATCAGCAGCTACCCTCACCGACTGCCTCTCTCGCCTAGCCCAGTGGATCATCAGCCAGTGTCCACTGCCGCGAACCACGTTCTCCGCGATCGTAACGGACGAATGGTGCAACAAGTGGAGCCTCGTCGCCAGATACGCGTCCAAAGGAATCTTCGGGAAGGACCCTAAGGCAACGTTGAGCACGATGCTTCATCACTGTATCTCGGACGCGCAACTGGTGTCGAGGGCTATGATGCAGAAGTCTCCGGGAACAAAAGCGGAGGAAGCTACTGCTATCAAGCTCGAGGAGGGTACATCGGATAATTCTGTGCTGGAGAGTGTTGCTGTTGCGCTGCCGACCCCCCAGGAAGAACTCAATATGAGCCCATACGATAGGCCGACCTACGATAAGGAGTACGTCATTACTCATCCCAACGAGCACTTCTACCATGCTGGCGGCGGTATGTGGAAACATGGCGTTCATCCAGTGCATGGTGCTTCCAGCGTAGGAGGGAAGAAGGTGAGGGGCAGCGGATATCCGAGACGCGGATATGGAAGTTTCGACGGAGTGGACAGCACGGGTGATGATATCGAGTGATCACGCGGGTTTGAGCCAGCGAGTCCGGGGTCGGAGAGGGCGGTGATGTTATTGTTCAAATAACATAGCAAGCACAATGCATTTCAGAGTCGTCCCATTGCCCAGAACGATCCGTGATATTGACAAGGGACCTGATCGCGGCACGGCAGTCTCTATCGTCATCGGAGAACGGTGTACAACAGCTGTACGACTTTTTGGAAAGCACAGGCGGGATGTCTTTAGTTCACTGATTGTATCCAGCACTGCGGGACCGGAGGCTAGATTTCTGCATGGGAGGTTTGTAATGGGCGAATTGGGATGTGGAGGAGTTGATGGGGTTAAAGGGTAAGATTGAGAGGCGGCCTGGATTCTTGACGATTGGGCTGATACATTGAGCGATCAGTATCAGTGGGAATGTCACATGCCTTCTACACTGGTCTACATCGTCTTGTGGCTGCTTACAGAATTACATCAAGATGTTTTCGAAACTCGATGCTGTATCTCGCGCAACTCTAAGAGGAGCCACAAACGGTAGAAAGGCTGGACACTGTTGTTAGAGCCTGATTCGAGCCCCGAATGTACACTGTCTGGATAGTCACCGCACACCTTGACCTCCATTGGACTTCCACTCGGGTACCGTCACAAACGAAATGCCATCCTAATCTTGTGCTCTCTGCATCAGCCGCATCGGAGGTCCCATCTGTGCCATCGTTCGACGTTCGAGTATCTGTTGGCAAGGCTATATTCGAGCTGTATCCTGAAGAAGGAACGAGCATAGTACCGGCTTACCTTCGAGCCATGCGTGAGAGACTGCGGTTCCACTTCTCCATATCAGCTTGCTCATATTACCTGAAAGCGAAGTGTAAGAAGCTTACAGCGTTACTATGCCCTGCAGCGTCGTAGAAGACCACACACAGCGCAGCCGGCTTCGAGGCAATCGCCGTCGTCGTCGCATGCGTAATTGATGCAGGCTGATATCGGTACAGTACTGCCCTGACGTGCTTCGAGAGCAGCGCCGCCCGCGATATGCGGATTTGGGGGCACGGCAGCAGCCATCGCGAACATGGCTGATACGAACGGGGCGATGAGATGCATGTCTGTCGGTGTAGATGGGTAGAGTATGGTACTGAAAGGTGTTGATAGATATTGGTCAAGGAAACAGTGATGGAAAAGTGGAATGTAGTGAGGGAGTCCTGTACTTATACGGCATCGGTTTGTAGATCGATAGTCGAAGCAGTTTCATATGTACGGTGACTTGGAGACGAACAGAGCGCAATTGGCTTCAAACTAGGCCGTGCTACCATCTTTCTCCGAAGTTGCGTCGCTACACTGAAGGTAGGCTATTGCGAGATGAATGCGACCACGAAGATCAAATGTTGTGATGAATTGGGTGGAAGGATGCGTGGAGACGACACGCAACGTTGCGCAAGCGGTCTGGATCGTATTCGTTGTTCGCTACTGTGTTGGTATGCCGATCAATGTCCATCATAAGTAGGTCGGAGAGACACACTGGAGAAATGCTCATTATCCAAGCGGTCTTGTTCGTACTTATCGTTCGCGGGGTGTGTTGGTACGCCGATCAACCTCCTTCACGAGCGACGAACCGCGACGAGCTGCGACGAAGGCGAGCGAATGGGACATCGCAGGTAGCAGGTCTTTCTCATACTTCGTTACCACCCCCTCATCCTCCTCTCCAGAGCACGACTTCGTCCTTCATTGGATTGTGTCGATCAGTGTGGAGAGACCAGCCTGACCAGGTCTGCTTCTGATCCGAGGGCAGTGATCGGAGATGCCTCGTTCGTAACAGGAGACTTAGACTCTGGTACTTACTTCCCCATCTTCCATGGTCCGCTCGCATGTTGTCTGTGTGATCGACTTGCAAAGGTCATCTGAGGGTTGTCTTTGAGGGGTGTCGTCTGAGGTCTCAAGGAACGCGGCTCTAGCCGGCGCTAGGACGCGCTATGGCCTCCACAAGATACGGATATGGCTTTCCACTATAGCCTCGACAAAGTCACCAATCCTTTGTTCCGAGGTGATATATGAAGATCACCGTACGATCTAGAGTGTGGAGCGCAGATCGGCGGCAGACATGTTGGCGAGCTAGCATGCCTAGCACCTCCCTGTTCTTAGGTACCTATATCCGCTGTTACGACATCTTCGCTTAGGTTGCAGGCGCTGCACCGAGGAGGGACGCTACCTTCAGACTGCATGTGATTGCTACTTGGTAATTTGCGATTTGTAGCCTGGAGGTACCGTATCACCTGCTGTCCTCCCGTCTGTGAGGCCCTGCTCCCAGCAGCCTTCATCGAAATATTCTGCATGCAATCCACCCATTGCGCTTCGGAGTGCAAAAACTCTGCCTATCCATTGACAAGCACGACATGGCTTCTACAAGAGTAGTACTGTCGCGGACAGGCATTGCAATTGCTGTGCGACAGTCCTCTAACTTTACTGTCATCAGCCTTGACGACATGACGGTACATGTGTTGACATCGAGCGGTCAGCCACTCTTCATACTTAGCCAGCAGTGCAAGATTTGGAGCATCGCTCTGCATGGCAACACTCTGCTTGGTGGCGACATGGATTGCGGCAGAATCCACATGTGGGATCTGTCAACGGGGTATGAGCCATACTGAACGATACGCTTCACAGACTTTATGCCCTTGTTAATGGTGTTCCCAGACACCAAACTCGCACGTTTGCTGGCCACAGCGCTACGGTCCGCTGCATTGCCTTCGTTTCTGCGGACTGTTTCATCTCCACCTCCCGTGACACCACGGTCAAGCTCTGGTCGCTCAAGGCTGAAGCCGACAATGGTTCATGCATCGCTACTTTCACAGGACACGGCGCCTCTGTCGTAGATCTTGCCCTCGACGCATCTTCGTTAGTCGCCGCCACTGGGAGCTATGACGGCACTTGCCGCCTTTGGGATCTCGTTGGCAAGCGAGAATGCCTCAAGGTCGGTAGTGAAGATGAGGAACGTGTTCGTACTGTGGAGTTCATACGGATTCCTGATGTGGGCACTGGTAGTCAGGAACTGGTGGTCACAGGTGGCGTGAACGGGCATGTGAGTTGCTGGAACAGCGGGACTGGAGCGCATATTGCAACATTGAGCGGACATACATCGATGATAGTACACCTCGTTACGGCTGTGGATCTTACTACCGGCGTTAACACTTTGATTGCCGCAGATACGAATGGAGCGATCAGGGCCTGGGACCCCTGCGGTAGCTGGTCCTTACGGTGGGAGGTTCCAACGGCTCATGGCAAAGCAGTCAGGTCCCTGAATGCGAGAGACAAACACGTGATCAGTGGAAGTGCAGATGGCACTGTTAAAGTGTGGGAGGTCGCGACAGGTCACCTAGTAAAACAGGTTGGCGATACCGGCAGTGGCCGAGCCATCTATAATGTCGCTTTCAACGAAGATGGCCAGGCTGGTATCAATGTCGTGCTTGGTGAAGGCGGAGACACTGTGTTCGAGGTACGTTGCTGTTGTTGTGTTAACCTAGCGCCTTACTTACTACAACCCAGATCATTCCCTTCGAATAGAGCAGCAATCAAGACAGATGTCTGTCCATCTTATCCTCAAACCTTTGAGAAGCGACCGCTCTAGAGCAAGTTGAAAGGTCATGTATGTGGTTCACCGATTGTCTCCAGCACTCGGCCATTATTCTCTAGCAAACCATGGAACGATCTCTCTGCTCTCTTTGTCCGCTCCATCATATAGATACCAGACATCGCAGTACCCGTGATGATGCTCGCCATTACCATACAGCAGTCCGACCACCATGGCAGACACAAACAACTCCGCTTCAGCCGATCCAGGCAGAGACGAACGCAGTGCCGCTCCTTCGCCACCACCCCAGGCCACCCGCCAACAACAGGCCCAAAACGCCATCGCTTCATGGGTCGACACCACTGCAGCCGCCGCCAACAACCCAGCACAAGCCGCAGCCGTTGTGCCAGCTGGCTTAACTGCTGCAGACATCCGCCTGACCCAAATCGTAAGTCATCTCATCGACCACCGCCACCCAGACACCCCCCTCCCCGCCGTCGCAGACGCGGACCTCCAAGACCCATCGAAGTTAGGCATCAACCACTGCCTCTGGCGCACCTCTCACTGGATCACCGACAACTGCAAAGACCTGACCAGCGCCTGGAAACAGCAGTTCCACCAACAGTGGTTGCCAATTAACCTGTGGACGGCGATGCCTCCACTCAATACGACTCCCGAGTCTGCATTGCGGATTCTGTTGTGCTACTGTCTGGAAGATGCGCGGTCGGTGTTGCAGGCGGTGTTTGCGGAGCAGCAGAACATAGTACCGCGGTGGGCGGGCGAGATTAGGAGTCAGCCGGGCTTTCCGGGTCCACAGGATTAGGCTGCTTGTGCATTGTTCTTGTTATGGAAGATTCTGGCGGAAGGTTCTGTGCGTGTGACGGATGTGTTGCATGTAGTGAGACTATCATAGTACTGTCGAGCAGCTTTGATAGACGCAGTGCGGTGTATTTGAGAACGGAAGTTGATGTTGATGTTCCTTCGTCCTGTCCGTTTGTGCAGGCTGCAGATCCGTTTGTCTGATTCTGTCGCCTCTCGCAGATCGCGATGACCGAAGTTCATAGGATTGAGATTGAGCCTGGCCTGGCCTAGATGATAGTCGTGATGGAGAAGTACAGATTCATCTCTGCAAGATCCGTGCGGGAAGATTACAGCAACCCACAGAAACATCGTCGCATACTCTTTGTCCACTCCACGAGATATAAAGCATAACGTAAGAGATTGCATAGTAAGTTATCTCCTTTTCAACCAGCATCCAGCATGTCAGACGCAAGTCAATCAGCCGACAGCATCCCAGCTCGACGGGGAGCTGCTAACACTGATCAGGGTATTGGAGACAAACTGAAAGGACCTGAAAACCGTGGTAACGAAGTTCAGCAGAAAGGTGATGATGGTTCTGTCCAGAATGATGCTGCCCAAGGTGAGCCTGTACAAAGCGGACCAGAACAAGATCAACCTGCCCAGGAGAAAGCTGTCCACGGCGAATGCGCTCAAGACGATACAGCCAAAGATGAAGCGGCTCAAACCGAGCCAGTCCCAAACGAACGGCTCCCTGGCAAGGACGCCCAAGGTGTTCAACATGAAGCAGACACAGACAAATCCGTCCACGACGACACGGTCCAGGATGAAGTCGTTGAGAAAGAAGCTGTTCCAGAAGATCCCGCCCAAGAGGAGCCCAAGACCGCCAGCGATGACTTCTGGCACAACTTCAACAGCGACCTCCTCCAGCAATTCGGCTTGACCGCCGGAAACACCAGATCCCTTAGCCTCTTCTCCACCACCGTCGGGATCCTGTGGAGCGAGGACCCCAACGAAGCCGTCCCTACCGTGCAAAACCTAACCACCTCTGACACCTCACGCGAAGATCTGCTCACCTCCCTCAGCATGGCGCTCGACTGGCTCGTTCCCCGTGGTGAGAATGATAACGCACCAGGGCGGCAGTATTACCGCGAGAAATGGCAAGCGGTCGCCGAAGAAGGCGAGTTCGAAGCTCTCTCCACCTCGATGTTGAGGATGATGGTGCACCAGACACTATCGGATGCGCATTCGGCGCAGTGGCAGGCGCGGAGTACGGCGGAGTGGGCGTATGCGTGGGATCCTGACTGGTCGTGTGATGAGCAGCTGCAGGAGGCTGGATTTGGGGGTGTGACGCAGGATCAGGCGGCACAATAGGGAGAGGAGCCAGAGCCGGCGGTTGGCGCACAGGCTGGCGACCAAGGGCTGGAGGAGGCGGGATCGATTGATGGCACTGCTGAGGAGGCTAGTTGAAAGCTGCGGACATTGAGCTGCGGGATAGAGCAAACTTGATGTTGTCAATACCATCCATCTCTCACAACGGAAAGGTGTCGTGGGTTTTCTGACAGCGCTGCAGGACGCAACCAATTCTCGTTTGGGACCACCCCCGTTCTAGTTCGCGAAGGGTCGTGAGACCTTGTCAGGTCATCACTTCAGCATAAATTGCAGTTTCTCATCCCGCCCCCCCTTTCCCCTTCCCTTGCATCTTCCGCCTCTCCCAAACCATAACATAACTCTCCTTGCTCCCCAGAAACTCCTGCTCCACCCTCTCGACAAACAAATCCTGCATCTCCCACCAACTCCCCTCCTTGCCCTCCCTGACCTGCACCTTCCACACCTTCCGCTCCGCCTCTCCCTCCACACTATCATCCCGAACTTTAACGCCCTCGTAGGTAATATTCGCCACCAAATCATACAGAATCTCCCCACCAGGAGGAGCGTATTCAGGATTCGGCTCCACGAACGGGCTCACGTCCAAGCTGCGAGGGTTGAACGTAACGATCGTAGGGTTGCGTTGGGATTGGAGGAATTTATTCGGAAGAAAGCGTTTGACATGCATGATCAGATACGGCGGCAACGGATGTAAAAGCCGGTAGCGCAGCCGAGTGTTCAGGCGTTCTTGCGCCGTGATACCGTTGTATTTCTGCAATACGGTGGTGAGAGGGACTTGCGGGATAATGTTCGTTTCGCGGTCGTCTTGGAATAGCGGCGCGGGTGGGAGATCGAGGGTCAAAATCATGAAAGGGGAAGTTTGAGATTTGATAGCCGCGTCTTCGAAGCGCAGCCGGTCGCCGGCGTCGGCGCGGGCGGTGATGGATTGGGATTCGATTCGTAAGGAGCCTTGGAAGATGTTTTGGATGAGGGAGCTGTGGGGTTTGGTTTTGCTGCCGCCGAGGGTGAGGTGGAGGTTATTGAGGAACCAGCTTAAAAACTCGATGGGGTCGGCTTGGGAGGTGAGGAGGTATTTCTTGTTGCTGCGGAGGGCGACTTCTTGCATCATTTCGTGGGGGGAGACGTGGTTCTTGAAGGCTTTGGGGTTCCAGAGTTTGCGGACGAGGACGGAGAACTGTTGGGGCAGCTGGGGGCGGGAGGAGAGGTCTTCGAGCATCATGAAGTTTCGCAAGGGGGCGACGTGAGCGAGGGCTTGAGCGACGACGTTGACGTAGTCGTTGGCTTTGATGTTGTTGAGGCCGACGAAGCCGGGGTAGTATTTGCGGCCTGCGAGATCCCAGGCGGGTTGTCGTTCTTTGTCGAGGGCTTTGACTTCTGAGGGTGTGAATTGGGGATCGACGACGAATTTGATGTCATCTAGGCTTTTGCTTTTGACTTCGTAGCCTTCTGGTAGTACGTAGACCTTTTTTGTTTCCATGTTGATGTAGACGTGGTGGCCTATCTCGAGGGCGTGGAAGTAGGCTGGTGTTTTGACTCCTCGGCCGGAGAAGTACTTGCCACAGACCAGACATGCGTACACATTCTGGTTGGACAGTGTTATGGAGCATTGCCGTAGGAAGTCGAAGTCTAGAGCGGATCGTGTGATGCTGTCCAAGTACAAGTCCTGGTAGCCTTCCGGCGCCTCTTTCTGGCGCAAAACCCGACTTCGCTCATCCTCGTCCTCTTCGTCGACCGGCGCATCTGCGTCTTCAAGCTGGTCATGTAACTGCTTGTCGGCGCCGTCGATGTCAGGGGTGTTGATTGATGTAGTACGGCCATTCGTGTGGTCTTCTGGTGGTGGTGGAGGGGGTGGTGGTAGGTCATCGTCTGGCACCTGTTGTAATCGCACCTTCTTGGAGGCTGGCGACGCAGACGGGACACTGTCCTCCAAAGGCTCTGCCGCTGCTCTCTTCGCTGACTTTCTCGCCATATGGACACTTCTGTTTCTTTCGTTGTTGGCGCAATGATCAACTTCACTTCGGGGAAGAGGTCGTCCTCCGCAAAATCGGCTTAGTAACCGCATGAGTCGCGTAAAAAAGTCGCCTTGCGCGTTTCGATCTAGGAACTAGCAGGACGTCGTGTGATATTTGCATACCACCGACATAAGAGCAGACAGACATCATGGTATGGAGCATCCTTCCTCCTAGCGTGATCAGGACTAACAAGCACACAGGCTGCAACACAGATTTTCGCCGAAGACACCATCGAAGAGAAGGGCGAGAATGCCAGACTCAGCGCTTTTGGTAGGACAACTGCGAAGAACGAGTGAAGGACTAGGCTGACATTATGTAGTCGGCGCAATCGCGGTCGGCGACCTGGTCAAGAGTACCCTCGGCCCCAAAGGCATGGACAAGATCCTACAATCCGCCTCAACCGGCGAGATCATGGTGACAAACGACGGCGCAACGATCCTTAAAAGTATCGCCCTCGACAACGCCGCCGCCAAAGTCCTCGTCAACATCTCCAAAGTCCAAGACGACGAAGTCGGCGACGGCACCACCAGCGTCGCCGTCCTGGCCGCCGAGCTCCTCCGCGAAGCAGAGATCCTCGTCAACCAGAAGATCCACCCCCAGACCATCATCGAAGGCTACAGAATAGCGAGCGCCGCCGCCCTCAAAGCGCTAGAAGAGCACGCAGTAGATCACAGCAAAGACTCCGCCCACTTCAGAAAAGACCTCGTCTCCATCGCCCGCACCACCCTCAGCTCCAAAGTCCTCTCCCAAGACCGCGATTACTTCGCCAACCTCGCCACAGACGCCGTCCTCCGCATGAAAGGCTCCACCGACCTCACCCACATCCAAGTGATCAAGAAAGCAGGCGGCAAGCTCTCCGACTCCTACCTAGACGAGGGCTTCATCCTCGACAAGAAATTCGGCGTCAACCAGCCCAAGCGCATCGAAAACGCCAAAATCCTTGTCGCAAACACCAGCATGGACACAGACAAAGTGAAAATCTTCGGCGCGCGCGTCAAAGTCGAAAGCACAGGCAAACTCGCCGAACTCGAGAAAGCCGAGCGCGAAAAGATGAAGGCGAAAGTCGACCGCATAAAATCCCACGGCATCAACTGCTTCGTCAACCGCCAGCTAATCTACAACTGGCCCGAGCAGCTCTTCGCCGACGCCGGGATCGCATCAATCGAGCACGCGGATTTCGACGGCGTCGAGCGCCTCGCGCTGGTTACGGGGGCGGAAATCACAAGTACGTTCGACCACCCCGAGCACGTGAAGCTCGGGCACTGCGACTTGATCGAAGAAGTCATCATCGGCGAGGACTCCCTCATCCGCTTCTCCGGCGTCGCCGCCGGCCGCGCCTGCACCATCGTCCTGCGCGGCGCGACCGAACAACTCCTCGACGAAGCCGAACGCAGTCTCCACGACGCTTTAGCAGTCCTCTCCCAAACCATCGGATCCCCCCGCACGACCCTCGGCGGCGGCTGCGCCGAGATGAACATGAGCAAAGCCGTCGACAACGCGGCGCAGAACGTTGCCGGCAAGAAGGCGCTCGCGGTCGATAGCTTTTCCAAAGCGCTGCGGCAGCTGCCTACTATCCTTGCGGATAACGCGGGGCTGGATAGTTCGGATCTGGTGGCGAGGTTGCGGAAGGCGGTGTATGCGGGGATGAGCAGTAGTGGGTTGGATTTGATGACGCCCGGGGGTGGGATCGCGGATATGAGGGAGTTGGGGGTGGTGGAGAGTTATAAGTTGAAGAAGGCGGTTGTTAGTAGTGCGAGTGAGGCGGCGGAGTTGTTGCTGCGGGTGGATAATATTATTCGGGCGGCGCCGAGGAAGAGGGAGAGGATGTAGGGGGCGGAAAGTGAGGGTTTGGCATGAGCGGTGGGTTCAAGATATGCTTGATGGGCTACGATGCATGATACATGTCATGTACGGTTCAGTACATATCAAATAGCTGGCCTGCCATTGCATGTGGCATGGGCCTTGCACGGTCTATACGAGAGGCTCTCTGCCTACTGAGGGTTGGTCGAAGGTATGAAATCAAGACATGTCGTCCGAACAACCTTTGACTTATTACCTCGTCCGGGTATAAACTTTCTCCGCAACCTCGGCAATAAGGACTCCAACCACGACGTCGTTTCTTGCTGATGAAGATACATGTATCTCTTGGGTATCACGGTATATAATATAGGTCAGAGTCTCTGGTTCGTTGATTGAGCGCTCAAACATCCTTGGGAGGAATCACCAGGGAGATTTGGAGCACGGCAAGCACGAAGCGATGGCGCCACCGAAGCTCACCCTCTTCCTGGATGTTGTCAGTCCGTTTGCTTATATTGCTTTTCATGTTACTAGGGTGAGTACATAGAGCACTGAAGGTGTTAGCAGCAGTGGTGTGTGGTTTGAGAATCACTTTGGCTCCGGATGCGGTGATGGCGTGGATGGCGACTTCGATGGTTGGACTGCATGTTTAGTGATCCAGCCCATCTACCTTGCCATTGGCGGATGAGAGAGCGTGCATAGTACGGTGACCATTGGCTAATACTGTCTCAATAGCACTCTCCCGTCTTCAAGAACTGCGAGGTCACCTATGTGCCCATCTTCCTCGGCGGCGTAATGAAAGCCTGCGGCAACATCACCCCCCTCGACGTCAAAAGTCCGTCCCGTCCCCCTTCCGCCTCTGCCACCACTAACTTCCCCCGCAGACAAAGACGTTTGGATCAACACCGAGCGCCGCCGCTGGGCCCGCGCCTTCTCCATCCCCATGCTCAAGGACGCTCCCGTCCCCTTCCCGCAGCCAACCCTAAATACCCAACGCGCCCTCTGCGCCATCGAGCTCGCGCACCCGGAGAAGCTGGCGGACTGCTTCGCGGCGCTGTATCAGGCGTTCTGGGTCGAGGGCCAGACGATTGGGAAGGCTGAGGTGTTTGGGCCGGTTTTGGCGAAGGTGCTGGGAGAGGAGGGGGCGAGGGGGGTTGTTGAGGGGAGTAAGGGGGCGGAGGCGAAGAAGGTGTAAGTGATGTGCCGATGGGTGGGAGAGGATTTTGTGCCGGGGATGAGCTGACTTTTTGGTGGTAGGTTGGGTGAGAATAGCGATAAAGCTATGAGCGAGGGAGCGTTCGGGCTGCCGTGGTTTGTGGCGACGAATGCGGAGGGGGCGAAGGAGGCGTTCTGGGGGGTAGATCATTTGGGGCAGGTGGTTGAGTTTTTGGGTTTGGAGAGGAAGGATGAGGTGGGGTTGAGGGCGATGCTTTGATCTCCGAGAACGAATTTGATGCTTCGTGGTCAGATCAAGCTACTCATAGTGCCCTCAAGACGGCGGAGAGGCTAGCTCAAATTCATCCACCCGCCTGCGTATAGCCTCTGTTTCGGCCCGAAATAACAGCCACAACCATCTTCGAACGACCTCCATAATCTCGAGCAGGAAGACCGTCTTCTCCTGGAATTCGTAGACGTCTAGGCGAACCGACACCCTGCTCAGCCAGGAGAACCGCAATACTGAATCGACAATCACAATCAAGATGCATCTGATCGTCAACCCCCCAAAACGCTTGTGATTGTTGCGATCACGTGAAGAAATACCCCATAGATCCCAATCCTTGAAGATATCCCACCACAATGAATAGCCAGAGTTGAGCAGGGCGAAAAATATCCTTCCCCAAGACCGTTAGCAAACCTCGATGAGCATACAGCGCTCGTTGAACTCACCACCAATGTTGGAGAACGCTGCGGCCGGCCGGGTCGACGCCTCCACGGCTCATAAGGGCTCCCACGACTATTGGAGGGAAGGCTGTAGCGTATTTGATCGCATTTGCGACTTGTCGCGGTCGTGAGATGAGGCATTGGCGTAGGCGGATCAAGAAGGGATATGCGACCAGCAGTGGGATGAGATAGGTGCCGCCAGGTATCGTCACAGCCTCTCCGAGATGGGAATACTTCGGCAGAACCATACAGAGTGCCACGTAGAGCTGAGAAACCGGTCGTGCATAGGAGGTTAATGCGTCCGCCAGTAGCACATCTCCGAATTTTGAATCTTCTGATGCTGCCAAGCCACCGATGGAGACCCTTTTGAGGCTTGATGCGAGCTTCGAGCGTCCATTTCGAGGTAAAGAAAGGCCTTTGATGTGTATGGGGACGAACGCCAGGAGTGTCAGTAGCAGCGTGAGATGAGGTAGGTAGCGCAAAATCGGTGGTGTGGCGTTCTCCGAGTTAGCGAAAATGGTCCAAGTGACGGCTGAGAAAATAATTGGAGCTGATATTATGCTCGAGAACGTGTACGTCGACTGATGCTGCAGGTTCGGGAGGCCGACCAGTCGTCCGAGCGGCTTGACCAGTTCGAGTGCGAAGCCCCATAGCCAAGTTCCGGTGACGACAAGCATGGCTAGCCGGTAAGGGAGCGGAAGGGAGGTGTCGAAGGGGTCGGCCATCTCGAAGATCGGAACTTTTTTGGTGCTCATGTACCAGGCAATCTCATGTTTTGGGCACGAGTTTCGAAGTTCGAGAACATATATTCGAATGTCGTCGGAAGACGGAACGTAGCCACAAGGTGGCTTTGGCGCTAGTGATCTTAGCTCGACGCTAGCGACGCTAGTCAGGGCAACGGCTTTCGGCGTCGATGCTCTTCGACTCGAATCTTCGGAGGCGACCAGGTGGTTACGTAGACCAAATCGTGCTTAGGAAGTCGTAACCACACGGCAATCTGGAGTTCTACCAAACCGGTCAGCCACATCCACAACCTACTGGTCTTCTTACTGGAGTTATACCAATCTGCGAGTAAGATCTGTTGCGATGAACCGATCATAAGACACACGACCACTTCGTTGACAGCTCCACGGTAAAGATGGCGGCCGCGCAGTCACCGGAGCAGCGAGAGCTGGCTCTAGTTGGCAAGGTCGAGATGAGGATCGCATTGACGGACTCGGATGCCAAACTTGGAACCACTTTGAAGACTTACCTGGCACCACTTCTACTCAAACTCTCCTCCGAGCATCAAAGCGTACGGAACAAAGTTATCTCGGTGTGCCAGCATGTCAATACGAGGATAAAACCGCAGTCGATCCAGCTTCCTGTCGCGCTGCTGATCAAGCAGTTCAAGGAGCAAGATAACGCCTTGATTCGCCATTTTGACCTGCTGTACGTCCAACAGGGCGTGGGTAGACTTTCGGCTGGCGAGAAAACCGAACTTCTCCCTGTAGTTATCAAAGGCATAGCAGCATCTGGGAGCCATGGTCCGCAAATCTTCAACCTCTTCTTGCTCCTTCTCGAATTCTTCACAATGCCACCACGTGGGAGTAAGGAAGATCTGGACTTACGAGAACGATTGGAATTGTCGAATGAGGATACTGACTTCCTGGCAACGAACATTGGCAGGCTTCTCCTCTTCACTCCACAAAAAGGAACAAGTCCCGTGTGTCCCGGCATTTCCAAGGAGGAGTACAGCTTCCTCAACCTTCAAGGCAAGGAAGACGTCTGGACTCCTTCTGCAGGCGGACTGAATCTTTCAAGGACAAAGATACTCGCTGCAAGACTACTGGCTAGCGGCATCTTCTCGGACAACGAACGTTTCCTACCGGGACTGTTTGCATCGTCCGACACGTCATCGAACATTAGCGACATTGGCGATGACATTCTGAAACGATGCACACCTGCTATAGACTTGGAGAACGAGACTCTGATTAGCACATTGTACGACCTGTACTTTGGAACTACAAATCGACCGCGCGTTCGAGCACCACTTCGACTGAAAATAATAGGTCTGCTGAACAAATCCACCAAGAGCACCACATTTGCGCACAAGATTGCAAAGCTAGTTGATGATGGGATCTCGGTACCTACCTTCGATGGCGAGGACACAGTCATGTCTGATGGCTCGAGGTAAGCGCAAATAGTCCTTCTCCAGCAACCAAGCAGGTCGGCTGAGTTTGAATGCCCACACAGCAATATCATCATCCTACGTATGATGAAGAACGTAGGCTAACCATGCGCAGCACTCCAAGCATTGGTCGTGAAGCTCTCAAGCTACGCTCGGCTATTTTCACATACATCAACTTTGTTGCGAGACATGGCGACTCCGAGACGCTCTCAAGTATCGCTGCACGAGTGATCGACCGGTTGAAAGACTTCATTGAGAACCAAGGGTGGCCGAAGCCCGGACCGAACGAGGATTTGGTGTCAAGAGGCTACGCATACGAAGTTATCAGTCTGCTTGCCAAAGCCGGACCACGGAGTCTGCTCGTAGAGACTGAGCAACCGACGCTAGATTTGCTACGTTGGATGTTCTCGTCACTTGCCAAAGACTCCTCCGGTAGCTCCATCGTCGTAAGCATCGAAGAGTCTCTGTCGATCTTACTAAGTGCTTTCGCCCGTTTCGAGCTCAACGGATCCGAGCAGAGCGTGCTTGAAGATCTATTGATCGACCAGATGGAGCAGTCAGCGGACCTGGAAGGCAATAAGAGACTAAGGAGTACACGTTACGTCGTGATACGCTTTGCGAATCGCTGTCTGCCATACTCCTCCGTGAAGGCTCGATGGATCGACGTTCTTGGTTTGGGAGCCACCACCGACAGAGCAGAAGTCAGAGAAGAAGCCGAACGTGGACTAAGTCCATATTGGTATCGGATGCTGAACGGCTCCACTGGTGCAACAGATCCCGGCACGCCGAAAGTTCCATCATTCTCGTCAGTTATTGATCACTTCTTCCTGGGTAGAACGACGGACCGTACGACGGAGCCAGCAGCAATTGCGAGAGACGCTCACAAAGCACACGCGCACTCGTTTCAACACATGACCTCATTTGCGCGGCACATGCTGCTTGCCGAAGCTTTGGAGAAAGCCGACATTGCGATCGACTCGAACAGTGAATGGGAACGAAAGCTAGACGTTGCCGTTGAAACCGATGCAAAGGCTCGAGAAGCAGTGCGAGTCTACGTCAAACAATCAGTGAACAGCAGCAGTCCTCAGCTCGCCGTTCTACTTTATGCGCTCTTCGAGAGCATAGTGGGCGGCGTTGCAGGTACCGACAGCCATTTGATCGAGTTTCTGGCGCTCGCACCAGATTCTCTCGTCAAGACTTTGGTCTCTAGCTCAGAGTTGCTCCTTCCAGTCCTCAAGGCCAACAATCAGGACCGACGCGCTGCGGCGGCACAAGCGTACGGCATACTTGCATCTAACCAACAGGCAGACACGACGGCTCGATTGAAGGAAGTTCATGAGCTTCAGAGCGTCATCAATGGCTGGTCAACGGCTGTCGGCGCGGCATCTAGCCATGTTCATGGCGCAGTACTTGCCCTCGGCTTCTACTTCAGCAGATCGGCGTACCGAAAACAAGATGTATCGCCAGCAGATGGAGGCCAATTTATAAAGACATTACTGGAGGTTATCTCTGAATCTAGAGACCCATTGCTCAAGAACGCAAGTTACATTGCTTTCGGGCAACTCTGCATGTATGGGTGCGTCGATATTGAAGCTATACAAGAGAGAACCAAGCTACGCACGTTGATGGACGCGCTTTACAAGACGGCGAAAGAGGGCAATGAGGCTGCCATCCTATGCTTCGGCCAACTCTCGATGGTTGTACCCGAAGATACCAGCGACGACAGTGACTTCGGCTATCTGATCGAGCAACTGAGAAAGCTCCACGAGATCAAGCAAGCAGAGGTACACTTCACCGTCGGCGAAGCTTTCAGCTATGTTGCTAGTGGCTGGGAGTCTGCAGCTCTGGCAACGAAACTCGATATTGAGGGCGCCATGCCTCAAAGTGCACCAAGAACGACAACTCTTGCGAACATGATCGATCAGACTCTTAGCGACTGCGCGAATACAAAGCCTGCACTGAAAAAGGCGGCTGTTATCTGGCTATTGTGCTTCCTGCAATTCTGTGGAGATCAGAAGGACATTCAGAGTCGGCTGCCGGCGTGCCAAGCTGCCTTCAAGCGTTGTCTGTCGGATCGTGACGAGCTGGTACAGGAGACCGCTTCGAGAGGCCTTGGTCTTGTCTACGAGAAAGGTGACCGGAGCCTCAAGGATGACCTCGTGCGCGATCTTGTCTCTTCCTTCTCATCGGACAAGCAATCTGGGCTCGCCGGCAACGTATCCGCGGAAACGCAATTGTTCGAACCTGGAGCGCTTCCCACAGGTGACGGCTCCGTTTCGACCTACAAAGACATCATGAGTCTTGCTTCTGAGGTCGGAGACTCCAGTCTCGTATACCGCTTCATGTCAATGGCTTCGTCGAACGCGATCTGGTCCAGCCGCGCAGCGTTTGGCAGGTTCGGGCTGAGCAATGTCTTGTCCGATTCGAGCGTTGATGGGTATCTGGCCAATAATCCCAGGCTATATCCCAAGCTCTTTCGATATAGGTTCGATCCGAACGGTGGCGTGCAGAAGTCCATGAACGACATCTGGAACGCATTGGTGAAAGACTCATCAGCTACAGTCGATCTGCACTTCGATGCGATCATGGAAGACCTGCTTACCAGCGTACTCGGGAAAGAATGGCGGGTGCGGCAGGGCAGTTGCGCAGCGATTGCTGATCTCGTCTCGGGCAGGCCGCTCAACAAGTACGAACAATACCTGGAGCGGATCTGGACACAGTGCTTCAAAGTGCTTGACGACATCAAAGAATCCGTGAGGACCGCGGCCGCTTCACTTGCGAGAACGTTGACTGGAGTATTGACGAGAGCCCTCGAAGCAGACCACACGTCCACGAAGAATGCATCGGCTATGCTGAAGCACGTCCTACCTTTCCTGCTTTCGCCCTCGGGTATGGAGTCGAGCGCCAAAGAAGTGCAAGCATTTGCGATACATACCTTACTTGAGATCATCAAGAAGGCCAACGGCAGTACACTCAGACCGTTCATACCGGAGCTCGTGGAACGCCTCGTCGGACTGCTGAGTTCGCTGGAACCTGAAGCTGTGAACTACGTCCACCTCAATGCATCCAAATACAACCTCACGGAACAGAAGATCGATGACATGCGATTATCCAGCGTCCGCAGCAGCCCGCTTATGGAGGCTATCGAGCGGTGCTTGGATCTTCTCGACGAAGACACTATGCGAGCGCTGCAGCCACGTCTGGAGACTGCAATGAAGGGCGCGGTCGGGCTGCCGTCAAAGGTCGGTTCCAGCCGCGTCTTGGTATCGCTGAGCACACGCCGCCCATTACTGTTTCGCGCATTCGCGGATGACTACCTCAAGCTCATCGAGAAGTTGGTCCTTGATCGCAACGAGACTGTGTCTAGCTCTTATGCTCTGGCAGCCGGCTACGTCGCACGGAGCGCTTCTGATAAACAGATACTGCGGACAGTAGCTTTTGCAAAGCGACTCTACTTCGAATCGGAGGGAGATCGGGAGGCAACTGTGCCTCGCCGCAGTATCAGCGCGGGTGAGATCATGTTCGCCATTTCGAAGCATGCAAGTGACCGTTTCAATTCGATCGCGTCCTCTGTCCTACCTTTTGTGTATGTCGGGAAGCACGACTCGAACGACCAGGTGAAGGAACAGTTCCAGAACACCTGGAACGAGTCTGTGGGTGGCTCCCGAGCGGTGCTGTTGTACCTCAGCGAAATTCTAGACCTTTGCAACGCACATCTAGACTCGCCTCAGTGGGCACTGAAGCACACGTCTGCGAGAACTGTGGCAGATGCGGTGACAGCCGTATCGTCGCTAGAGTCGAAGATGCCCGAGAAAGTCGGTGAGCAGCTATGGCCATCGCTCGATAAAGCACTTGGTGGAAAGACGTGGGAGGGTAAGGAGGCGGTGTTGTTCGCATTCGTGAAGTTTGTGGAGTCTGGACAAGCATTCTACATGCAACGTCCGGCCGTGAAGGACAACATTACCAAAGTAATAAGTCATGAGACACGACATCCCGAGAACCACGATCGCTGACCCGTTTCTTAGATCGCGGTCCGAGAAGCCAAGCGCCAGAATACTCCCTACCGGCCACACTCGGTGCAGGCGCTTGCTCAGGTTGCACTGGCACGTGAGGACGTGGACATGAGTGAGACCATCCTCAGCATTGCCAGTCCACTTCTGGTTAGCGGATCGGATGAGGATGCGATGGATATTGATGGCGGCCACGCGAAGAAGGCTGGTGACCTGTAAGTCGGAGGGCGTCCACGTTCATTGTAACACTGCAGCTGACATCCCTAGCTTGGTGGCCACACACGTGGCAGCCATCAACGCCATTCTCGCTTCCGTCAACCCGGCTACGGCGCAAGATAAAGCACTGAGCAGGAACCTCCAGAAAGCCCTTGACACGGCCGGGTCCGTGGATGCTGCATCCGCCGATGTTCGACGCGCTCTTTTCGGAAGCACAACGAAAGCGTTCGACCGCATCCGTGAAGCTGGGAAGGGAGCGCAGCTGGATTTGGACGTTTCCAGCTTGAAGTCCATCTTGTTCGGTCCGAACGTCGACATTGAAGCTCTACGATTACTCAGGGCAGACGCTCTTCTTGCCATCAAGAAATCATCACCATCGTTGCTGTCGAGCATGAAGAATGAATTGGCGGAAATTCGTCGTCAAGAAGTGTCCCGCAACGTTCTCGAACGTTTAGAAAACGCCACAAGCGAGTAGGGCTGAGACAGGGTTTGTGGAGCGTTGTCTTCTCGTGGCCTCGGACCTTGGACCTCGAACACCATATCGGAGCACTCTTGGTACGGCGTAGCATAGCAAGACATCCATGGGCACCTTCCCGTTGCCCGGTCTCAAACCCCCTAATGAGGCACTGGGTGATGAAACAATATAATGCAGACGTATTCCAAAGCAGTATTTGTGATACTTCGTTGGGCCGTTAGTTTCGGCCGCCTGTCAAATCCATGGTATGAGGGCCTGTTTGCTGAGACGTGGGATGGCGACTATCACTACACTGTCGGCCGGGGCGCAGGCCCATCTAATCGGCCGTAAGAGGTATTTGCATTAATATGCATCTCCGGGATAGTCCGCCAAGAATGGCGAGGTTGTCGCAAGGTCGCGTGTACCAGCACCGGGCATCCCAAGGATCCTTGTCAACCACATGGCAGTGATGAAGCCACCTGCAGTAGTTCGTACCACAGAATGTGTACGATCTTAGGCAGCTTCCGGATCTGCATGTGTGTGGAAGCTGTGTGTGAAAGCGTGCAGATTCTAGAAGGCGTTGACCCACTTTTAGCACTATCGGATTTCCCCGAGGTTGGTCTGGGCCTCGTGGCTGTTCAGCAACTTCATCACAAATTGACCTTCGTTTTCAAGGTTCATCCGCGGGTCAGAGCACCGCTGGCTCTGCACCATGACCAGCTCGCATACAGCTAGACAGGGCTGCTTGACTTTAGACCGTTACCAGCCACGGTCTAGGGGATGCCGCTTGTGCGCAAGGGTGATCTCACCGTGCCTCCGAACCTTGTGGCCTCGGTGGCGCGTCCCAGCGACAGATAACCTTTGGTTTAACAGATCCTAGCCTGGTGTTCTTACTGGTCTGGACGTAACGTCCGCGAGATCACCTCGTGGCAGCCACGCGCCATCGATGCTTGAACGGGGACTGGCGGGTCGCAGCCTCATACTGGCTTCAGACTGGTTGTTCCTCGCTGCTAGGCTCGCGTGGTCGAACGCCTTCTGGGTTAGCCATCCTATACCGTTGACGGTGCTAACGACTGACACCAATTGGCATATGTAGGCTTCTGTCATGGCTTGGTAATTAGCCTTTCTCGAAAGTGCTTGCATTCTTCTCGGTACACATGTTCGGGCAGCGAAGTGTGTACACCCTCTTGTATCGTTTTCTGTTCAACAACGCTGAATCACATCTGCATTGCTGGGGTTGGTGTAACTTCTCGCCAGTTCTTATACCTGACCCAGATTCCAGCATAGAAGAGTCTTGCAGTGATATCAAGATTCTGCTTGCGTCGGCTGTCCTTCGACCTGCACGAGGAGCTGAGGATCTTCTTGGCCACTTTCTGACAATCTTCATCTCATTGGCCCCGTGCTCGCGGAATTTCACCTCACTGTGCCTTACCACTACACGCTGCCGCACTCTGTCATCTATGTTCCGTCCCCATGACGCAAGAACGTGACGAAGCGCTTCCCGCGCAACCAAGGAGGAGCCAGCTTCCGCCCTTAGCACCTCGTCAAGTGCATCCTTCTTCTTCTTCGAAAGATCGGAGCAGTTCAAGCTCTAAAACAGGGCGTCCTCCGAGGCTATCCCATCGGTCAAGGGCAGGATGCTGGACGTGTCGTGCTCGGAAGGTACGTGCTGGCAGCCTCATCGTGGTCTGGCGTTCACTGACACCATGATAGGTCAAATGCGACGAACAGCACCCAAAGTGTGGCGTAAGTACACAAATCACGATATCGAAAACAAGACGCTGACCAGTAACAGCCTTGTACTCGACTGAATCGTGATTGCGACTGGGATCACCGCTGGAACTTCAGCGATGCGACTTCGACCACGCAGAACAAATATGGCAACGTGACAACATCTGGAAACACAGTGTGGGATCGTAAGCTAACACCGTTATTGGCCACCAATTCAAACGTGTACTCAGTACTAATCTGACTATAGCACATGCTCGTCGCAGCCCAGACCATAGCCCGACGTCCCAGCAGTTTGACGACCTGCCTGCTTTTGCCATTCTTACGAACGATGATGAGAGGGAGCGGAAAGCCGAGTCGAGCAGGCCCGGTACTTTCGGCGTTGTAGTGACGCCCGAGAGTTTTGCCGACTTGCCAGAATATGCTGGCACAAGCTCTCCTGGAAGTAGACGTGCGAGTGTGCAATCTACGGCCAGCAGCCTTCCTAATTACGCTGCATCGCTTGGGCGAACGCCGACTCGAAGCCAAACTGATCCAAACGTTGTGGTGCTAGACCGGTTTGAGGACGCTTCACTGCCCACCGCAGGTCTCTACCCAACAGACTCGAGACGACCAAGCCTCCCGGATCGGATACAGTATCTCTCGATATCGACACCTCCTCTAGTACCTCCACACTTACTAGGATCACCACCTCTGATGCAGTCGGCTGCGTTACATGATCCCTTCGTGTCACATTTCCGGCATTACGTGCTTCCTCGACTTATACAACCACAACTACACGAACCACCTGGCGACCTGTTGATGACAAGAACGAAGGACATTTTCGAGATCGAGGCCCTTCGCTTCGCGCCGTTGTATCAAGCCATCTGCGCCCTGAGTGCTCTCAATCTGTCGTACAGCGGCGCAGCGAGTGTGGATGCGGCTCACTCGCACTACGGTCAAGCCTTGCAATCTCAGAGTGGAACCACGAGTCCAGATGAGCTCTTGTCCAACGGAGCATTCCTACGCCACTTCCTCTTGTTCGTCTACGATGTCTGCATACCCATGCAGCACGACGAGAGCACGACGAATATGTGGGCTATACATCTCAATCATCTGCAGAGCATAGCTGTTATGCGGCACAACACATTGGGGCCAGAAAAGCATGGATATATGCTTTGGACTATCTGCGAGCTTGATGTGTATGCCTGTCTACTGGGCAGTGGAGATTGCAGCTTCGTTCGCACCATTACGAAAGAGCATATGATGCCTGGCCTGGAGCAGCAGATCCCTGAACTAGCGACTTCCCATACCGGACCTTTCTTGCCTAACGAGGTAACGATCTTCCCTACGATCCTTGCTCTACGACACGGCATTCTCATGCGATTGGCAAAGATCGCACAGACTGCGCAGATGTTCAGACAAGAGGCCGCCAATGCTGGCAGAGTGTCACCTGGATCGTACGCGAGATGGCAGTCTGCAGTGTCTCAACTTCAGGCGGAGCTAGTATCCTTCTGGACGCAGGCATATCCACCATTCCTAGTAGGTCACCAATATAATACTTGGTCGCCTACCGCTAACAAGCAGCAGGGCCCAGAATCACCACACGCGGGACGAGACCTCCCTCCTCGACCCCGTCAGGTATTCGAGCAGGCCTTCTTCCTCTATCAAGCAGCAACAGTGTATAGTCGGACTAGCATGTTCTTCCGCCAACGCAGCTTTCCCATTGCCAGCCAACAAGAAGTCTTCGCCGACACCAAGAGTCGCGTCATGGCTATCATCGCTCTCGCCGCCACGCAACTCGAAGCTGGACACTTGGAGCGGCGGCACGTCATCTTCCCGCTCTTCATTGCTGGCTTCGCAACGATGCAGCCAGATCTTAAGGTCCAGGCGCTCAACATCATCAAGGCGTACGAAGGCCAAGGACTGGGACAGAACACGTACACGACCAGGCGCTTGCTGACCGCGGTTTATGAGGAGCAGGGGCGAGTGGTAGAAGCGGGCGGTAGGATGGAGGATGTAGACTGGTTAAGAGTGGCACGAGATCGGTCGCTGACTGTGGTCAATTGCGGATTATGACGTTTCCTTTACTTTAGCCATGTGTTGCATGGGGCGGCAGCATTGATATCCATTAGCGTCATCTGTGGCAGGGCCATCTATAGCATCTACTCAATACAACATGAATGCGTGACATGGCTCCGCAGGCAAACAATAGCACACTTCAAGCATCCTCCGCTTCAACCCGACACAGCACCTCCTCCAGGAACCCTTCAAGAACTCCTTCAACGCCATCGCCCATGCTGACCGGTGCCACGGCGTCCCAATGGTCGATCTCCTTGAAGAGTCGCGATATCCTACTCATACACTTCCGGATCTGATCGTGAGTCTGCCGTTTGAGAGCCATATCTTGCTCCGCTTTCGCGCTGTTAACGCTCGTAGCAGATCCGCGGCTTGGTTGAGAAGCGTTGTGCTTCTTCTGCTCCATGGACAATTGATGGCTCCGTCTATGCAGCGCAGCTTCCAGAGCAGGCAGAACAACAGAACTCAGCGCCGTTACCGCCTGCTCCTGCGAAGCAGATTGCTCACTCTGCCCATCAAGCTGCAGCTCACGCCCCGGATTCAACTCCGTCGCACTACTCGCAGAATCCAGCGAACTCGTCCTAGACTGCTCAGACGACGCGACAGATTGCTGAGGCACAGGCCTCCCACCTTTCGCAGACGGAGCAAAATTCGGCAAAGGTTTTTGGAATAGTTCATTCGTCTGATGCGCGATTTGGTTTGGTTGATGGGGCGCAGAGTTCTGTACCTGCGTCTGCGCGCGCGTCTGCAGGAAAGCTTGGTCGCTCGCTGGACCGGTCTGGAGCTTCGGCGCTGATATTGGCCGTTCTTCGATCGCCAAGCCTTTCATGTATTTGGACATGTCGCTTGCGATCGATTGCTGCAGGAAGTCATCATTTACGTGACGTGGGGTGAGGGGTGTTTCGGGAGGTCTGGGGGATGCGTGTGCTTTGTTGTGTTGTGGTGGGGTTTGGACGGATGTTTGTTGTGGGAGAGGTTTTCGTGTTGGTGAAGAGGGGAGCGGTACTTTTGCTGCAAGACCAGGTGAGGGTTGAGGTTGGGATAGTTTGGTTGGAGAAGGTGTCTTGGGTAGCGGTGGTCGGGGCATGTTGCCTTTGATTGTTGATGTGCTGGCAGCGATGTCGTCTTCGAAACTGTTCTCCTTGTTCGAGACGGAGCGTTTGGTAGGTGATGGCGGCGCTTGAGCTCGTCGTGTGTTTATTCCGGACTCGTTAATATCTCGCAGTCCTGCCGTCCCGTTCGCTCGCCGTCCGGCAGGCCTGACTGTGCCAAAGTCCCACAGATCTTCCTCGTCGCTGTCTCTCGATGGCGAGTCATCTCGGTAGTCATCGTCATCATGGTCCTTGTCTTCGCGATGTGTAGCCTGCCATCGCTCGTGTCGCTCGATGAGTTCTGTCAGATATGCGGTCCGCTTAGCTTTCCGCACCCAAGGATGCTTGAGCAGGTCCCGTGCGCTCGGCCGTTCCTTTGGCTCCTTCCGCAGACAACGCAGCACGAAGTCCTTGAACTCCGTGCTGAAGTTGCCTTCCAATATTGGTGCTGGGTTCTTCGGGATGAGAAACAAGACCTTCATGGGGTGAATATCGCTGTACGGTGGCTCGCCAAGCGCCAATTCCAGCGCAGTGATTCCGAGAGACCAAATATCGGCCTTGTGGTCGTAGCCAGACTGCTTAATGACCTCAGGTGCCATCCAGAAGGGTGTGCCAACAAATGTATTCTTCTTCGTCATCGTCGCTGTGAGTTGGCCAGACACACCAAAGTCTGCCAACTTGACCTGACCATTGGCTCCCAAGAGTATGTTCGCAGCCTTGATGTCGCGATGTAGCTTGCCATCACTGTGAAGATACTCCAAGCCCATTAACAGCTCTTTCACTATGATGCATATGTAGTCTTCTGACAGCACTCCTGGCTTCAGCATGTCGCCGCAGCTGCCTCCCGAGCAGTACTCCATGATGATCCATAAATCTGAGCCCTTCAGATACGATCCATAGTACTGCGTGACATATGGTGATTTGAGGCCAGCCAGGATGGATATCTCTTGTATGATGTCGTCGACCTCATCGTCCGCATTCTCCACATCGATGATCTTGATAGCCACAGACTGGCCAGTCCGCTTGTCCACGCCTTTGTAGACCTTGCCAAAGCTTCCTCCTCCTATGCATGCCTGTTTGGTGTAGATGCTCTCTGGGTCTGCCGACCCATTGCTCAATGCCGCAGCCATGCTGTGGTGGTTGTTGAAAGTGTTCCAGTGTTATGTCCCGTTCGAGGAGATGCCAAACAATGGTGAAGTCGTTCCTTTCATAAGCACATGCAAGACCCGCCTTCCGTAAGAAACTTCGCCCAAACACCAAAACACCGTGTTTCACAGCAGCATGCACAGTCCCTCGCTCGGTGTACCAGGATTCTCGTGGTTATATCGATGCATTGGACGAGGATGCTTGGTCGCGGCAGCAACAACACCGCGCGCTATTGGTCGGTTGATTGCTGATGTAAAGATGGCGACAACTTCAATGGTCAATCTCGACGTTCACTTGTTCTCTACGTTATTTAATTGTACATGAAGATGTGGACAATCTCGTTGTTAGGCCTGCTTGCGTGCTCTCGTACAGTGCTCAGTACTCTTCTCCCTCAAGAGCCATTGCTCGAGAGTCTCTCGTCAAGCAAACATGACATCTTTGCCTTCCACAAGAACTTGACGGAGATTGAGTCCATCACATATAACGAACAAAAAGCAGGCGAGTGGCTCGCCAGCAGCCTCAAAGACCATGGTTACACCGTCGAGAAGCAATGGGTAGACAAGAAGGAAGGCCGCTTCAATATTTACGCCTACCCTGGCGATATCCGGGAGACCGAAATTTTGCTTTCGAGCCATTATGATACTGTTCGTACTCTCCACATAACTATCAATACTGCCATTTCCAGATCATGGTGCTGAGAGGATCACGGTAGGTCCCGCCCTTCTACCCCTACCGCCGCTCCAACTCCACCATCCAAGGCCGCGGCAGCGTAGACGACAAAGCCAGCATCGCCGCCCAATTCGCCGCCGTCAACAGTCTCATCGCCCACAAACAGATCTCCGCGGACGACGTAGCCCTCCTCTTCGTCGTAGGCGAGGAAGTTGGTGGTGACGGGATGCGTAAAGCCAACGACCTCGATCTCAAACCCAAGACTATCATCTTCGGCGAGCCGACGGAAGGGAAGCTCGTATCGGGTCACAAGGGAAATCTAGGCCTGAAGATCCAGGCGAAGGGGAAGGCGGCGCATAGCGGCTACCCCTGGCTCGGACGGAGTGCGAATGAAGTGCTCACGCGAGCTTTGGCGGCGCTGATGGAGTTGGGTGAGAATTTGCCGAAGAGTGAGAAGTATGGTGTCACGACTATCAATTTGGGCCGGATGGAAGGTGGTGTGGCGGCGAATGTTATTGCCTCCTCTGCTTCTGCCGATATAGCTATCCGGATCGCTGCTGGGACTCCGGAGCAGATCAAGTCGAATATCACCCAGGCGGTGTATCTGGCCGTAGACACGTTCCTGGATGACGGGACGAAACCGGAGGATATCATCGAGCTCAACTTCACGAAAGGTTATGGCCCGATTGATATTGACCATGATATTCCAGGAATGAAGAGCTTCACGGTGAACTACGGGACAGATATCCCGAATCTGGACAAAACGGTGGAGGGCCAGAAGCGATATTTGTATGGGCCAGGCAGTATCTTGGTGGCGCATAGTGATCACGAGGCGCTGGAGGAGGATGAGCTGAATGATGCTGTCAAGGGGTATAAGAAGATTATACTGCATGTGCTGGGCAAAGACTAGGACGATGATGGTCATTGGATGTGTACAAAAGCAGACCGCAGTTCGAGGAGTAGTGCAACCTGGAAGGCACTGTGAACTGCAGCCAAATTTTGTAGCTACTGTGAATAAATTGATGTTTATCATTTATTCAACCATGCTCGACCACTGTGTCCTTCACAATCTATACCGGAGGCCGCTCTCGCCTCGATGCGCTCGCTCAATTCAATCAAATGCTGCTTTATTTATACCCGAAGCACGAAAGTTGTGGACTTCTTCTCACAACCCAAACAGTTCACGCAACTGCACCATCGTATCCTCCGGGTCCTTGACACTATGGCCGACCGTCCGCGGATCCTCAAAGATCTCGTTGTCGTTGCCACCCTTGAACGTCTTGTCGCCGAAGAAATGCACAGTCGTGTAGTCAACGCCGCCGGGCAGGTTTTTCTCGTTCTCGATGTGCTGCAGACAGTACCGCTTATCCCAGCCCATGGGGAAGACGTCGAAGGAGATTTGGCCGCCGATGGAGTATCTGCAATCACGTTAGCTGCCACATCGCCTATCGTGAAAGCATATGGTGAAGACGTACGTCAACCCAAGATCCGGAAACTCCCTCTTAATCGCCTCCACAAAATCCGCTCTTATATTATGCTGCAGATCAAACTTCTCATACTCAATCCGCTCCTGCACCGTCGCGTTCCTGCCCAACGGGCTCACATTGATCATCCCGTTCCTGAACTCCACGAAAGTGCCCCTCTTCACCGGGATATCGAGATCCGCAATGTAGTGCAAGAGGAATTTTACCAGCTTCTTGTAGTTGTCTTCGCCGAGCCACTTGATGAAGCTGTGGCTCGCGAGCGGCTGGCCCATGCGGTAGGCGGTGAGGCCGTTTTCCGAGAAGCAGAAGTCGAAGAGGGAGGTGACGGGGATGGAGGCGGTGCCGAGTTGTTCTTGCTGCTTGTTGTAGTCGGAGCCGCCGACGAAGCCGATGGCGACTTTGTGGCGGAGTTGGGAGAGGAGGAGGAGCATTTCGGGGGAGACATTCTGGAGGGAGGGTTAGTGGGGGTGGTTGTGGTGGGAGGGAGGAGTGAGATACTCGTCTTGCTGGGGTGAGTGTGCCGTCAACGTCGAAGAGGACAACGGTGTTCTTGATAGCTCGGTCTGCGAGGGCTGGAATCACGGTTGCTGCTGCGGTTGGTCCCGACATTGTGAGTTGTGTATGGAAGAGTGTGAAGCTGTGTAGTCGTTCTCAACAATGCAAGGTCGAGGACCGATCTTATATAGTTCGTTGTCAACACTCTCGAGCGTCAATGCTCCCGATGGACCGGATATGTGTTCTCAATGGCAGCCAGCTGTTCTCTTCAATCTTGAGCCACGTCGTCCGCGTCAGCGCAATGAAACGTTCAATGTCTCTGTATCGGCTCGTCGGCGGTGAGTTCGTAGGTACCTCAAAGTTTTTATTCCTAGCGGTGAGCTCTGAATCTAATGCAGGTCCATGTTCTAGTTCGAGTGCAACGTGGGACGAACGAATCTGCCCCGCCCGATACCGGACGAGGGATACGCATGTGAAAGACATTGGCTGGTGTCGTACTCTTCAGACAGACGATAGCGGTTACATATGTGCTCTTGGGCATTGTGAAAGCGCATGTTGGAATGGAAAGATGTTTGTTCGTGCGAACCGAGTATTGTATTCAGTCGCGAGCTCTTCTGCATCGGTAGCGATTGATGCCAGCTACATTAAAACAGACATATATCGTCGTCTGTCGTCCCTGCGGCCATGCCAGCAGTATTCATACCCATGTTGTTACATGTTGTCCCATCCGTCTATATCCCTCCAACGCCTTCAATGCTTGTGTAACATTTTGTATCATCCTTCATCATCAACCGGCCGGCGGTGTCGAATCTCGATTACCCTTCCCATTATATGGTCTGCAATACCCGTCAGTGGCTGGATTAAATGTTTTAGAATGTCGCGAGACTTACCAATGCGAGACCGCCAGCAAGTAGCAGACCCAACACCGACCCACCGAACCGCACCGCACCACCTGTCGCCGGAACGACAGAAGTCGGCGACGGCGATCCGGTGGAGCTGCTTGTAGTTAGTGTACCATGGCCCGGGGGATACGTACCGTTGCCAGAAGGCGGTGGGTAGGCGCCGCCAGTCGGCACAGGAGCGCCGCTGGGATAAGTTGCGGGGCCGGACGGAGTGCTGCTTGGGTATGGTGTCGGTGGGGAACCGCTCGACACAGGCGCGGAAGCAGAGCTGCTAGTGTAGCCCGCCGGCGCAGAAGCAGAGCTACTGGTGTAGCCTGCAGGTGCGGACGAGGACACTGGAGCAGTGGAGGAGCCACCGTACGTGGGCGGTGCGGAGGGAGAAGCACTCGAACCGTACGCGCCCTGGGCAGAGACAGCAGCGACCATTGCACCGAGGCAAGCGACGAAGGTGGAGGAATGCATGATGTTGGTTTGTTGAAGGTTGGGAGTTGGGAGATGTGGTAGACTGTAGTGTTTTGAGAGTGATTGTAGGAAGATGTGATGAGTGTGATGGAAGACTGATGGTTCACCAAGAAGAGAAGAGTCCTCATATACCGTTATGAAGCGGTGGAGCCAGCGCTACGGTTGCTCAGGCGTCGTGCCGCCGCTGTCGTGGTGACGTTGGCGCCAGGTTTTCGGTGGTGGAGTCGTCGTTGTCGGAGGAACAAGAACAAGGAACAAGCTTCGTCTCGTGTAGCAACGCCAAGCATATCGCCCCAAATCGGCAATTCTCGAAGACACCATTCGACCTCCCATATTCCTTCATCTCAAAGCTCTTGACTGCCAGACAGGATGATGATATGCATTGCGTTGTTTTGCTGCAAGATCGGTAGCATTGTGGCAACCGGATGGCGGATGGAACGACCCGACAATTCAGTTCGACGGCGAGGGCCTCGGGCGGTATCGCACATGAACTGGTCGCGAAATGGGCTCAATACAAGTGGACACGAGAGACCAAGGTTCGGTGATGGTTTGCATATGAATATTTCGACACTATACAAGAATTATACATCGATCGTTGTTCAGACCATTGATCAAACTCTGCCTTCACCCTCTCGACAACGTGCGCCCGATGTAAGACACTTCCTACAACACGCTGTTGTCAATGGCTGGCGCCGCTGGGTTGACCTCAAGGATGGACGGGCCGAACAGGACCTGGGAGTCGTCGAAGGTAGTCTCAACATCCGACTTGGTGACAAAGACATAGGTCTGGCCACCAAGACCGGTTGGGATGGTAGCGGTGATGTCCTTCTTGTTGCTGATCGTGCCCTTGACAGAGGTAACGGTAAGGCCATTGACGAAAGTGACATACGAGCCAGCAGGGATCTTCTTGGCGGCAGTGAACTTGACGCTGGCGCCAGACGACGGTGGCCTGCAGGAGGAGCTCTTGCCCTTGTTGCTGCACACCGGCTCCTCGCACGTGCAGCTCTTGCCGTCGTAGGTGAGGCCTGGGAAGGCGGTGAAGCCGAGAGGAGCGTTGCTGGATGGGCACGACTTGATGAACGCGGCGGCCAGGGTGTAGACCGAGGTGGGGTCGAGGGGAGTCTCGAATGGGTTCGCCATTGGGATCTCGCCGATGGCCTCGCGCTGCATGGAAGTGTGGAGCGCCTCGACGGCGAGGATGGAGCCAGCAACAGTGAGGTATTGCTTGTTGGTGATCAACGGGGCGGCGCCGAGGTAGGCGCTGGTGCCAACGTTCTCAAGCACGGAGGAGAGAGTGATGAAGCTCTTGCTGTATGGCGATGTCAGTGGCATGTCTTGTGAAAGGAACTGGCGTTACGACGTACACATCCGTGGATGGAAAAGAGTAGGTACAGGCCTGGACTGGCTTCTGACCAGCAGCAGTCAAAGCTGCGGAGAGAGCCTGAACGTGGACCTGTTCGTCGTACGCAATGTACTTCAGGTTGTTATAGTAGTCGGCGGAGTACCCTAGTGAGAGTGTCAGACTTGGAGCAGTCGGATCATGACAGCGTGGATGCTAACATACCAGCTGCCTGGAAGTCCGACAGGGTGTAGTTCTTCAGCGCTTGCTTGTAGAACACATTCTCCAGATGCTCCAACGTGAGCGCAAACTGGAGGACGGTGTTGTCGATGTTTGCGCGCTTCTGGAGGCTTGTTCCAGCAGGGGCCGCAGCTGCGAGGCCAGCGGCCGCAAGGACGGAGATGATCTTGGAGGCAACCATGATTGCGGGTAAAGGTGCAGGTAAAAGGTGATAGAACGAGCGTAGGAAGTTGATGAGGTTAACAGATCGTGATCTTTCAAGGGAAAGAGAGGATATTTGTACGACCCAGTCTTCCTCAGAGATGACCCCAGGATGCAACCATGTTTGACTTAGCTCTGTGAATACCGAAGTATGTTTAATTGCCTACCGGGCTCGAGGAACTGTCATTTGTCACCACCGTGGTGATGGTGTCTTGGCGTGTTCTTTCAAAGGCAAAGACTTGCGGATCGGCGAAAACCTTGGGCCCTCCAATTGAATGCTCATGAGGACCATGCCGTAATGGGAGATATTGGACGGAAAGGAAGTGGCCCGGGGGCTTCACCTTCACCCGTGTTCTTGGAGCGGAGATGTAGTAGCCAACCTCACAGTCTTGATCATAAAAGCCACGTATCCCAGTTGATCTCTTCCTTGAGGATGTGTGCCGCTTCACGATAGGTGGATGTTGACCTTGTGCCATTGCAAGCACACTGCACTCCGGAGCTGTGCGCACGTTGGTTTGATGAAAGCAAGACGAAGATTCTCGGTCACCATACACAAACGATCGTGATTCGTTCCAGTAGGGAGACGCGTGTTTGATTCAAGCAGTTCGCAGGCTTGTGGAGGGAAGACGGATTGACAGCATTTCGATCAACGTCTCGATTAGGTCGTGCTAATGTAGAACAGTGCCCAAAGGGGTGACACAGAGCCCCATGGAGAAGGTAGGTTGGATCCGGATGTTTCGAGTCCCGTTCTGACGTTGCGGAGGTCAGCGTTTCGCTGCACAAGGTTTGAGGGGAAGCTTAAGTTTGGCTCGCCGTTACGTAGCTTGTTCAGGAGCTTGACTGATTTCCCTGTCGATCACTCTTTCGGTTATATTGGTGTTGGCCCAGTTCAGTTGTTCCGGTTGTGCGCGAAATACAGAACAGGTTTCAGACGACGGTCTGGACAGATGATAGCATCGTTCCTCGAATAGACATTGTGTACACTGTACAGCGACGCCAGACCAGCTTCTGCTCCATTGCCCGACCGAGGATTACTAGCATCGTTCTGTCGTTGCGATCATCTCGCGCGAGCCCGGATGTTTATTACTACCATGGCGCGGCCAGCCCAGCACCAAAGATCATGTAGATTGATGAGAATTTCCCGCGCGCGAGTGGACTGTGGACGTGCGGATAGTTGAGGGTTTCCGGCGTACTCCTGTGTTGCGGGTTCAGGGCGTGAGCCACTGACGTGCCGAGAGGCTCTATAATCATCTGGCCCTCCACAAATCAAACAACCATGACTGCCGCTTTGTGCGCATCCACCTGCTGTCTTCGTTGGAGACATGTTTCCCGAGGTGGATGCGCCGACCATATTCTCAGTGCTCCCTTCCCTGGCACTCGGCGACCAGTGTCACCAGCTGTCAGCTCGTATGTGACGTTCATCCGGATAGTCGTCGTCGAGGATGTGACACAGACATGAACCTGACGAACAGCTGAGCAGCAACACGATCCCGTTCTGCAGTGCAATACTGCAACCACCGTATCGAGTGCCACCTCACCACTTCGGCACTACCGAAAAACCTGGATCAAAGCGGGAGTGCTTAGTGCGCATTGCAAAGCCCAATCAAGACTCTGATGAGGCAGCAGACATAGTGCATCTGCCATAGGGTCGAAGCGAAGCGTGACATTGTGGCTCGACTGTGGCTTCATGCATGATCGAGATTGTATATCGGCAAGACGAAGGATGTTGTACTGCATGCATAAATCGCCAGGAGATGGGAGCTGAGTCCTCAGATACCCATTCCGTGCTTATGAACAATCAAGTGATCGAATCGCAGGAAGGCCGAACAGCGGCAAGCTTCATGTTTTTGCTGCGTCCACTGGTAGACGTTAGTGATGAATACGGGCGCTCGAAGGCCGCCAATGATTGCGCTCGCTGCACTTCGTACTCGCTGTTCTGCTGCCATTTCGTAAGAACATGCCATCCCTGCCGACTGCACATTCCAGTCTTCAGACTGACGCCCAGCGAAGGGCCAGGGCTGTAGAGGTTAAATCAGGCAGCATTCCTAGTCCAAGCACTGCCGCCGCAGAGTCTTGCAATTCCGCACATTCTTCACAACAGCAAATATCCCCATCCAACTCAGCACAGGCGAACTTCATCTCGACGGCGACGCCGTGGAAGTCTCCTCTCGCAGATCGGGCTCATCAGCCGGGGTGCTCGTAGGCGCTGCATTGCTCTGTTCACTCTCCTCACAACGCTGGCTCCACGAGCTCCACCTCTCTCCTGTGTCCGCGGCTGGGAACCATTCGCTGACCTCTCGCGGCTCGTATGCTAGTTCCTCTTCGAGGGATGGCATACGTTCCAGGGAGCTATGTTCATCAGCGGCAATATGTCTCGACGTAAAACAACCTCGGTTGACGGTACGACAGCTCTTTTGACAGCTTACGATGGTGCGGAGAGCACCTCTCGGCCCAATGACTTCATGATGTCCTCGGTTGACTCGCCAATCCTTATTCTGGCTAACAAGGCGAAGGCCAGCTCATCTGGAATTGTCTGTAGGACGTCGAAGAATCCCGAAAGCAGCGCGCAATTGTCGTCGACATCCTTCAATTGCTGTGCGAGCTGCTGCATCTTCGTGATGCCGTCTTCTGGTACATCGTAAGTGCATTGAGTTTGGCGCCGGGCACATCTTCCGCAGACAGGACGGTCACCATTGCACTGGAGAGATAGTGGTTAGGCGATGTTTGGAAGGGTGGGTCTGGAGAAGGAGACCGACCTTGCATTTGCTTCGGCGACAGTCAAAGCATGCGTTCCTGGTGACAGTGTCCCTCTTCGGCGGCTTTTTCCGGGCTTGTTCGCCATCGATCATTTGTTCTGGTGGCGTGTTCGATTGTACAACAAATGGGTCAGCATCTCCGTTGCTGACGACGGCATCGTTCATGGCGCCGGATGTGAGCATGTTAATTATGTTGCTGCTCGGAGCCTGGATGTTTTTCAACGTTCAGCAGCTGCGATTTCTTTTGAAGTCCTGGACGCAGCACTTCCGCATGACGGGCAGGTTGGTTCGGCACAGTCTCGGAAGGAAAGATTTACCGGAGCGTCGCTCCGCAAGCGCTGCTTTAGAGCGTGGTTAAATGCACCGTGCTTCCTGATTTTGGACTGACATAGGACTGCTCATCGACTCGATGTGCCAGGATGCAGCAGCTGGGGTGTGGTTTGGAGTGCTCAACGCCACACTGCGCATGAGTAGTGGGAAGGCTTCGGTGATGGGTCCGTGGTAATTCGGAGTACAGTCCCCTAGCGTTAGGCCCAAGCTCGAGTGAAGTCTGCAAGTCGGAGCGTGAAGTGGTCATCGCGATTGAGACCACGCAACGCTTCTTTATAAGGAGCTGACTCCGGATGGTACGGGTCCATTCGGTCCTGGCAATACCAACACTGTGGTACGCGACACAATTGCAAGTAAAATGATCGGTTAGAGTGGAGCCGCTGGGTGGAAGGGTGGTTCGGGACGAAGTAGCGGAGTGAGGCGATCGTATTGTTGACCACCGCCTGTCGCAACGACAACGGGCTCAATAACCCTCACGAACGGCATACTGCACGTTCTCCAAAATAGGAAGGCCGTGGATGATGCCGACATGGTGGTTGATCAGAGTCGCTGACCTCGGTGGGTTCGGTTGAGAAAGATACAAACCCACCAGCTCGCCACAGACTCATCGGATCGAACGCACAGCAGAAGCCAAGTAATCGCTCTCCGGCCCGATACGGCGTGGGAAGTAGTCATGGTATACGCCACTCGTCGTGGTTGAGAAGCAATGCATATTAAGCTAACGGACCAGACTCCGTTGCACAGCCATCGCCGATGCGATGACTGAAAGCTTCGCAATGCCGGAATCCTCACCGACGACTTTTCGAACAAAAGCCATTCGTGCTGCTACTGCTTAGGTCGCAAACACGGAGAGCGGACCGAAGCTGATGTCGTTGAGTCGGCATGCTGGGTTTCGTGTGCACGCTTGTGCACGTCTGTGCGCGCCATATCGGTCAGCTTGCGCCTCCATATGCCTGCCTCCGACTCTGGAGCACCATACCCTAGCAGATCGGGCGATGGCAGTATAGCCGGTGCACAAATCGGGCAGACGGACGGAAAGACCATCTTTCCAAACCAATGGCAGTACCACCAGTCGATCGCGTGGATAAAGCACAGCGGAGCAATGCAGCACTGGCGTTATCGTAGTGACCTCGTCGAATGGTGCAGACCGTCGCCTTGACTCCTATGCCACGTAAATCCATCGACACGATCACCAGTGCTTGGGTGAGACCTTTCGGCCAGACTTTCGCGAGATATGGCTTGGAGTGTCCAGCCGTAGCAAAGTAAACGGAAACCACACTTCTCCTCGCAGTCACCAGCCGTTGGTGAACCCGACTGCTGTCAGTTCACTCTTCTTCTCCAAACAAAATCCTTAGCCACAGGCTGCACCCTTTGCAGCCGACGATGATTTCGCCCTCATTCGCCTGCTGCTCGAGCTCGAGCTGAGAAACCATGAAGCCTTTCTCATCGCCGCAGCGGCATCCACGACTCCACTTCCCGGTGGGCTCGTCATAGTCGAGGTCATCTAAGTCGACCGTCTCGAGTCCAGTATGTCGTGGCCGAGGTGTAGAACTCGTCAGACTACCAGCTTCAACGACAGTTCGGAGCCAGTCGTCATACTCGGCGCGCAGCGTTGGATCAGCCAAGGTCTTGTAGGCGAGTGCTATGTCATCTACGGTCACGTCCGACTTCCCAGGCTCGATCGTGACTTTGTCCGGATGGTACAGTAATAACGCGCGGCGATATGCCTGCTTCACTTCGGCAGCAGACAAGATAGCCTCTTGTTTGCTCTCCAGGTTCAGGAGTCGGTAGTAATTTGAAGTTACTGCCATGTCTGTGTCTGCATGCTGACCATAGACTCGGGGCTCCTGGGTCCTAATTCCTGGATTTTTCCGCTATTTGGTAAGCAGTACGAATTATGTAGTTGTTCGAGAAGAGTACAGAAACTTGTGTCTTATTACTGCCTGAGAATCTAGGGTCACTCTATTTTAATTGAACGTCGATCTCTCTTTATTTTCCTAGAAACTGACAGCGCATCCCTTGCAACAGATCTCTTCGGCAACCTCTCGACGATGACCACGGTTCGACGATGACCTTTCGACTCGGTGAAAGCTTGTGAAAACGAGCGCAATCATGTTCATTCGCGATTACCAAACACTCGACCAGAGTCTGCGACGCCCCTTTTCCACACAGACTTCAAACTAAACAGTAACAGGGAATGGCGGCCTGCATGAAAAATGCTTGACAGCTGCGCCATACCCTATCAGGTATAATTATTGTATAAGGTACGAGAAAAACAGCCATTCAGGTGACAGCACGCGTCTGGCAGGGGAATGGCGCATCCGCTGAAACTGGTCCATCTGCTTTCAACAACCTCGAGTCTTCTGCTTCTTTCTTCACGTCCATCTTTTGCTCGGTGCAAACAATTCACACACTCATTTTTCCTGACTCACAGGCCTATGGTCATTCCCTCATTAGGACCTGGTTTCTTCATATATTTTGCCATTTAGTTTCCTGAAAGCCCTCCTTACTTCAATCCTACAATACCTACGTTAATACCATCTTACCACTTCACCAAACGAACCATGCTTTCCTCGACCTTCCTCGGCCTCGCGGCCGGCATTGCTGGTGCGCAGGCGCTTTCAACCGGCTTCAACTACGGCGCGACCAAATCCGATGGTACATTCATGGCACAATCCGACTACGAATCGCGCTTCACGCGCGCACAGTCGCTCCAGGGCACGAACGGCGACTTCACGAGCGCACGACTCTACACCATGATCCAGGGTGGTACCACCGCTGACCCTTCGTCTGCCTTCCAAGCCGCCATCGACACCAAGACATCCCTCCTCCTCGGACTCTGGTGCAGCGCCGGTCAAGAGGTCGTGACAAACGAGCTCAACGCCCTTGAGGCCGCCATCAAGCAATACGGCAGCGACTTCACCGACCTCGTCATCGGTATCTCTGTTGGCAGCGAGGATCTCTACCGTGTCTCGCCAACTGGCATCGAGAACAAGAGCGGCCTGGGCGCGACCCCTGACGAGCTCGTCAGCTACATCAAGCAGACGCGCGAGAAGATCTCCGGCACCTCGCTCTCCGGCGCCTCGCTCGGCCACGTCGACACCTGGACCGCGTGGGTCAACGGCTCAAACTCCGCCGTCACTGACGAAGTCGACTGGCTCGGCATGGACACCTACCCCTACTTCGAGAGCACCGAGAACAACCCCATCGACAACGGCAAGCAGCTCTACTGGGACGCCTACGACAAGACCAACTCCGTCGGCGGCGGCAAGGAAGTCTGGATCACCGAGACCGGCTGGCCCGTATCCGGCAAAGTCTCCGGGCAAGCCGTCGCATCCGTCGACAACGCCGAGACCTACTGGCAAGAAGTCGCTTGCGCTATTGTAGGCAAGTACAACGTCTGGTGGTACACCCTCGAGGACTCCATCCCCACCACCCCTAACCCCTCCTTCGGCATCATCGGCTCCGACTTGAACAGCGCGCCGCTCTACGACCTCACTTGCAAGAAGGGCAGCTCCGCTACCGCGACCACCGAGAAGGGCTCCTCTGCCACCAAGCCAGCGGGCGCGGGCGGTCTCCACGGCGTCGGCAGCGGACCGTACGGTTCTAACGGCACTATGAGCGGTGTGGCCGGTAACGGCACCGCCTCTGGCATCACCACGACCGCTACACGTGGCGGCTCGTCCCCGACCGGTGGTGCGACTACGACCGGAGCTGCGGGCGGTCCAGGCGGTGCGCCTTCCGGCACAGCGAGGGGCGCGCCGTTCGCGAGCCAGACGCAGAATGCTGCTGTTCGTGCTGGGCCGGTGGTTGGTGCGGGGATTATGGCTATGGTTGGGCTTGTGGTGGCGCTTTAGATAGGGTGGTGGATTAGTTGGATTGACGGTACATCTTGGAGAGGAGTTGGCGGTGCGTTACTCACATGCGCCTCTATAGATTTGGGCGTAGGTGGAAATAGCCTTGTCCTTTGCATAAGTGAGACTTGCGTATGCCATCTATTACTCAAACTGAGAATCTTGTCTCCCGTGGTCTGCAATTCTGCGTCGTTATGTGTGGCCTTCGTTGATAGGGAGTACCACGGACGTCGAGTTAAGCTCGCCACGAAGGTTGTGACACGTAGAGTACGTGGTGTACCAGCAATATCCTTCCCGTGTTCAAATTACTTGTTCATCTCGAGATGTGGCAAACCTCAGGCACCAATATATTTGGACGTGGGGCACAGAATTTTGGTTGGAGTCAGTCATCGTTACAAGAACATTTGTGCTGTGCGACGCAACTGAACGTGATATCATTACTTGACGACTCGAACTGACTCACACGATCCAACTGACCAAGTGACTCTCGCTGGACCAGCAAAAAAGCGCAGAGCCCATAAGAGCAAAAACCAGTCCACAGCAAGGGCACTCACACACACACGCATATCCCAAATACTCCTCCACCAAAACTAGAGCGCGCGGACGAGCCAGACTCCCCCAACCGCAATCATGGCGACGAACGGCGACTTCTCGTCCGACGACGAGTCGCCGCCTCAATCCCCGGGCATGCAGCCGATAGCAGACGACGAAGAAACAGTCCACGAGCCCGGCCCGGCGCCCATGCCCAAATCCGCCCTCAAGAAGAGCAACGCAGCAGCAGCAGCCCTAGCAGCACGACCAGTGCTCCCTGAACAGCCGGACCCACAAGACCTCGATGTCGCCAGGCTGACACCTCTGTCACCTGAGATCATCTGCCGGCAGGCGACCATCAATATCGGCACCATTGGTCACGTGGCACATGGAAAGAGTACCGTGGTCAAGGCCATCTCGGGCGTGCAGACTGTGCGGTTCAAGAACGAGTTGGAGAGGAATATCACCATCAAGCTGGGATATGCGAATGCCAAGATCTACAAGTGCGATAACCAGGAATGCCCGCGACCGACCTGCTATAGGAGTTTTAAGAGCGACAAGGAGGTCAATCCGCCGTGTGAGAGGGAGGGGTGTTCCGGGACATATCAGTTGCAAAGACATGTTTCGTGAGTTCGCTTCGAAAGACATGCAGATCGATGTCAGTGCTAACAGATGTATACAGCTTCGTCGACTGCCCTGGCCATGATATCCTCATGAGCACCATGTTGTCCGGCGCCGCAGTCATGGACGCCGCCCTCCTCCTCATCGCCGGCAACGAAACCTGCCCCCAACCCCAGACCTCCGAGCACTTGGCCGCCATCGAAATTATGAAACTCTCCCACATCATCATCCTGCAAAACAAAGTCGACCTGATGCGAGAAGAAGCGGCATCCCAACACTACGACAGCATCAAGAAGTTCATCCGCGGAACCGTGGCCGATAATAGCCCCATCATCCCGATCTCCGCCCAACTGAAATTCAACATCGATGCCATCAACGAAATGCTCTGCAGCAGCATACCCGTCCCCCCCCGCAACTTCCAAGACACACCCCAACTCATCGTCATCCGCTCCTTCGACGTCAACAAGCCTGGCTCCGAAATCGAAGAGCTCCAAGGCGGCGTCGCAGGCGGCTCCATCCTTACGGGAATCCTGAAACTCGGCGACGAGATCGAAATCCGCCCGGGCATCGTCAGCAAAGACGAAAACGGCAAGATCCAATGCCGCCCCATCCACTCCCGCGTCGTCTCCCTCTTCGCCGAGAACAACAGCCTCAAATTCGCCGTCCCAGGCGGCCTCATCGGCGTCGGCACCCGCATCGACCCTACCCTCTGCCGTGCCGATCGTCTTGTTGGATTCGTGCTGGGGTTGAAGGGTCGTTTGCCGGAGATCTTCACCGAGTTGGAGGTTAACTACTTCTTGCTGCGAAGACTCCTCGGTGTGAAGACTGCGGATGGCAAACAAGCGAAGGTCGCTAAATTGACGAAGAACGAGGTGTTGATGGTGAATATTGGGTCTACGGCGACGGGCGCGAAGGTTGTGGCGGTGAAGGCGGATGCTGCGAAGTTGCAGTTGACGTCTCCGGCGTGCACGAAGGTGGGGGAGAAGGTGGCGTTGTCGAGGCGGATTGAGAAGCATTGGCGGTTGATTGGGTGGTGAGTCTATCATTCTTTCTTGCGGTGGATGAGTAGGAGTGATTTGCTAATGCTGTGGGTTGATTTAGGGCGACTATTCTGCAGGGCACGACTCTTGACCCACTGGAGGCAAAGGACTGATGAGCTTCGGCTCTCTTGTCCTCGCGCTTTTTACGTTGACGGCGGTCTTGAGGCGAGGTCCACCTCCTCAACCTGCGCAAGCGACCGATGTGGCCATCAGCCAACAGAAGATGTGACGAACGCAACGGAGACGCGAATCGTTTCGAGGACGACGACGGGTATGTACTTCTCCTTGCATCGTTCTGTACCGCTCGGGAGTTGGCTGGCGCATCACGGTCTGCGGGTGTAAGCGCAAGCGATGGATGGGAATGGCATTGACAGCAAGGTCTTTACATGTGTGCATACTTAGCTGGTAGCGCGGTAGAACGAAACGAAAATGAAAGTTAAGACACTTGGTTCTGGATTCCTCTGCTGCGTTGCTATGAATTTCGTTGCTTCATGTATTGGCCCTTTTGGCACGACACCAGACCTCTAATCTATCGTGAAAGTCTGAATAAAGCAGATCAACGGCCTCATAGGTATGCTCTGCCTCTAATGGTGGAACAACCTGACCGGCTGCTCAACAAAGCTGATTCCAAGCTTACCCGCGGCCTCGAAGCACGGCTGGTCGTTTTGGCTGCCAGTGGGCGCCGCGATGTACTTAACGCCGGAGCGCCCAGCACGGTAGATGTTGTCGGTGAACGGGAAGAAGGCATCGCTCGAGCAGGCGACCTCGGAGAGGTTTGAAAGCCTGTCGCCAGGTTAGCTGGTCTGCTCAAAGCGTACGCAAACTTGAATCGAATGAGGACGTACCACTCTTTCCGTTCTTCTGGGGTGAAGATAGCAGGCACCTCCTCAAAATGCCTCTCCCACTCCTCCCGCTCCACACCGCTCGCCGGCACCACCCCCGAACAAAGCATATCAATCGCATTACTCTTATCCGCCCTTTTCGTGCCCTTCTTCCACTTGATGCCGATGGCGCGCTCGTGGAACCGCATCCACCAGTTATCCGCCTTATCGCCCGCCAGACGCGTACAGTGGATACGGCTCTGTTGGCCAGCGCCTAGCCCGATTACTTGGCCGTTGAGGGCGTAGCAGACGGAGTTGGATTGGGTGTATTTGAGGGCTATGGTTGCGACGGTGAGGTCGCGGAGGGCGGGTTCCGGGAGCGGTGGGGAGGAGGCGGGGACGATGATGGTGTTGAAGGTGGAGTGGGGAGAGATGAGGGCGTCGTTGCGGTGTTGGGTTAGGGTTATTCCGTTGATCTGGGTGAGTTAGTGATGAGTTCGAGTATTGGAATCAAGCACTTGAGTGAGAATTTGCATACCGTCCTCGATTCTTGGAGAGGTGGCGTCCATGTTCGATCCATTTCTAGCACCAGATACTTGCCTCCCTTCTTCTTGCTGAGGATTTCCAGAGCCTCCTTTGTGTAGGCTGGCGCAATCACGCCATCGCTCACTTCTTTGCTGATGATTCTCGCCGTGGGAAGATCCACTTCATGGCTCAACGCAACCATATCTCCGAACGAGCTCATACGATCTGCTCCTCTCGCCCTGGCGTAGGCTTGTGCGAGATGCGAGTCCGAAAGTCCTTCGATGTCATCGACCATGTACACCTTCCGCTCGATGTCGTTCAACGGTACGCCAATCGCGGCGCCGGCGGGAGAAACATGCTTGAAGGATGCTGCGGCAGGATAGTTGAGTGCGTCGCTCAGCTCCTTGACCAGAGGCCAGGCATTGAGGGCATCGAGTAGGTTGACGTAGCCAGGAGAGCCATTAAGAACTTTGAACGGGAGTGGACCATTGGCAACGTATGCAGCGGCCGGTTTCTGATGCGGATTCGTGCCATAGCGGAGGCTGAGGTACTGCTTGCCATCGCCAGCGTACTCCTTGCGGAAGAAGTTTGCGATGGCTGTATCGTAGTCGGCAGTATGGGTGAAGGCCTTGAGCATATAGTGTTTCCTGCTCTGCTCTGGCACCTCACCCTTTCCGAGCTCCGACAGAAAGTCGTGATAGTCTTCTGGGTCACTGAGGATGGTAACACGGCCGTGGTTCTTGGCTGCTGCTCGGATAAGGGTGACGCCACCAATGTCAATATCCTCAACCGCCTCGGAGACAGTGACGTTGATCTTAGCGACGGTGTCCTTGAACGGGTACAGGTTGCAGATGACATAGTCGACCTTGTCAATGTTCTGCTCGGCCAGGTCCTGCTCGTCCGATGCTAGGTCTCGAGCCAGGATGCCGGCGTGGACTGCTGGATGAAGAGTCTTGACTCGGCCGGACAGCATCTCCGGTGCTTTAGTGATGGCTGAGACATCTCTGTAGTTCGTTCTGTCTTAGCTTGTGGTTTTTAGATAGACGGTACGGTGGACATACTCGACAGGGAAGCCACCCTCGCGGATCAGCTTCGCAGTGCCACCTAGCAAGGACGATCAGATTTCGTTCGAGTAGATTATGCGGACATTCTCTTGACAACACTAGGCGTACCCGATGCCAGTAGTCTGATATCGTTCTTCACCAGACCCTTTGCCAGATCCAGCAAGCCCGTCTTGTCGTAGACGGACAGAATGGCTACACCCATATTTAGCTCTCAGCGGTTCTACATTGGGTCTGTGTGAAGGCGTCCTACCAATCTTCTGCGCACTTCCAGCCATGTTGTCAGGCTACACACGGACGATGGGGTGTTGTATACCGCAGCACAAGTGTACATGTATGTGTGTCCCACAACTCACAACTTTTTATCGCTGGGTAAACTAAACTCTCGCGGTATTTATGAAAGTGGGTCCTCCACGCTAGTCTGCTTGCGGCGCCGATTCCTCGGAACATCGAGCCGATGCACTTTCACTTCACTTCACTTCACTTCGACCTCCCAGAACACACATAGCGCCTCCTAGAAGAAACGTTCGAAACATAATTGACCGCTTCGAGATTCCGACATGAATGAAGCAGAATTCGGTCACGCAGAGTGCCCTCAACACGTCTCAGAAACCCGGGACTTTGCCCATCTGAGCAGTCCTACCACTCTTGTCCTCCTTGTGACACGGAAGGCCGCAGCATCATCACCGACCACGAAGTCACACACGCGGCGTATGTGTGCGGCACTGTAGATGCATGCCTTGCGTGGCTGTACACCCGGCCGCTGTGGACTCGCTGCAACGTCAGAATCCCCAAGCCTTGCGCCCTCGTTCAGATGATCGGCTCATATGACATGGAGGACTACTCTGCTCCATTATGCACATAGCCGGTCACACCGCGGATAGCGCGGAGCAGAACTCCGAAGACATGTTCGGTGTAAGTAACAGTTACGTGCTTCCTTCACTAACGTCAGCATGCCACCCTTCCAGGCTCTGAGTCATGATTCCTGGCTCTCATTCCCATCATCAAAGCTCCCTTCCCTATCGACTATGCGTCGCAAGCTTAGCGTCCAGCATGTAACTTGATCTCCCTTCTGTCGTTCTGCTGAACCTCACCTGAAGGACTACTCGCAAGCTCTTCTCCGTCAGGTTCTCTAGCTCCAATACGCCCAAATGGCGGCCAACGCCACAACAACTACGATAAACGACGCGGGAACCGACCTCGCCCATTGCACTGGCTGTGCTATCGACCTTCCTGCTACTCGTATGGCAGAGTACGACTGCGCCCACTACAACTGCCACGATTGCCTGGAAAGGCGTGCGAAACTCGCTATCTCCTTACCAAACTCATATTATTATCCAATTCGCTGCTGCGGCCGAGCACCGTTATCCTCCGCAGTCATCCGGGCTCATCTTACTCCCTCAACTTATCGTCAGTACACCGCTCTACGCCTCGAGAGAGACACTAAAGACAAAACCTACTGCTCCCGGCCCACCTGCTCTACATTCATCAAGCCACAAAGCGTCCACAACAAACAAGCTACCTGCCAAACCTGCTTCTCAAAGACGTGTGCCACGTGCAAAACACCCTGGCACTGGGGGCCGTGCAAGGGTGGCGATGAGGAGCTGGCAGTCCTGGCCGAAACGAAGGGCTGGAAGCAATGTCCTTCTTGCGGTCGATATGTCGAGAAGATGTACGGGTGTCTCCATATGAGGTAAGGCAACCGCAAGAAGTGCTTCACGATTCGCTGCAATCGTATTAGGATGCTGGCTAACCAGTGCTGATGTAACAGCTGTCGCTGTGGGGCCGCCTTCTGCTATGGCTGCGGTAATTCCATGCACGGGAGCCTGTGTCAATGCGACGTTGAAGAGGCCGACGATTACAATCATAATGATGAGAGATTTGTCCTTCGCCATCAACACATGGAAGCGCACCATTACAGCTACGTAGAACTCTCAGGTCTCGTAGATGAGCTACACGAGTGCCACGGCTGTAGAGAGCTCTGGGCTCCCATCAGAATCGTGCAGTGCCTGGACTGCGCAGTACGTCTGTGCAGAGACTGCAGACCTTACTATACAAACGACCCACGTCCTGGACAACTCGGCCGCCACTATGCAAGCGGACACTCCGACTACACCCGTGTGACTGAATTCGAGGCGGTGGCAGCTGTATGTTATGGTTGCCACGGTGACAATGCTGAAGGCATGTTGGGGTGCCTTCACTGTGTCGTTGAACTCTGCGGAAGCTGCAAGCCTATCTGGACAGGCGACCGACGTCACGAGCGATTGAATCAGCACGTCCGAAGCCGCCATTACAAATACGCACCCGTTGAGAGGTCTGCCGGACAGCAGGCTCTGTGCGATGGCTGCCTCCAGATCTATGGCCGTGGCGGCAATGAACGATGCCAGGACTGCGATGCATTGCTATGCGGGATCTGCAGGCATGCCTGGACCGATGATCCCAGGTCCCAACCACTGCACCGGCACTTCGAAGAACAGCACACGAGCTACACAGTGGACGCGGAGGGTTATTGTGGTCTCTGTGATGGCTGCCTGGTCTACAAAGGCTGTGAGACCACATGGTGCCTCGACTGCGATCTACCATTTTGTGAGGAATGCAAGGTCAGCTTAGCAGCAAATCCGCCGCCTCCCTTTCCTTCACGCCTCGAACGACACAAGGAAGCGGGCCATCAAACACATGCGGACCTGATAGGGCCAGCGCAAGAGGGCACCCTGTGTGATAGCTGTGGTCGAGCTGATTCTGCGGGTGCTGTCACTTCGTGCGTGAGCTGCGATGCAAAGCTGTGCGGCAGTTGCAAACCCATCTGGACGGGGCGAACGGGATCCGGAGGCTGGGGGTCGCCTTTAGGGTCGCTGACGAGGTCGCCGTCACCGTCACCCCGGGGTTTGGAAGAGTTTGAGGACGTGTTGGCAGCCCAGAATTACCACCAGTCGCTCGTGGAAGAGTCATGGAGAGTTTGATAGCCCCGGTTAGGTTCTAGATCATCCTATGCCGTCAGTACGACGCACTCACGCCACGCCTTCTCATGACTGCGGTATAGAGCGAAACCAGACCCTTCGAGGACAGGTGCACGAGTAACAGGATACTGACACTACAAGATACAAGGTCTGTGTGGGACCCTTCGTCTTTGTCTATCTTCTCGCATTGCTGGACTTATAAGTGACCTGGAAGCTTCTTCTTTCTCAGTTCTTGTTTCCTAACGTTTGCTATTCCGATCTTTATCAACGTTAAGACTATACATACTCTTCAAACCATGCCACACAGACTGCTGCCCGGAGGTTGCATGAAGCAAGCAGAACAACTGCACAAAAGACCCCGACTGCGGCACTTTGGTGTTCATCTCTTGCTCTCTGTCTATCCACCAGGATATCATGGATACGAACATAGCACCACCAAGTGCAGCAAGACCTTCGAGTACGCACACGCAAGCCGCACCACAGTGTGCCAGCTGTGCTGCACCTGGTTCAACCAAACGCATGGCAAGCTTCGCCTGTGGCCACTACTACTGCAGTGACTGCCTTCAGCATATCACCGAGGTCGTTCTAGCAGACCCTGGTTCGCACCTTGATCCTATCCGATGTTGCTGAAGAACGCCACTTAGTTCTCGTAACCTGCGTGTCCACATTCATCCAGGGCTCTTCCGCTGCTACGAGGCCCTCCGTCTGGAGCGAGAGACTAAGGACAAGACTTACTGCGCACGTCTTACGTGTTCGGCATTCATCAAACCACAAAGGGTCCACTGCCAGAATCAAGCGATCTGTCAGAAGTGTCTGGCTTGGACATGTGTAATCTGCAAGGTCCTATGGCATTGGGGGCCATGTGGCGAATTTACAGAGGGTGACTTATCGTGGCTGGCCAAAAAGCATGGTTGGAGGAAGTGTCCTGCATGTAGAAGGCTCATCGAGAAGGTGGAAGGATGTCGTCACATCAGGTAAGATTTACATCCATGTGGTGTTGATTTGCATGGCTAATTCCTATTTGGATAGGTGTCGCTGTGGCGCCGGGTTCTGTTGCGACTGCGGCAAGCTGCTTACAGCGTGCCAGTGTGGCCCCATAGCCTACGAAGATCCAAGGGATGATCCGATACACGATGAGCACTTCTGGGGAGAGCATTATCGCTACACCGACATGAGTGAGTTTGCGGCCGACGATTTCGTGTGCGAAGGTTACAATCAGACCTTTGTCCGCAACCAAATCGTATCCTGCACTCAATGCCACCACTTGTTTCTCTGCGCTGGCTGCAAACCTCACTGGACCGTTGAATCAGTCACCAAGCATCTGAGTGAACATTTCCACGAGAAACACTCGTCCTGGGCGGAGGTAGTTCTGACAGAAGGAGAGCGGAACGGATGTGCTGGTTGCCATCGCGGCGGTAAGGAGCTCGAAGCTCGATGCTCTGACTGTGGTTTGCAGTTCTGCTCACGCTGTCGTAGCATCTGGACAGCTAGCGAAGATCAAGAACGGATCGGTCGTCACTTCAAAGAAGGACATGACCTGTATTGGGATAGCTCTGGCGACGCTGAGGAGAGCCCGTGTCGTGCCTGCAACAAGGTTTTCCCAAATCGTGAGGTTACGGAATGCTACGATTGCGACTTGCGAATCTGTGTACGGTGCCAGACTGGTAGGTACATTTATGACGATGATGACGATCAGGATGAAACTGCAGGCGAAGATGAGGATGAGGATGCATGGGACGGACACCTGGACGCCGGAAGACCGTTCAGGCCTGCCTTTGACAGGCCTCATGGTGATCGTGGGGGTCGCTATGGTCGTGGGCGCGGGGATGAGCCTCGTGGTGGATAGGGGACAGGATGACGACGTCGGAGATGAATTCGACGAGGCAGTGTGAGTATGTTGGAATCGCAAATTACCAGCGCTCCAACACACTTCGCCGTGGACGATCGTCGTAACTTGATAGTCAAGGTATTGCAATAGATGTAGACTGAAGTCTGAAAATGTTCACAATCTTTACACATCCACAACATCCACACTAGTCATACTATACACAAGCTCCCAAGCTCACCTCAATCCTTGTCACAACCCCAGACACCCGCTATTCTCACCCCTCCTGTCCTTATCATTGCCATTACAACACCCTCCCAGCAGTACTAGCCGTACTCCGGTCCTTAGTCTGCGCCTTCTTGAGCCCCTTGCCCATCTGTATCTCCCCCAACAGCCCACTCATGCTCGGCGCTGGGCCGCTCGGTGGCCCACCAGCTGGCGGCGGTGGTGGCGGAGCAGGTGGTGCATTATTCCCAGGCATCGGAGGCGGAGGCGGAGCCCCTCCACTAGGCATTGGCGGCGCAGGAGGAGGCGGTGATGCCAGTCCTCCCGAAGCCGGTTTTGGGGAGCTAGGCGACGCAGCCGAACTATCCATAGCACTCAGCGGCCGCGGCGGCGCCATGGTGCCGAAGAGGATGGAGGCGAGTTGTTTTGCGCTTCCTGCACCAGAAGGTTTGGAGTCTTCGTCGTCTTCGTCGTCGGATGAAGCCTCCATAACGGACCAGTCGTCTTCGTCAGAAGCAGCGCGTCCTCTTGTCCGGGCAGAAGCTGGTGCTGGGTCGGGCAGCGCCTGCTGTTGCTTTGTGACATCGGCATTGGAAAGGCGGTGGAAGGGGTTGGTGTCTTTCTTCTCTGATGTGTCGGGACTGGTGACTGCGGAGGTCGAGGAGGGAGTAGCAGCGGCGGGTTGCTGACTCATGCTTCGGAAGAAGGGGTTCTTGGATTGTTCTGCTGGTGGGCTGGATACTGCTGATGATGAATCGGTAAGGACTTCTGGCATGGGGGGCGCGGGCGGTGGTGCCGCTGGTGTATCTTCGGTAGTCGTGCCGGACGTTGGTGGGAAGTAGGCATCGGGGGTGCTCTCCGCGGGTGTCCTGAAGCCGTCATCATCGCTGTCATCGTCTTCATCCAGATTCTCTAGCTGCCGCTTCAGCTCTTCTTCCCGCTTTCGTGCAGCCTCGATATCTGCTCGCTGTGCAGCAAGTCGACTTTCCTTCTCCTGCGCATCTTTCTTCGCTGCTTCTCGAGCCTTCTTTTCTTCTGCTTTCTTCGCCTTGCCGGCCTTCACTCGCTCTTCGAGAGCACGCAGGTTAGACTCAGTTTCTTTGCGCTGTTGCTGCAGTTCTCGCTCCTGTTTTGCTTCCTCATCCCTGTGAAAAGGTTAGTTAACAGCTCAACATTGGATAACAGTTTTTGTTGAACATACTCCATCTCCTTCCTCTCCCCCGCCATACCCTCCTGCTGCTCCTTCAAAGCCTGCTCCTTAATCTGCACCTCCGCTCTCTTCTTCTCCGCATCAGCCTGACTCTGCTCATTCGTCACACTCTCACTTCTCGCCTTCCGTGGCGCTGGCGGAGGCGGTTTTGGCTTCGCACTCGGTGAAGCAGGGCCAGCAGAAGATGGCGGCCCAACACTCTCACCCCGGAGTCTCGTCTGCCTTTCCTGCTCCCGCTTAGCATCTTCCTCCTCTGCCTGTCGTAGTTTATCGTCCCGTTGCTTTCGCTCGCGCTCAGCGCGCTGAGCAGCAGACTCGCCGCTCTTAGCTGGAGCCTTGATTCCGAGCGCTGCTAGACGCTCCGCCATGCGCTGTTCAGCCTGTTGCTTGATGAACGCAGCCCTCTCCTCTCCAGTCTTGTACGAGGAGTAGCTGCTGCCTGTTGTCTGAGGCGTAGGCGCACTGGTTCCACTAACCGCACGGCTCGATGCTGCTGGTGAGTCCGTCCGGCTGACAGGTGTGCTCGTTCGGCTTGTATCGTCCTCAACCGCACGCTCGGCAGGCTTGGATCGACTCTTGTCCTCATTGCGCACCTTCGCAGCTCGCGAGCTACGCTGCAGATCGAAGATGAAATCCTTGACCTCATCCTCAACACCTAATCCGTCCTCCCACCTTCGCCGTTCGTGTTCGTCGGCTTTCGACTCGCCACCTTCCTTCAGGCCCTGCTCAAGACTCTTCGAGTACTCAGTGACGCTATCCTCGACATCCTTGACCATCTTCTCATTATCCTCTCTCTCCCGAGTCACCCGCTTAGACTCCTCCTCCTGCCGCTGTGCCGCTCCGGAGCCATCGTCAGTCACCTCAACCTTCTTGCCCGCCAACGCCGCGGAGCGCTGCTGCATCATAGCTTTCGCACGAGCCTTTAGACGATCACTTTCGGTGACTGCGCCGCCAGGTCCGGTACCAACGATAGGTGTCGCAGAGCTGGGATTTGCCTTCGCATCCTTCAATCTGAACAGCTCCATTTGCGCATCCGCAATAGCCCTCTCACAGCGGCGAACATGACTCGCAAGCTCTGGAAGCCGATCTTGCAAGCCGCGAAGATTGCGCTGCATAGTCCGCCGCTCCGCGTCACTGTCTCCAGTCTGAAAAGCAGAGCTTGGGTGCCTGTCGATGTCTTCCTGGATCCTTCGGACACGCCTGAAGAGCTCTTCACTCTCCTCCCGATCCTTGCGATCTAGCGCATCCTCCTCATCGACTTTACCTTCATCCTCAAAGTCCATGGCATCGAGCAAGACCTGCTTCTCACGGATGGTCTTCTTCAACTGGTCGATGCTCATATCGTCTGCGCCGACAGTGCTGTCGCTCATGGCTGGGCTTGGACTACGGCCACCATCCTGACCTAATCGTCGCCGAGCGGACGAGCGGTATCCCACGTCGTCGTCATTATTCTTGAACACAGTCGCGTCCTTCCGCCCACCAGCCGTTGGCGCACCATTACCGTGAAACGAGCGAGATTTGAGGTAGCTGACGCCAGTCCGCTGAGGCTGAAGGAAAGCGCCGCTGCTCTTTCGAGACTGTGCATCCTCGGAAAGAAGATTCTTCATCGTGCCGATGCTGTCGTTCAAATTTCGGGTACTCGGTGGTATAAGTTCTGCTGGTAGTTGGTTCGGTACTGGGTATCCATTGAGACGTCTGTAGATTACGTGCATGGCGACTGCGAATTCGTCCAAGTTCAATCGACCTTTATTGTGAGGATCTGACAAGGTCCAGATGCGCTCCAGATCAGGTTTGTCAAGGCCTGACTGTCCAAATATCTCTATAGCTTGATTTCCAGTGATATAGCCTTTCCCGAAGTCATCCCACGCCTTGAACATGTCGTCATAAAGCTTCTTCTCGTCTTTTGTAACGGCCCACGGGACAGTGGCGTTACCTCGCAACCCTTGCGCAGAGAATCCAGATTCACGACCAGGTTGCGGCATCATCTGCTGCTGCAGTGCTTGTAGATTCGGCAAGCCAGATGCAGGAGTATTGACGAGGCCCCATTGACCTGGTCGTCCGGTCGGCTGTGCATTAAGAGGCGCGGCCATAGGGTAGCCAGTCTGCTGGGGGGACAAGCCTTGGTTTGGACCGAATCCTGTCGGCATTGGCGGCATGGGAGGACGTGGGCCGGTGTATCCTTGCTGTGACATCTGCTGTGGCATCTGCTGCTGTTGGCTGAACTGGTTCTGAGGTGTAAAGCCTGTCTGCTGAGGCTGGAGTTGCTGAGCGTATCCAGTCGCTTGGGGCACGACGAACCCGGTGGGTTGCGCCGTGAGCTGCTGCATCAATTGCGCGTTCGATGGTTGCTGAGGCTGCGGCTGTACAATCCTCGGTGGCTCGCTGAAGTTCGGCGCATTCGTTATAGGCGCATTCTGCGACGCACTATCCGCGATGCCGAACGAGATGATATCGACCATGCTCGAGACCTCGTTGCGCACTTTCTCCGGTAACGCCGAGGGCATATCCTTGCCTGTCAACTTCAGATTGCACAGGTACATGGCCAAGGCGAATTCCGGGAACAGCAGCTGTCCAGATTTCGTGGTATCCGACAGCGTCCATATCTGCGCCAAGCTATTGCCATCTAACTTGCTTCTGAGCAATAAATCTCTCGCCTTGTCTCCGCTCAATGCCTGCTCGCCGCCCGTCGCGCTCTTGAACAGCTGCTCGAACTTGGCCTGATCCTGCGAGGTGATGAAGCTGAGGCGCACATTTGGGATCTTCGTTCCGGTCTTTGGCGCTGAGGGAGTCGGGGCCGCAGGCTGGGAGGGCGTGGGGCGGAAAGAGTTGGCGACATCTGAGCTCGTCATGCCCGTCTGCTGTGGGATCATCCCCCTCTGCTGAGGTATCTGCTGAGGGGGCATGCCATTCTGCTGCCCCGGCTGTTGATACCCCGTGGGTTGGGGTTGCTGGTATTGAGGTTGCTGCTGCGGTTGCTGCATTTGAGTCTGCTGAGGCAAGTATCCAGTCATCTGTGGCTGCATTCCCGAAGCCGGGTACCCAGTATATTGCTGCTGCAATGGTTGTGCCTGTTGGCCATATCCCGGTTGCTGACCGGGTTGCTGGTATGACTGCTGCTGAGCAATTGGCTGCCGGCCGCTAGGCCCACCGCCCTGAAATGCCTGAGACCCAGAAAACATGACTTCTCACGCGCCACGCTATGCGATTGGTATAATAACAATGTTGAAGACAGGTGACGAAGCTCGAGCTGGGTTGCCTCGTGGCTGCTAGCGGGAGTCGCGGCAACTCCTCCGGATTCCCTCCGTAAGATCTCTCGATTTGCAGTTGCATAACCTCTTGAACAACACTCACTCGCTCATTCATCCTGAGAGTATTAATTCGCACCATCACACCCATCATCGAGCAAAGATCGCTTCTCGTGGAACCACCACATGCAAGATGTCACTACCTGGAAGAGCGAACTGACATGTGCATGGCTCTTCCAAGAAACATAGCCGTACTCATACTCATGGAACAAGCAAGACCCGCAAAGCGAAGAGTGAGGAGAACGGGACATATTCATGTATCACGCCAGTATTCAACGCAGGAGCACTCGACCATTACGACCATCAAGTGACAATGCGAATGGGAACCTCATGTAACAAGACCTACTGAGGCAATACATGGTCTGCACGTACCGCCGCACATCGCGTGCAGCGAAGGTAGAGGGTATGAAGCGGCTTGGGAATAAGTGACGTCCAAACAAGGTGTTCGGACGTCGGACCAAGATGCAGACCGTAGAAGGCAAGAACGAATAAGAGGCAGGAGCGACCGGAGATTTCACACTTCAGGACGCGAAGAATGCCACAAGTCCCCAAGAACGAAAGCTGCGCTACTCTACCATCCCCCTCAAAAGCGCGCAGAAGGAGTGGCCTGCCAGAGAGGGATAAATACTCGGATGGTACAAGCCTCCTGGAGCGAGAAGCCAAGAAGTACATCGCCCACTCGTCTATCATACGACCAGTATGTTCATGCAAGAATCGGCCAATGCGTCCATCCAGGAGCGAGACTTACAGGATATGGCAAAACCGGGTATCACATGCATCTGCCAATTCCTAAGTACGAGGTAGCACGGGTCGTTCGGGATCATCAACTTGCTGGGCCTTGTTTACGGTTCACGCTGGGACAAGTGTAGTTTCACCCTACTTTCAACACCCCGGCCTTCTCACAGTCAACATTCATTTCATATCTGAAGCAGGTAACGTGTTACTTCTTCCAGGGTTCCTGCCTTGTCCCTGCCACAGCTCCCTCTTCAGCTTCATATGTGATTCTCATATGCCATTCAGCGCTTCGATCGAGGCCTATTCCTCAGATCATCTGCCTACCAGCTTTCACCTCCCACATCACATGGCCGAGTCTTGCGGCGACAAGCAAATATAAGTTCTCATTTCGGTCCTTTCTCCTTCCTTCCTCATCATCAGCGGACAAGACTGCGATAACATCCGAGCAAGGCGAACACACACACCATGAGTGCCCTGCAGTGCGAGAATATCGAGCTCAAAGTCGAAAATCGGCTGCTCAAAGAACAGCTGGCGCAAGCACAGCAGAGCACCCAGTATCTGCTTCACGTGCAAGCGCAGGCGAACCAGATCGACAAGAACGACTTCCGAGTCCATCAACTCGAGGCCGACAATGCTCACTTGGCGCATCGTTTGGCGCGTCTCGAGCACGGCGATGGGTTCAGCGGTCTGCTCCCTGCAATCGAATTCACCGACCATACAATTCGTCGAAGGTTGACTCAACACCATGGGACTCATCGTTCACCGCAAGAGTTCGTCAACAACGTCAAATACGGCCGCCACGACCAAGATGACCTGCTCAGCTTCGACGATTTTGAGCCTTCACCCACAGATAGCTTCAACACAACAGACTCTCCCCCCAATTCTAGCTTCCAGACTCAGCCCGACACACCTCAAACACCTTTGACCCCCGAAGCACAATCTTTCAGCCGACAAGATAGGCCGGTCTTGAAGTCCACCACGCAGCCCATCGGCCTCGGGATCTTCAACGTCGACGACTACCCATACAGCACCCTACACGCATCCTCAGATGCTCTCGAGCACACAGCTGTCCCAGCAAGCCCGACCATCACAGACCTCGACTCTCAAGTCGGACACGTGACAACAGACGACGAAGGATGGCAAGCAATCGTCGCCCCACCCCCACCACCACGCGAGTTCATCTTCAACAAGGAATTTGCCGAGTATGAGCACGCCAAGCTAAGGCGCATGGCCAGCTTCATCGAAGACTATTCGGATGCTCAGAAGGAGTCGTATTGGGATTTGTGTGGGAAGGACGGCCGGCATTCTCCGCAGGAATGGGAGGTGTACTACGAGGAGATGGTCAGGCCGGCGTTTCTTCGGAATATGGCGGGAAAGCAGGACGATGGCTCAAGTGTTATGCTGCATAAGGAGAATGGCGTGCTTGGGTCGGTGCGTGGTGCCGAGGCTGCCAACGTGCAGGATCCGCTCGTCGAAGCTGTGGCTACTCCAGTCGTTGGAGAGGGGATCTATGCTTCGCGATGGGCGCCGAAGCCAGTGCTTATTGAGGGGCAGGACCAGACCCTTCCGAGCGGAGCCAACTATTCGACGAACGACGCAGACACGATCGTGCCATTCGTGGCAGTATACACTCCAGCCACCAGTTTTGAAGCAGACGAGGGCAATGCTCTATCAACCCCGAAGGAAGATCTTCAAAACCAGGCGCAGCATACAGAGTCGAACGTGGAGGTTTTGGGCATGGAGAAGCAGACCGAAGGCCAGCTCGAGCCGGTACGCCCTCAGACACTGGAGTCGGAGAAGACACCACCACAAAGGTTGTCGCCAGCTGCGCCAAGCTTCACACCTGCCGTCACTCCTCGCACGACCAGCGAGGACGACCGGAGCCCTCGCCCTTCAAGAACTCATCTCGCGCCACGTGCCCCAAGGACAGACTCCCGGCGCGGACGCGGCGGCAGACTCTTTCCGGTCAGTACACCGCCACTCTTCTTCAACTACCATTCGAAAGACGTCGCTCTCCTCAATACCATTCTTATCACCAACATTCCCACCTCGACCACACTTGCCGACGTGATGGCTAAAGTCCGGGGTGGCAAGGTCGTCTCTGCAAAGCTCCTGCCAACAGCTGGGATGAAGACTTCACCTCCCAAGACTACAAACGGCGCCATGATCACGTTCTTCGGCTACGGCAGGGCGGCATCATTCGTGCAGCACTGCGAGACTCACGACATCCTCCTCCCAGCCGCCCCAGGCGCGGACCTCGTCAGAGCGAAAGTCGAACTCGTCCAAACACCCACACGGCCTCTCTACCCTAACCTAGTGTTCCAGATTCAGCAAAAAGGCTTGACCCGCGTCCTCTTCGTCCTCGACTCGGAGCGCAAGTGGACTGCCGAGGACGTGGTTTTGGAACTGCTACGTGGGAGCCCGGAAATCAGACGACCCATCGTTGCCGACAGAGACGAGGACGGGATCCTGTTCTTTGAGTTTGCGGATGTGAGGGAGGCGGCCGAGGCATGGAATGTGGTTGCTTGGGAGGTGGCATATTTCGGGCAGGCTAGCAAAGGATTTTGGCCGGATCCTTGCGAGGGGCCGCTGGTGCAGGCTGGAAGTAGCGCGGTGGAAGAGTTAGGGGCGAGAGACACGGTGACAAACGGGGTCGAGGAGAAAAAGGATCTTGTTGTCGAGGAGTCGAGTGCTGCGGCTCAGCCCTTCCTCGTGCTTGGAGAGATCGGAGAGGAGGCGAAGGATGGAGTTGATTACAGTGGGAGTGAGTAGGTGGCTTCGGGAAGTGTTGTGGTAGGCAGAAGGCCTCTAACTCTTGGGATATGGGTCAGGAGTTTGGGGCGTAGACAAAAGGAACATTGCTGGTTGATAATGGAGTATGAGCACAACAAGATAATAACCTGCTGCTTCAGTAGCTGAACATCCACTTCCGATGCATCCACTGCTCTCTTGCTCTCGTCACAACACGATGAGTCCTCGCCCATCGAGACCTAAGATCTGTCGTGTACATTAACCCTCTTCGGGGTTGGTCAAAGCTTCAATCCTTAGCGTGGGTATTTCCGCGTAAGTGACTTCCCCCCCGAAGTGATATTTGTGATACTCCTAAGGAGCACCACACTCTCGAGCATAGACCGACCTCGCAAGGTGCCGCCGATCATGAATTCGCAGCCAAACCAATGTAAGCCTCCTCTCATCGTCACGATACACCTATAATGTACTGAACGACCCCCAGTCCCGCCGTATCCTCAGGCCGCGCAAGGCAACTACACCTTCTCGTCGTACGAGTATCCGGCCATCCGCGAATACCACTACCCCGGGACCCAGCAGCAGCAAGTTCAGCAGAACCAGTTACCGTACTCTTTTGGCTCGCAGCAGCCGAACACGCAGCAGCTGCAACCACAAACGCACTCAACGCTTACGCCCCAGCCTCAGCAACAGCAGCGCAACCCTCCGCCTCCGCAAATACAACAGGCACAACGGCAGCAGACGCAGCAGCAGCAGCAGCAAGTCCAACCCCAACAGCCACGGCAGAATGCGCAGTCTTCACCTATGCCGTCCCCAGGGGCGGGACCAGGTGCATCTGCCGCTGATCTGGCCTCGGCGGAGGCTGAGCTGGAAAGACAGCTCATGGACGCCTTGAACAATGACACCGAAGACGCCCAGCAGATAATGGCCCAGCTGTATCCCAACACCGGGGACGCGGAACAACCCATATATCGTATGCCACCTCCACCTGAGCGCACCTATCCGAGCGAGGAGGAACTAGACAAGGCTATGCATGACTGGAGCTTAGCCCACGGCTACGAGCTAGTCCGACGCGCATGTAAGAAGAACGCCAGAGGCGAGCAGTATAAGCGATACTACGATTGCTCGCAGCATGGCAGGAAGAGAAGCAAGTTGCTACCAGAGGAGAGGAAGCGGAAGAGTAAGAAACCAGAGTACTCGGAGTGTCCCATGAGTGTTGCTACCGTGGCAGTGGACCCAGCCAACCCTACTGGAGAGTGGCAGATCCGACACCGCAAGACACACCACAACCATCCTGCACAGGAAGGTAAACAGATGGCCGGTCATCGACGCAGGTACAGAGATCCGAATGTGCAGCGGGCGATCGACGGCTTGTTTGCCATCGGTACTTCTACCTCGCAAGTCGTGCAGTTCTTGACGAGAACGAACCCTGGCGGTCTTTTCACCAGGACTGATGTGGCGAACATGAAGCTGAAGTGGAACAAGTTTGGTACCTGTACCGGTCAACCGGTAGAAGGCGAACCCAGAAGTAAGGCTGCGTTCAAGGCCTCAGGTGGAGCTTGCCATATGTGTCGGGCCAAGCACGACGCTTGTGAAGGAACACGGCCTACCTGCTCGAATTGCAAACGTCGCGGCACCGATTGCGTCTACGATCCATTGCGTCCAAGCCAGGTCTTTATGCATGGTGTTCCAGGGCGGTCTACCTCGCAGATAGATCTGACGCTGGATACGCCCACTTCACAACCGCAACAACAACCTGCAGAGCAGCAGCAGCAGCAGACGCAGCCGCAGCCAACTCCTACACCAATAACAGTCCCGGCTCCGCCAAAACGAGGGCGTGGTCGACCTCCTAAGATTACTCAGCCAACACTGGACGCATCGTCAGCAAACAAAATCCTTGAGGACCTCCGCGGTTTCCAAGAAAAGAATTTTGCACCAACACGTCTCGAGCTCAAGTCCTCCGCTGTTGAATACCTCGCCCAGACCACGTGTGGCAACGGCGACAGCTACAAGTTCCTCCCTATGCTAAGTTCGCAAAACGAGTGGCAAACCTTCCGCAACGAACTCATCGTCGCCTGCATGAAAGAAAACACCCACGACGTCCTCGTCGGCACCAAGACCGAGCCACAGCGTCCGCCCGTCCCGGCCGGCACGATCGGCAAAGCTGAGGAGATTGAGTCGTGGAATGAGTATATCAAACAACTCGCCATTTATCGGCGTAGGAACGAGATGCTTGTCGCCGCGATCTGGCAGCACCTGACGCAGTATTATCGGAACAGGATCCACAACGTCACAAAAGCTAGCGCAGTCTGGAGTATCCTCGAGGATACTTTCCAGCCGAGAGGATGCGAGATGGCGTTCCGCCTTTTCTTCGACTTACAATCCACCACTCTCGCCACCTCCAATGATCTGAAAGACTACATTCACCGCCTCGAGAGCATCTATGAGCGGTTCAAGCAGTTGCCTTTGAATACCACTCTCGATTTAGCCGGTGGGGTTGGGATCAGTGGCGGAGCGGGTGGTGGGAGTAGGTTGTCGCAGTCGCTTCCGAGAGAAGGTCGCCAGGCTTTGCCGGAGGAGATGGTGTGTTTATTGTTCCTGCAGAATCTGGGGCCGGAGTGGAGGAGGTGGGTGGATGGGTTGTGCGCGACGAACAACATTGGAGGGTTTGGCACGGGCGAGCGGTTGGGGTTGAGGGAGTTGTGCAAGAGGGTGGTGGCTTATGAGGCGATGCAAAGGAGAGAGCTGGGGAGGTCGTGATGATGAATTGGGGTATTGAGTGCACCGAGGTCGAGACTAAGTGTCGGTATGTGAGAGATGAGTACTTATCTTACCATGCAGCTGTATGTTTATGACTGTTACGGACTCCAGTGTTGACACTTTGACTTGGGCGACCAGCATTCTCGCAGAATAAAGATAGGCATAAGGATAAACGTCCGATCGCGGGATGCTGGCCCGAGACGGCCCGTGGATCTGTGCTCCACTCTTAGCGTGCTTGGGTCAGACAGCACTTCAACATGGGCCTAGCGTTCTTCTCTCGGAATTATCACAGCATGCCATGAATCGGATCTGCAGCTAGGTCAAATGATCAAGCATAAGACCAAGGGTTGTCAGTCACTGAGATGTCGAATTTGAATACCACGCCTCTAATTTGGGAGTACACTCATCTACCGTCCCGTGTCGCACAGGGGAGCATGTGCCGCTACTGTATGCTATGCAGGGCGTAACGCATAGGATCAATGGTGCAAGAGATGGCCACTCGCGAGGTCTGCTGTGTTCCGCTGGCGTCTTCTTCCAACCCAAGCATCCTAAGAGATTGAATGCAGACGATCTGTACCATTGATACCTGGAGAGCTCCCGGCATGAACTAATGTTGAAGTGCTGTCTACTAGTTATCCAACACTATAGCCCGGCAGAGATCTAAGCTCGACTTCCCGCTAGATCTATCTGCCTTCTGTAGGTCGTCTTCTCTTCCACCTCTTCATTAGCTTTGAGGACATCATACCTCAGCGACTTCGTGCGCCATGGCACACTCGGGGAAGACAGCTGCCGCTCATCAGGTCCCGGTCGCCATGGACGATGGCCACGATGAAGGCTTCTACAACGACAAAAAGACCAACGAGGCCGACAGGCTCGATATGTGGCGCTTGAACAAGCCGCAAGAGATGAAGGTATGCGAGCCATACGGCTGACGTCGAAGACCGACAGTACTCAAATCTCCTTCGTGCTAACCCAAAGTTCTTCAGCGCAACTTCGGGTCCATCACGATGTTTGGGTTCAGTGTGATTCTGATGGCCTCGTGGGAAGGTATCTTGAGTAAGCAAGTTGATCAGTACTCGTCGGCAAGTCGCTTACCGTCCTACCCTTCCTAGGCACGTCTGTACTGGGTCTGACGAACGGAGGAAGCGCAGGACTATTGTATACTTAACTTAGCAACGGTTATTGGGTTCACTGCCGTCTATGCTTCGTTGGGAGAACAAGGCTCGATGGCTCCTACCTCCGGCGGTGCGTTAGAATGCTGCCTGATACTGACATCTGCTGATCGACGAACATAAAGGCCAGTACCACTGGGTGAGTGAGTTCTCGCCACGCAAATACCAGAAGGAACTGAGCTACATCGTCGGTGAGAAGTATTAAACATAGCCTCGTCCCGGAATATTCTGACAATTAGGCAGGCTGGCTCGGCGTCCTCGGCTGGCAGGTCGGCATTGCCTTTGGTGCCTTCCTGACGGGCACGGTATGTTGCAAAACGGATCCCACAGAAGGGCATGCTGACCTGGACAGATCATCCAAGGCCTCATCGTTCTTAATCATCCCACTTACATCTACGAAAGATGGCATGGAACGCTTCTCATCATTGCCGTCCTAATATTGGCCGGAGCCATCAACGTCTTCCTTGCGCAGAGTCTCCATCTCATCCAAGGAGCGGTGCTGGTCGGGCACATCGGTGGCTTCTTCGGTATCCTTATCACGCTGTGGGTACTTGCGGAGCCGAAGGCCTCTTCGCACGACGTTTGGACGACGTTCTATGATCCTGGGTGGAACAGCCAAGGACTGTCGTGTCTTGTGGGTATTGTTGCCAGTGTCTCGCCGCTGTTGGGCGCGGATGCTGCTGGTATGACAGTCCCGGCATGCGTGGTGATACCGTCTTGCTGATCGGGATGCAGCTCACATGGCCGAAGAACTACAGGACGCTTCGTACCTTCTCCCTCGCATCTTGACTCTTGCTACACTCATCAATGGCGCTATGATGTTCATCATGGCCGTCACCATCTGCTATGTCATCGGCGATCTCGAGCAAGGTATGATCAGAATCTGCCTTCTTGCAGGTCTCGGACCATACTAATACAGCTGCTAGTCCTTAGCACACCCACGGAATACCCCTTCATCCAGATATTCTCTAACATCACCAAGTCACTTACTGCCACAAACGCAATGACATCGGTCATTCTCATCCTTGGCGTAAGTCTGATGGCCAGAGTCGTGCTTTTGGCCAAGATCCTGACCTTTTGCATGCATCAGTTCTTCGGCTGCGTATCAGACACGGCCGGCTCATCACGGCAGCTCTTCGCATTCGCACGTGACAAAGGCATCCCCTTCTCCAGCTGGGTTGGAAGAGTTCATCCACGCTTCGACGTCCCTGTCAACGCTATCATCGTGATTGGCGTGGTTTCGGCCCTTATATCGTTGATCAATATTGGCAGTATTGTTGCTGTGAGCTTATGCCCGACCAATTCCTTCTGGAAAACTTTGCAAGGAGTTGACTGACATTCTGCAGTTCAATATCGTGACTTCGCTCGGCACAGGCACACTCACCTCATCCTACATTATCTGCATCTCAGTTCACGTCTGGCAAAAGGTCACCGGCCAACCAATGCTCCCGTCCCGCTTCAACTTGGGACGGAGGTTCGGGCTGTTCATGAAACTGGTAGCGCTGGGCTGGCTGTGGTTGGTTCTGATCATTGCGTTCTTCCCTGGGATTCCAGACCCGACTTCAGCAACTATGAATTGGTCCGTTGTGGTGTTGGGCGGCGTGGTAGTGTTCAGCGCTGTTTATTTCGTCCTATATGGAAGGAAGAGTTACGACGGACCGGTTGCTTATGTACGGAAGCTTGATTGGCGGAGATTATCGGAGGCACCTCAAGCTCTTGCGATCGTGATCGATCAAAAGAAGAACGAAATCCATCTCATACCCATCGCAGCGGTATCCATTCCATCGCAGCGGTATCCAGACCAGATCGTGCACAGGCCACCATAATTTCATAAATTGGAAAACAAAATTCTTCTCCGAACCTCACTGTTCATCTCATCATCAACAATCCAAGATCACCACCACATCTATGCAGTTTCCACACGTCGTAACCTCGATGAGACCCGTGTTCTCGCAATTCAGGTTTGCATTTCCTACATGATGTCTGCCGATCGCAGAAATGCTTCACAAAACGCAAGTCAGTCCTCGCAGAAGTCGCTCTACCTCCATGCGCTCTCTGGTTGTTTGGTGGCAACACCGTCCCTTGCAAGACCAATTGCATCACTCTGTTTGAGGTTCTCGCGATCACCGCTGAACGAGATACCATAAGTGTAGTGGCACAACTACCTCGTTTCCACATCTTCATCGATCATCACTACGCCATGTTACGGAGCTCGGCATTTGCATGAATGCATAGTGGGATGGGAAGGGATGAAACGCTTGGGTAGAGGTTTGCAACAAGTGTTGTGTCCGTAAGTCTCACCTCTTTGCGTGAACACCTGTGTGGTTAGGTTCACAGCCCTGGACGGAGAACGCGATTTGGTCCATCTCAACCCCCGAGTAAGAACTAGATCTTGAGACCGTGCTTGCGCCTTGGGCGCCGCAGTGAGACACGCTCTCGCGGGCCTTGAGTACCCACTACCCGGATGCGTTCCCGAAAGAGGCATCCCAATCGACATCGTGCCTGCGAGCAGCGTCGTCGCTGACCACTACCGCCACTTCAATCTCACTGCTCCAACAACGCCGTCGCTTCCCCACCCTTCCCCTCCTGTCCATCTCCCGCTCTCTCCCGCCTCAGAATCTCTTCCTCTGCCGTGACGTTGCGACACCAGTCCATAAACAACAGGCCAGCTATCCCGCACACCGACCCAACGTAGACGAGGCAGGCGCTTAGGCTTTGGTGGTACACTTCTTCGCCACAAAGCGCTGCTGCCAAGGCAAGGTACAGTCGGCATCCACTGACACCCTACCAGATGATGTAGAAGGTTCGATCGTGGTGGATCTTAGTATAGGTGAGGTAGCAAGCGGTGAGGAGGGTTGTTGCACAGATGGCGGCTTCGATGGCGGCCAGGAGGATGAGAAGGACCGGTGGAGCCATTGCTTGAAGTTTGTCGTTCGTGGGGTGGTTGTGAAGGGCTTTGAGCGGTGGCGGACGGCGGCGGAGAATATGGCACTTGTTTTGGCGATGCTTCGCCCGTGATAGTGAATGAGAAAGACGAAGATCATACTTACGAGTGGATGAGTCACTAAATACCCTTTCACATGCTAACACTCGCCTTCTACTCTAGTACATGCACGCTCCGTGGTCGTTGGCTCCAAAGCATCGGCCACAGGTGACGAACGATGATGGTGCATTGACAACTCGCAAGCTGGACAAGGGAACACATGTAGAGACGCCAGACAGACATAGCCCCGAGAAGAAAGGATGCAAAGTAGTGCGTAGAAACATCTCCTACCTAACGTTCGTCCCATGTCGTCTGACTGCAGCATACAATTCTTGCTCTAGTCCTCGGCCGAGAGCGGCAACGCCATCAGTGGCTCGTCAACAGTAGGTACTCTACACACCACCCACCCACCCCAACCACCTCCATCACAGCGCTCAATCCCCACCCCCCTCCCCAATAACAGCCCCCTCATCCCTCCTAACAACCAAATCCCCCCACCCCTCCACATTCTCAATCACCAACCCCTTCTCATTAGCCAAATGCAGCAGGCAAATGAACCCATAACTCGTGCTGATGTCCGCGAGCTGCTGCTTCGGGTACACGTGATGCAGGTTGTTCATGATATCCGTAAACTTCAGCGCGCCGGAGTCGTCTATGGGAACTGTGGGTGGTTGGGGTTTTGATGGAGTTCGGGGGGGTACGGCCTAAAGGGTTTGGGTTGTTAGTCGCGTTCTCTGCAAGTCTGCCAAAACAGAACATGTAAGATTTCAAGACACGGCCTCCGAAGGCAGTACCAACGCTTCTTAACGCCAAAAAAAAAACGGTTCGGAGTGCTCAAGCTCGTCGTTTCGCATCGGCTCTCAGCAGAGAGCAAAAATGCAAAACGTACAGCAGCCGGTATTCCCACGTGGTCACCCACCGTAGTACTAATCAGCCGGTTGCGAGCTTGAGTTCAGCTGAGCGAACGGGAAGCTCTATATTCTCGCACCTATGGCCGTACGTGGAAGCATGATCGCAGATGCGCAATATGAGCCTCCACGTTCGTCCTCTCACCAACCGCGAAACAAGCACGAAGGAAACGAAGGGAAAAAGCAAAACTCACCAAATCCTTCCCAAACCCACACCCCCTCCACATTTCCTCTTTCAACCTCCTAACATCCACCTTCTTCGCCACCCTCGCGTACTGCACGTACTCCGGCCGTAGACGTCGACTCTGCGCCACGAGGTTGGCGCCGAAAGCATCGCCTTGTTCCTGCGAGCCAGCCATGATCCCATCGATTCCTGGTCCTGTCGGCCCACCAGCGTCGACCTCATCAGAGATACCAGGGGAGAAGTGCTCGCGTGCGTCAGCGAAGTCGTCGTCGTCGTCTGGGTCCACGCCAGCGGGGAGAGGTAGAGCGTCGTCGGCGAAGAAGTTAGCGTCGTAGTCGCCTTGTACAGCATCGGCAGCGTCATCGGGGTGGATAGGTGCGGCGTTGGAGGCGGTGGCCCAGTATGCTTCGTCCACCTCTCCTTCGATAGCGCCGGGTGCGAGGGCTCTGGTGCTGCCGCCTGCTTTTCGAGCGCCGAGACGAGCTTTGGGTTTGAGGAAGAGTTTGAGTAGGTCTTTGGAGTTGAAGTGTTTGTCGTCTGGCAGGAGGTTTCGTGTTCGGCTTCGCCATTCTTTCCGTGGTAAGCTGATTGTTGCGTTCGAGCTCGCGTTTGTGTAGAGTTGTGCTGCTAATTCCTGGCTCATCGGTGCTGCGAAGTCGATTTCGAATGGTTCTTTCTCTTTTCGCACCTTCTTCTCCTTGTCCTGTGCAGCGCTTCGATTTGCCTCTTTTATCCGCGCAATCTTCCAGTGTTCGGGACCTGCCCAGTTCTTGTGCAGTGCGGTGTCGAAGTAGTTGAGGATGTTCTCTTGATCGTCAGAACCAGAGCGGTGTTGTAGTGTGACGCCATACGAATTGCTGTTGGTGTCGAACGTGCCAATATCGCCGTTGTCGTCTCCTGCCTCCGCGCCAGCGAAGGCGTCCACTACCCGCATTTGAGGTTGTAGAGCAGCATCGCGCGCCCATGCCTCACCACCTTCGCCAAATCCAGTCTCGGGCGGGAGGTCGAAGCCACCATCGTTGTCATCATCTGCCATGCCAAAGTCGTTGTTGGGAAGCACACTGTTGTCGCCAGCGTCTTCGGGAGACGGTTCAGGCTGCTCATCTCGCCAATTTTCGGGTGCTTTGAGAAACGGTAGATCGAGACCGGCGTCGCCAGAGCCTAGTTCGAATGTTTTGAGTGTTGGGCAGACGTCTTGGTTGTCCAGCGCGGCGAGATCAGGGAAGAAGCGTGCTCCGAGCGCTGCAATGTCGACGGGTTTGTCGTCTTCCACAGCTGGCTCCTCCGACTGCTTCTGCTCGCGTTCTTTTTCTTGCTCTTCACCTTCAGGATCCATGCTGTCTCTTCTGCTCTCATCGCCATCCTTCTCTTTCGCGTCATCACTGCTGTCGAAGACGATCCTGCCCTCACTGTCGATCGAGAGGTGATTTAACAACAAGCCTTTCGCACCACCTTCATCAAAATCCGCGCTCGCCTTCTTGAATAACGGATCGACCGAGAACTCCAGCTCCATCTTCTTCAACTTCAGCTGGTCAAAGTGGTTCACTAACGTCGCCTCCGCATTTCGCGCTTTCTTCTTCCCTTTCTTCTTAGTCCCGCCCTCCTCTCCCTCCTCACCCTCCTCATCATCCTCAGCACCCTCCTCACCCTCCCCACCACCCCTCGTCTTCTTGTCTGATTTGCTCTCGGCCAGCCCACTCAACAGCTTCCCGGTCTCAGTCGCCACACTATCCACACGACTCGTATAAATCTTCACACATCCATCAAGCGTACAGCTCGCCTTTTGAAAGTTCACACCATCTCCTTCTCTCAACAAGCTCATATCGTGAAAATAGTCAATCAGCGCAAAGTTCCAGCTATTCGTCGCGTTGATCTTGTTGTCTGTCGCCATCTTCATCCACTCCTCGAAGTTGGCCAGAATAGGCACCCGCTTCATCGGCGTCACCCCTGGACCCAGCACATCGTAGCCGTCGCCTTCTTGCTGTGAGGGCGTAGCTGGGCCGTCTGCAGCTCCACCGAGCAACTTCCGTTTCCTAACCGGAGACGCGGCGGCTTTGTAGGCGTCCATTTGCTTCGAGTGCAGTGCCTGTCGCGACTGCAGGCGCTGGGCTTTCTCCGCGCGGTCATCGTTGAGTGCGATTTGGACTGTCTTTACCGGGCTGTCGTATGATGCGTTGGACGCTGCCGGTCCGTTTGCTCGCACGCGCGGCATCGTGGAGGTGTCTCTGTGTTGGCCGGGTTGAAACCGTTGGTGCAGCACCGCGTATTACCCTTGTCTACAGAGTGCGGGCTGTTCGCTGCGGTGTCGATGCCTTCATCGAGGTCGTGAAAGGGATATCCCACATGGTGACATGGTCGTGCCTGCCTTTGTTGATTGTTGACGGGTAATCCCGTCCCGACGCTAGAGCTAGCTGGGGGATCTAGAACTATAACCAAGCTTGGCTTGTTGGACAACTGCTGCACCTTATCTGCGCCTACAACTTGCCTCCTCTACGCCACGATGCCTTACACAGCTTGCGCCGTGAGTGAATACGACATATCCTTCTGACTCTTCCGCATATCTGTATAACATCCTCTCGACATTCTCTCAAGCATGCATACCCAATGGCCCTCGCAACGACCTCGAACCAGCCCACGCTGCGCCGGCCGCGATACCGACCAGCATATCGTGGGAGTCGCGCTTTCTTCATCTTCCTCCTCATAGGCGCATGCTTCTGTGCCTATGCCATCCTCACCGCCGGATCACACGCTCCCGCTCGAGATATTGAGATCAGCGGACTCCACAAGCGCACCTTCGACGATGTGACCGCGAAACTCAATGAAGACGAACAATGCCGGCTGGTGCATCGCGCAAAGGACCAATGCGCCTTCATACACTCGCAATGTCCGACAGAAGAGGCTGGCTTCACGGCCTACCTCGACCTCTACTACTGCCGCCTTGCGAACGCCAAAGCCGCCGCAATGGCCATTCTCATCCTATGGCTCGCACTCCTCTTTAGTACCATTGGAATCGCCGCCAGCGACTTCTTCTGCATCAATCTCGGCACCATCTCTACCATCCTTGGCATGAGCGAGAGCATGGCAGGTGTCACATTCTTGGCTTTCGGCAATGGAAGTCCAGACGTCTTCTCCACCTTCGCCGCAATGAGCACGAACAGCGGAAGTCTGGCAGTAGGAGAGCTGTTTGGTGCGGCAGGCTTCATTACTGCGGTTGTGACCGGTAGCATGGCTATCTTACGGCCGTTTCATGTGGCGAAGAAGAGCTTTGTGCGTGATGTGGGATTCTTTGCGGTAGCGTCGGCGTTCAGTATGGTGTTCTTGTGGGACGGGAGACTGTGTTTCTGGGAGTGTATCACTATGGTGGTGTTTTATGTGTTCTATGTTGCCTTCGTTATGGTGTGGCATTGGTGGTTGGGCACGAGGAGAAGACGACGGGAGAAGGAAGCGGCCGCAAGAGGTCACTTCCTTCCGCCGGATGACGAATTGGAGACCGAAGAGGAAGAATATCGTGATGATCCAGACGAGGGAGATGTAAGGCCCGGCATCACGCGAGGTGTGTCGCGGGAGGATTGGTCGGCATTGGAACGTGGCGGAGATGGTGCTGGATACTTCCCAGAAGCCGACGAGGACGACGAAGAGGAGGCGCGCGACAAGTGGATGAGTGATCTGAGCAGCAACATGCGTCTCACCCGACCAGCTCTTAGAAACCGGAGCAATACTACCCTGACGCCTGTGCGACCATCACTGGTTGGTGCTCTAGAATTCCAAGCGGTCATGAAGTCCCTCCAGAAGTCTCGCAACATCCAGACATACCCAATGGACATACGTCGCTACTCGGACGATCCTACCTATACGACCGCACAGCAACAGGACCAGATGTCTTCAATCTCAGACCCAGCTTCGCGACCACCTTACCACCTTGCTCCAGAGGGTGACACAGAGCACAGGCGACCAGGTAATCTCGAAGTCCCATATACCGCACCAGCGCTTGGAAGAGGTCGTGCAGTTTCTGCAAGCGCTGCCCAAGGCTTGAGGATAGATCCCGATATCAGGCAAGCCGCATCCGCAGACGGGCGACGCAGCTTCGACGGACCGAACGAGGACGACTTGATCGAGTTTGGCGAGCGCGATGCTCAGGCACAGAGTGGACAAACAGCTGCCGAAGCATCGGCCGGTCGTGTGCCGCCATCGCCGAGCTTCGAGTTCTCGCCTGCTACACCTCACAGGGTGGGCACGAACGACTCAGCGCGGACGGACATCTCAGCTTCGGCGAGATCGTCGAGATCGGTGCAATTTCTGGCACCGCCAGGTGGTGTATCACGACATGGAGTTGACCAGCATCAATTCAACGACGACCCGAACTCGCCTCGACGTGTACCTTCCACAAATCAGCTACCGAAGATCATGATTCCGAGACGTCACGCATCACAGAGCTCGACGCCCAGTACTTCGCCATTCCCTCGCTATCGAGACTCGCCTTCACCTGGCACCTCGGGAGCGCCGAGCATCAACCTCCCTGCGCCCGACATCGGCTCGCCAGAGTCGTTGCCAGTGTCGCAGGCTGTGGAGCAGGAGTCATCGAAGCACCCATCGTTGCTCAGCAGGTGGTGGCCGTACACGATCATGCCGCCTCCTGGTGTGATGATATCTACACTCTTTCCAACGATATACCACTGGCATGAGAAGAACTACTGGGAGAAAGCGCTCGGTATCGTCGCAGCGCCCAGTGTCTTCCTCCTCACCATCACGCTTCCCGTTGTTGAAAGCGGCAAAGACGACGAAGATGAACCTCGCAAAGACAACAGCATGGACTCAGCACACTCCAAGAGCGCCAGCATCCACCACAACGGTCATGTCTCAACCGACGGTCTAGCAGGCATGGGCAATAGCGCCTCCACCGCCGTAAGCACCGAACAGCACCACCACCATAACCACGGCGACGCCTCCACCGTTCCAGACTCCTACATCACCGCTGCCCCACTCACCACCGAACCCATCCCCGCCCATCACCACCCCGACCTCTGGAACCGCTGGCTCCTCATCCTTCAACTCTTCCTCGCGCCCCTCTTCATCGTTCTAGCCATATACACCCAGTCCTCGGCAGATGTCACGCCCCGCTGGCTCTTAAAACCAACCCTAATCTGCCTCCTGCTCTCCCTTACCCTCCTCATCCCCCTCCTCCTCACCACAACCCCAACCCACAAACCCAACCTCTACCGCTACATCCTCTCCCTCGCCGGCTTCATCGTCTCCATCGCCTGGATATCAACCATCGCGGGCCAAGTCGTCGGCGCCCTCAAAGCCCTCGCCGTCATCCTGAACATGAGCCACGCAATAATGGGCCTCACCATCTTCGCCGTCGGCAACTCCCTCGGGGACCTCGTCGCGGACGTTACGGTCGCTCGTCTCGGGTACCCGGTTATGGCACTCTCCGCGTGTTTTGGGGGTCCAATGCTCAATATCCTGCTCGGAATCGGACTTTCCGGCTCCTACATCCTTTTGCGCGGCGCCAACCATAGGGCGGAGAAGCATCCCGATGAGGATTTCAAGTTCAAGAGCTACCACATCGACGTTTCGAATACGCTTATTGTGAGCGGGGCGACGCTGCTAGTGACGTTGGTGGGGTTGTTGGTGTTTGTGCCGATGAATAAGTGGGTTATGTCTAGGCGACTGGGGTGGGCGTTGATTGCGTTATGGGTTGTGAGTACGACGCTGAATGTTGTTTTGGAGGTTACTGGGTGGGTGCCTGAGAGGGGGAGTGAGGACTGATGATGGTGATGAGGGGGAGGGTGGTGATTGTGCATACGTGAGGGTTGGACACGACTGTTAACACTATCGTTTGCTCTTGAATTTGGGCTTGGAGTGTCACTGGTTTTGAATGATACCCCCTTTTGTACACGGCAATGAGCACATATTTCTTCATGGACTGTCTTGATTCATTCTACGTGTGTTGACCTTTTGGCCGTGACCTCATTTCGTGAACATCATCTATCTTGCCACACTGCGATCTTCTGATCGTTTCACGCCACGTGCATGCCACAGTACAATTCCTCCCACCACCCCATCAGCCCTGTCGCCAGTATCACGACATAGTAACACAATTCAACACAACAGCGCCTCCGGCCCCAAAACACGCCACCTTCGTCTTTGCCGTCGTCGTCTCTTTCCCATCCTCCCCACCATCATCACCACCACTACTAGCCTCCGGCGCCTCCGTCGTCGCGGGCGCAGACGTGACCGTAAGCATCGTCGACGGCGTCGGACTCGCATCTCCCGCCGTGACGCTCCCAGATTGCGACACCTCCTTGGACGCTTCCCTCGAAGCAGGACTAGCCCTCTTCCCATTACTACTGCTCTCCGTCTCAGCCGGCACGTCCACATAAGAAGTTGAGGTAGACTGTCCAGCGATGACAGTGAGCTGGGTAGTGAGGTCGACGGTCTTCTGGTCTGGGGTGGAGGTGACGACTTTTACTGTGGTCGTTGCGCCGGGGTTGACGGTTGAGCTGGTGGAGTCTTTGCCGAGGAAGGCGCTTAGGAGCCCTGCCGCTGCGGCGGTGGCGGTGGGGTCGATGGAGGAGGTGGCGGTGAGGTCGATGGAGGAGGTGGTGGTGGAGGAGGTGGAGGTGCTGCTAGATGTTGAGGTAGATAACTTCGTGGATTCTGAAGAAGTGGGTGCTCCGGCGGTCACAGTGATGGTGGCTGCGTTCGCGCCAGGCATGATGAAGTTTGGGGCGATGTTGATGCCTGCTTGTCCTGCAGCGCAGTTGCAGCCGTCCATGATCGTTGCAGATGAGGGGCCAAAGGGTAGTAGACCGCTAGGGACGTTGTTGTAAAGGCCGATGATGGTGTATGCGAATAGCAGCGTGCTTTCGAAGAAGATCACGATGGCCAGAATGACGAAGAGTGGCGTAGGAATCGTCACACCAGACTTCCGCTTAGGCTCCACGCACCGCTCGATGATCTGTGGAGGACCAGGTTGCGTGAAGAGAGTCGAGAAGCGCGGTGGTCGGTCCTTCTTCTCGGAAAGCTCGATGTCTTCTTCTTCGTACTCTGCAGCAGTCTTGCTATCCAGGTCGGCCTTGCTGTCCAGACCGCTCTTGATGTCGCCCTCTTCCGCTGTGGCCTCAGCGGATGCTGAACCTTGCTCGTCTCCTTGCATATTACGGTTCACGCGCCTTTCGAAGACCTGCTTGAAGGGCATGTTGCGTGCGAGGATGTTTGTATTCGTGTTCGTTGATTCGTGTTTCTCGTAGCTCGTTTGGCGAACGCAGGGAATGTCGCTGAATGTACACAAAGAGAAAGGTAGTCGATACGCGCAGCGCAGATGGTATTACAAGGTATTAGAGGAGGTAGAAAGCAATCAACATCGTCCTGCAATGCAGAGTAGCTGTAGGAAAACGCACGAAGGACAAAGAGAAGGCCACGGGATCGTGGTAGGTACACGACACCTACGCAGTGAACTTTGTCAAGGTGGTAGAGTTCATATTCACGGCGTGAGGTTACCATATTGATCTGCCGCTTGCTGGCCAGACGCGTCGTGCTACTGTGCTATGCCATGTATAGCAGGCAAGCGATGAGCAGTTTGGCGCCAATCGATGGTCGCCATGCTCGTCGCGCTGCAGCATCAGCCTACGGATTTCTCGAAGGTATCAAAAGGGATGGTTTTCGAAACAACGTGTGGTGTTTGATGGATCAAAATAGCTGGCGTGCGGTGTTTGGAAAGTCAAGAGCGGCTCGGCATATCAACACTCTGATTGGAGGTCGTTCTGAAACACAGGAATCGCGTTGATTTCTGCACGCCAGCTAGCGGCGGGTGCGTCCGAGCGAATGATGACGATAGATCAATCAATCAATAACTTATGGCTCTCGTAAAGGACAAGATACACTACCTCTCACAACATCGGCAAAGCACTCCATCGCTCCCTTAACTGAATGCGTCGACTGTCTGAGGTCCTTCGTCGGCTTTCAAGTACCCATCGTCACCTGGAAAGACCAGTCAGCATCCAGTTAATCGATGCACTCGCAGACTCATACGTACATGCGGTATAAGAGACCTTCGGCTGATTTGCGAAGAAAATATCGTAAGTCGACTTCATAGCATCCCCAAGATTGTTGACCTGCCCGCCTGGAAACAACACCGACCATGGATTGCGACAAGAGTCCTGCGTGCAGCTCTTACTAACCATAAGGAGTGCGTCGAGGCGATTGTACAGTTGGGTCTCGGAACGACCGTAGTACTTCTTAGAGCTTCCTTGCGCCGGAGAACCAAGTCTGTTGCTCAGTTGGGAGGCATCGGAGACCATATCGTAGAACTCTTGCTCTCCGGTACACCTACGAACAGAAGGGCGAAAGGGTCAGCGAGGGTCTCAGATACCACGGGGCTCCGCCCGGGAGAGACTTACCACTTGGAGTAGAAGAAGCTGTTGCCATCACTAATTACCCGAAGTGCCTTGTACGTGTTATTGTAGTACAGTCCCGCAGGAAGGCCTTCTGGATCTCCGCCGCCATTCCAAAATTCTACGTTCAGCAGCTCTGTCTGCGGCGTAGTGCCCAAGGCGCTGGCTGTGTAAGGTATTGGAGCGCCATCGAATTGGTAGCTGGCAAGAGCCGGCACCCCCAGCATCTGCAGGATCGTTGGAGCCATGTCTGTATGACTGTTGATGGCAGTGGATGTGACTCCCTTCGCAACATCGGGTCCACTACTTCGAGTCAATATATGTCTGACTGTGTCTCGCAGTTCTGGAAGGGCCTCACCGGATGAGCAAGGGGATGTTGATATCTTCTTCGTACGGGCAGCGTTTTCCTGGCGTGAGGCGATGGTTGCCAATGTGGAATCCTGGACTCCGATACGCTTGTCAGAATCAGTTGACAGCGTTCGCAAGTATCGACTGACCGTTGTCCGACGTGAAGATCACGTAAGTGTTGGCCAGAAGACCATTCGAGCTCAGCTTGTTGATGATAGTCCCCACCATATCGTTGATTGCCGCAAGATTACCCAGCCGTGCGGCATATATCTGATCTGCGTTATTCAGCTGGTTGGTCGTCAACCTTGGTAGGTTCTTCACCCATGAGGCGCCGCTTAGGAAGTCAGCAGAGGATGCATCTCAACGTTACCGTCCGTTTTCAAGTACCTTGGGCTTTGTGGGTTAAAGTTGGCCGATCGTGGCGCTTTGCTGCCTTTATACGTGTTCGCATACTTTGATGGGACTGGTGGAGTCATGCCTGTCCCTTGGCCAGACTGGAGATGGGGCGCGACTGTGAAGTACTTAGCTAAACGGATACTTATGTTTCAGAGATGCTTTTTGACCTCCGGTTACCATCATGAAGAACTGTTTCCCCGCTGCAGTGGCCGCATCGATCATTGCCAGAGCTTTCTGGGTTGTCACATCTGTTGTGTGTATGCCCGGGAAGGCCGTCACATCAGAAAGGCTCTGAGCGTTGACTTTGTTCGTCCATCGTGATTGTAGATAGTTGTAAGTGTATGGGTCGATCAGGAAGCTTCATCGAGTAAGTTTGGCAGCATTCATGTGTACACAGGATTTGCGAACGTACCTGCTGTTGGTCCATCCTTTGGGTGGTGCTGGTGTCGCCAGATTGCTGGTAGAGTAGGAGTTGAGAAATTTGCCAGTCACATATGTGTTGATGCCATTATTGCTCAGCCAAACTGGTAGGTAGTTGTCGTTGAGACCCTGCGCCGTGAACTTCGGCCACCCGCCTCCATGAAGTCAGTACTATTCCAGTGAGACAGAAGAGTTTATAAGCAATACCGTAGGGCGGCTTGACGTCAGTGACCTGCTTGAGTCAGTTCGTGATCTCACTCGGCGGCGTGTTGTATAGAGGTACACACATTGGTGTTATGAGCAGCACGGCCCGTCAGAAAGCTGACTCGAGACGGACAGCACCAGGCGTTCTGACAATAATGTCTGGTGTATGTGACTCCTTGACTCCCGATGAGAGATTTGACGTTGGGCATGACGGATAGAGAATTGAGAAGCAGATCTATTCAAGATCAGTCGGGAAACTGAGGACAGAGATATCCTTCAGACCTTGATCATCCGTCATGATCACCACAACGTTCGCTCCCGTCGCTCGACGTTGCGGCGAGGCATGCTCAAGCGGTTCACGGCGAGATGGGCCTCCAGATCCTGACCATCCTTGATTTTGGGGTAGTTGAAAAGAGCGTGGCGATTTCTGCTGGGCAATGCAGCTGCCCACAGCCAGAGTCAAAGCTACCAGCGAGTAGAAGCCAGGCATGCTGACGGTGCTGCTTATTCGCCTTCAATGAGCGCAGCGAGCTGTGGACGAAGGTTGCCATCACTCGATAGATCCCGCTTTATATGATGACGTTCTAGCGGCGGCTGGAAGGGAGTCTCCTTGACGGCGCATGTCTACTTGCAAGGCTGGCGAAGTTTACAGTGCTGCTAGGACTCTATGGGTGTTAATGGAGCAAATCACAACGGCTGCCGATCACGTCAGTCTCCAAATTGACGCATTCCAGGGGTGTAAAGTGGTGTTTTCTTTTCGATACGTACCATTCGAAGCCGTTTGCAGAGAAGTGCAAGCTGTATGCGATCTACAATCACGCGCCATACTCGTCTATGCCCCGACTAGAACGAGAGTGTGGCGTGTATCTCGCGAACTGAGACGACAATTGGCGAAAGTGATGGGGTGGCATGATCAGGCGTTCTCCGGGTTGGTTTTGGCTTTATTGTTGTTGGGTGGCGTGCAGCTGCTTCTCCTGCTCCCCAGGATTCTTGCAACGTACTCGCACGTTGGTAGATACTAGCAGCGGCCAACAAATGTGTGACGATGGTGATCGAGCGCACTTTCTTGGAAAACTGACTTCGGAGATGTTCTTGGAGGTGTGAGGAGCTTGCTGAAAGAAGCTGAGCACAGCTCTAGGAACGGCTCCTTCCCGACGGCCGATCTCCTTCGCTACCGGGTCTGAACAAGGGGCCGCAGATCGTCAGGTACGTGGAGGGGTGGAGACATTTCCAACCGCCTTCATACCGACATCTTCATCGAGAAGCAGGAGAGACGAGACGAGTGTCACTGTCGTGACATCTACTCGGTCCAGCTCCGAGCACTTCATGCGAGCACCGAGACAAACGAACGTGTCAATTTTTTCCTTGTTCGTCCTTGGTTTGCCAGACGTCCATTCGATCTCTCATATATCTCCATTGTCGACTATGTCTACCACGCGAACTGGGCTAATAGGCTCCCAGCCCGAAGCTCCCCAAGCTACAGTAGTCATCAGAACTGCATTGTATTCCTCGATACACTACTTGTTGACTGCAAAGAACATCAGTGGTAGCTACGCTGCCACCCTCCCCAAGCATAACCAGTCAGCGTCTGCTTCCTAGACCCGCGTTCCTTCCATCATTAACATCATCCCCATTATCCCATCGCTCCTCGTCCCACCCGGCGTGTTACCGTACACCTTCTCTCCCAGCATGCGAACTTTCTTGGGCATTCGTTCGTCCTTCCACTCCTCCTGGATGTCCGACTTCTCCCTAGCATTGGCAAGATTGAAGTCGGCATCACGCAAGCCGAACCGCACGCACTCTTCAGCCTTCTCGTCAGACCACCACGGCGGGAGGAAGCCAGGGACTGTCTTGGCTTTGCGCAGGAATTTCTTGAAGGCCTTCACAGATGTGCGCCGTTGTAGATGGTACCGACCATTGTGTCTCCTGTTTGGTGATAAGGCTAGCTAGCGGTACTTGTGTAGTGGCAATACAAAAGGACAGACCTTCAAGGCTGTAGACATCCTCCTGACGCATACGGATCACATCGATCAGGATCTTAAAGGTCTCCTTTTCGGTGCCGTGGTGTAAGAAGTTGTTGTGGTAAATAGCTGTGAACGGCTTCGCATCTGATCTCTTAGGCACCTTTCCGTCCGCTGAAGCTCCTTCGCCACCAGCCAGTCTCGCACATTCCTTCTTGTGGGTCTTCCAGTGAGCATTCTGGCAGTCCCGGTCACAGTAGTGGGTAGTCTTGCACTTCGCACAGTGCTTGAGCGAATCTCTGGTCTTGCCACATTGGTCGCATGTTGTTCGGGTTTCCTGAGCGTCCGGCTGAGCATCTTCGCCTTGGGAGACTTCGGAGTCAGATGCTTCGGAGTCGGTATACCAATCATCATCGGCAGACGCCATGGTTTCGTGGTGAGGCTGTAGCCAACTATAAGCCAGCAATCATAGAGGTGCGCAAGAGGTAAATGCAATCCAAGGTTTTGTAAGAGCGGTGAACTGATGCAGGTAGCCGAAGTGACAGATCGCGCTTGCTTTCCATCCCTACATGAAGTCCGGCGGCTTGTGCCGAGCGCTAAGCACAAGCATGTGAAAGACAGCCAAAATAGGAAGGAGCTCGATTTCATTCTCCGAGCATTTCGTGCAAGCGACATACCATCTCGCACCGTAGTATCGTTTGTTAAACTGTCCATGCCCATGAAGCTTCCACCACTATGCATGCAACGCCAAAGTCAACGGGTCACTCAACTCGTCACCGAAGCCTCACACAATGCCAAAAAGAAAGTCCTCCATATACCCCTGAGCTGACTACCTCACCACTTTACCCCAAGGCGCCTCTTACGGGACCGAAAGAAAGGACCACCCGATAAATAGAAGACTCCTCAATCAAAAAACAATCACATATCTCATACCCCTGGAGGACAAAAGAGTTCACCCCCGGGCAGGCTAATCTCTTGTCGACGCTTGTATCTAATCAGTCAGCAAATTAATCGGTATTGTCGCATTGGGTAGTCCTCGGTGGTAAGCCTAACGGTGGCTCTTCAGCAATTAAGCCGGCTCAGGTTATCGAACCTGGGATCGATGAAGCAATAACCATTGTCTAGGCACTGATTGGCCGCCCGGTTTGCTTTCATGAAGTGATGGACTTTGAAATTAGTATATATTAGTCCACGCCGGCGATCCCGGAATTGTGCCGAGCGCTGTCCCATGCTTCCAGGAGTTCTCGCGTCGTCGCAGCGTGGGAGTGGAAGGATTGCTCGCAATGGTGGATATTTAGCTGTACACGCGGGATGCTATTTGAATACACAAGAACGACGCACTCACCGACACCACTTTACAAAGTCTCCATCTTATCCAAGATCGCCCTGGTGAACTCATGCGTCGTTGCATTGCCACCCATGTCGCGCGTCCTTGTCTTGTTCTCCGCGATGACATCGTACACCGCCTTGCTAATCCTGTTCGCGTGGTCATCCAGACCAAGATGCCTCAGCATCATGCTGCCGGACAGGATGAGCGCGGTAGGATTTGCCTGATCCTTGCCCTTGATATCCAGACCCACGTGTCTGCAGCCAGGCTCGAAGACGGCGACTTCACGGCCCATGTTGCAGCCCGGCACGATGCCGGGGCCTCCGACCAGACCGGCGCCGATGTTGGAGAGGATACCGCCGTAGAGATTGGGCATGACCATGACGTCGAATTGCTGTGGTCGGCTGACGCACTGCATGCTGGCGTTGTCGACAATCATGTCGTTCGTCTCAATGGTTGGGTACTCCTCGCCGACCTTCTTGACGGTGTTGCGGAAGAGACCGTCGGCGAGCTTCATGATATTGGCCTTGTGGATGCAGGTAACTTTTCGTCGGTTGTTGGCAAGCGCGAAGGAGAAGGCGAATTTGGCGATGCGCTCGGACTTTGCGCGGGTGATGATCTTGAGCGATTCGACGACGCCGGGTACGGATTGATGCTCGAGGCCGGAGTACTCGCCCTCGGTGTTCTCACGGATGATGCAGAGGTCGACGTTCTTGTGTCTTGTCTCGTAGCCTGGGATGTTCTTGATAAGGACGATGGAGGCGTAGATGTCCAGCTCTTGTCGGAGGGCCACATTGAAAGACTGATGTCCGGATCGCTCGACAGGTGTATGTAGAATGCCCTTCAGACCGAGTTTGTTTCGCTTGAGGGAGGCGATCGACTCGCGGAAGAGCTCTTCGGAGTGCTTGTTGCCAGTGTCAACACCGGACACGTCGACCTGCTCCCACTCCACAGGCACATTGTCCGCCCTGAAGATTGTCTTGACCGACTCCGAGACTTCGGCGCCGATACCGTCACCTATTTCATCACTCTTAGTCGCCCGTCCCATTCATGGCGTTATCGTGTTTCATACCAGGTATCAATGTGACAGTATACTTGCCGCCGAACTTGGTGGGCTTGAAGATGTCGGCGTTCACGGTGGCGTAGGCTATCAGAAGGAGTCAGCAGTGCTACTGTCTCATGTCGGTATCGTGGTGCGTACATCTAGCCGCCATCGAAGGGTTGGTACGGCATTGTGATTGACTGCTTCGCAGCATAGCCTGACAGGAGCAGTCGGTTAGCGGATGCTTCACTGAATGGCTTCGCTGGCTTATATACCTGTGTGGCCCGCTGGGAGCTTCTCGAGAACATGACTGGTATGATAAGAGTGTCACAATGGTCGAAAGAGCGATCGCTGTGCAAAGTTGACCTTACCTCGAAGTTCCAATGCTTCTTTCTTGAGAGCTCGGACGCGATTCGGGCCGTTTCGGCGACCAGCAGCGGCATTATTGCATCGTGGGAGCTAGATAAAGTACATATACCAGAACGACCGGATGGTGACACACGTAGCATTTACGATTGTTTGTTACAACAGAACGGCTTCAATGCTCGTAAGAAGTGTGCGGTGAAAGTGCTTCAAACTGTTCTGCAATGGTGATGGTATCTACCCAGTTCCGCCACAAAGCCCAAAGATTACCGTGCCACGTACCCGTATCCTTATCCGTATCAATGTGATGCTGCTAGCTGATTGCATGCGCAAACACTTTTGACGCCAGCTCAGACAGTAACCGCATCTTGTCGGGCTGCTCGAGCTCCTGGTACACCGAGTACACACTCTTGCCCCTCTTATCCCGAATCGCACCCAACCTGTTGCCCCCCACAGCTCCAGCAATAGCACCAGGCATATTCGCAACGATAAAGCCCATCGCGCCTCCACTAGCCGCACCCACCAGACTCCAAAACTTGCCCGTAGGCTTGTTATCGCTCTCCGCCATCCCCTCCTCCCTCATCATCTCCTCAAAGACGCTACCGAACTGCTCATTGCTGTACTTATTCGCATCCTCCTCCGTCTTCGCAGTCCCACCAAAACCAAACGCGGACCACGGGAAGCCACCAGGCATCGAGCTGCCGGCCTCGGGTCTGGGCACCTCTTCCTCCGGATCTGGTGCCTGTGCGTTTGAGCCACCGCCGAAGCCACCGCCGAAGCCGTGGAACTGGTTGCGGCTCACATCGTAGTCGCGTCTGCGGTGGGCGTCGGAGAGTGTGTAGTAGGCATCGTTGATTTGTTGAAACTTCTTCGTGCGGGCGGATCGTTCGGGAGAGCCTTCTGGTACGCGGTCGGGGTGGTGTCGGAGTGCTTGCTTCTTGTATGCTTCGCGGACCTGCTGCTGTGTGGCTTTGGAGTCGACCTCGAGCGCGGCGTAGTAGTCTACTGGTGGTGCAGACATGATGATATGCTGTCTGAAGTCTTTGTCGTGAGGTCTCCTTCAAGGGTGTGGCGCCTTCGACCTTTTTTGATACGCAGTCTCAGTCCAAGTCTTGTCGTTGATTTGCTCTCCGGTGTGTGGTTAATGGAGCTGGTTGTTTCGGTGGCGTACGTAGCACAAGCGTTCGAGATATGTCGGGGAGATTGTAGTTGAGGTATCACAGGTTGTACCTCCAACAAACAGCTGGCCGATTCTTAGGAACTTGAATCAACCAACCTACGTCATTTTAAGGTGGAGGAGCTGATGCCTGAGGTTCACATATCGCGAAATACACATTTCGAACACATTTCACTCGTTGCAACCTGCGGACCTACCCATCTCCGGTTTGGTATGGCTTAAGACGATGCTACAGCAGCATCCAGGGCTGCACGCTTGGCCACTGACCGGGAGCAAGCTGCAACACCTTGCCAGCGCTCCGCCGCCACTTTCGAAATCGCTCGACGATGCAGCAGCCCACACACGTCGATGGCGTCGTCGAACCATGTTTCGACCACTGCAGAGCTTGACGATGTAATTCTGCAAACGCCGACATCCGCCGCCCGTCATCACTATCTTCTAGTAGGTAGTGGTCTCGGTAGTCTCGTGCTAACCCGCACCGAAGCGCTGATATATGCACCAACGATGTCGCGCTTCTTCTGTGGCGCCTTGCTTCAATGGAAGCGTTCAACCCCACAAGATTAGACAACCTACGGTTACGCGAACCCCGAGTCTGACATGTTCGAGACCGGGTGTCGTTCTTTGTTGGTCGTCAAACTTCGTGCAATCGCTAGCTGCATATCCCTGCAGGCGCGGGCGAAGCGCAACCAATGCACATTCTACCGGTAACTGCCAGATTCTCCAGCCGCTGCGGCCAAGGGCGGATGTACGACCGCTCTACGCGAGCTGCCTTTCCTGGCTGGTATGGTGGCTTTAGAGTGAACCGACGTGGTGGGTCCGTTCCAGTCTGCTGGCGCCTCACGAATCCGTAGGAGCGGCTGGAGGCGCTTTCGTTCAAATCGGCGGTATCAAGGCGGCTCCCAAATGTCGAGATTTCATTGTTTCGTGTCGTACAATCTCGCATCCTTCGAACCCCTCCAAGCACAGATCAAGTGCACCCAAGGCTTACAGACCGGACGTGCTTCCAAATATTAGACAACAGAAGTCCCTCGCTTCAGATCTGCACTATCTGCAGCCGCGCGACGTGTCTCTCCACGGCGGACACTATAGCACGGGCGGACACGACCCCGACAGCTCCGATAACCCAGCGATCTGTGTGAGCGATGCGGGAGGCCCGCCTGCCGGCGCGTCGATAGACTAAGGTAGAGCAGAGCTAAAAGTTGCCCACCGCGAGCTCGATGCATCGTGTGCAACTACCGCGATCGTTGTCGACAAACAGTTTGCTGACGTTTTGTGGCTTCCGTAGTGACTGTATCCACTGCAGCCCACCCTGGTTCATCGTCAGACATGTTCATATAACCCAGTCGGGATCCCAAGTTCCTGGTCTTGTTCCATCCGCATTCCACATCCCGCGCCTGTCTTTCCTACTTTTCCATCCCGATCCAAGGTGCAATTCGAGTCCTTCCCTGACAATTCCTTTCGGACGAGAGGCTGTTGAACTGAAGTTTCAAATCCAGACCACAGTTGTACGATATCGGACCTTCATGCGAGAACTGACTGGCTGCGACAACAAAGCACCACTTTTCGTACCACCCACCACGACGAGCGCCCGCATCCTGTTTCTGGGAATACACGTTCTTTACGAAATATCCGATTCGGCACCAAGACAGTGGATGATCTATACCTGTCAATCTGTGGTCCATCGAGTCGCAATGGCGCATGAGCATGGATGTTTTCGCTGAAAGAAGTGGAGGTCCCCATTGCTCGAGAGGGTACACATTACCTTCGCAGCGCCTTAGGTGTTTCGGTCCCGCTCTTGCCAGCTGAGGGCCACCTTATAATAGAGCGAGAACGACCTGCACCTTCCCGACGCACGATATCGGGACCTAGCACCGAGTGTTCAAGCAGGCACCATGGAAGTGCAGCCTATACAACCGATGTACAACAATTCGCACGCTTATCCTCCGGATTCGCACCATTCCCATACCAACGGTGTCCACTCAGACTCCAGACAGTACCACTCAACCTCCACAAACGGGCACCTCGAGGAGGGCGACATGAACCCCTACCAACCCAACCCGTATGGCCTCGGCCATCATGGGCAGCCACAGCAGCGGCAGCAATATCAGCCCAATCAGCTCCCACCAATGTATGCAGGAGGTGGTGCTCCGATCCCAATGGCTCCTCCTCCAGCACCGGGCATGATGGGTCAAAGCGGCCTCCCTCAGTCCCCTCTATACCACCCCAACGCGAGACAGCAAATCGCCTCCCCAAGCCAGTCCAGTCAAGATGGAATGCCAAAATCGTTGGCGGGCAACAATGGCAAATACAAGTTCGAGCTCGAGGTCACGCAACAACCACAGCGGGCACGCATGTGTGGGTTTGGCGACAAGGACCGACGTCCTATCACCCCGCCGCCCTGCGTACGCTTGATCATCACAGAATTGAGCACAGGCAAGCTCATCTCACCCGACGAAATCAATGGCACGTTCTTTGTGCTCCAAGTGGATCTTTGGGACGATACCGCGACTCGTGAAGTCAACATCGTGCGCTCTAGCTCTGCTCATCCCGCCGTCAGCATCAGCACCGCCAGTCTGACGTCCTTCCCACCGACGGTCGAACGAGAGAACGAGTATACACCGATGTACCACGGGCAAAGAAATGAGCCCCAGCCAGCATACGGCCAATCGATGTACAGCCAGCCGCCTGGGTATAACAACCCCATGGCCATGGGCCGTCAGTCTATACCGGGTCCGGTGTACCCAGGTTTCTCTAGTGGAGTTCCGGGGTACTACGCACCGACACACTACGTCCAGAACATGCCGGGAGGAGGCTACGCGGCTCCCTCTCCATATGGCCCGCCACCGCCGCCGCCACAGCGCACAGCTGATCATACGATGTTCACGAGAAACCTCATTGGAAGTCTGACTGTCAACGCTTCATCGTTGACGGATGACAAGGACGTACTCGGCTGGTGGTTTGTCTTGCAGGACTTGTCGGTCAGGACGGAGGGGATGTTCAGGTGAGTACATCGTCAGACCGCAAATTCCGAATTGTCACTGATCCATTACCAGACTACGAATGAGCTTCATCGACGTTGGTCTCGGCGATAACCAAGGCTTGAACAAGCTGAGGGCTCCCGTCCTGGCGTACGTTTTCTCCGACAAGTTCCAGGTCTTCTCCGCCAAGAAGTTCCCGGGTGTCATAGAGAGCACGCCTCTCAGCAAGAAGTTTGCGCAGCAAGGTATCAAGATACCCATCCGTAAAGAGGCTAAGCAAGAGGCCGACGACGACGATGCGGAATGAGTACAACGATTCACGAAACATATGCAGCACCACACCAGCCCCAGCAGACACCAAATCATAACTTCGTCCCGCTCGATATCGAGCTGCTGCATCATTTGGAGATTGCTAGTCTTACCTCTTTGGCTGACAATGTGATCAGGGGTCAAAATACCTCAAGTGGATATCAGAGATTCATCTCTTTCTGCGCAGAAAAGGGAAGCCGCTCGCGTTAAGCTGGACGAAACTGAAGGCATTTCGTCAGAACAAGTGGACTCGTTGACTCCGATCGAAACAGATGGCGAGCATTCCAACGGAAACGGAGCATTGGCTGCTTCTGCAGATGCTTATCAGTCATCGCCACCGCAAGATAGCATTGATACTCCATCAGTTCTGCTAGATAGCGAAGAGTCTCTCCCTGCATGGTTCATCAGCTGGTAACCCCAGCGATTGTGGTCTGAGTTTCGGAGTTGGATGAGGGGGATTAGGCAGGCGGCGGTCATGGGCATCAACAGAACGCTGTAGGACACAGCGGAAGCAGGATTGGCGACGGAGTATTGACGATTGATTTGAAGGTTTCAAAGGTATTGGTAGCATTGACTAACCTACATGAGCATCCTACATGAGCATGAAGAGAAGGATGGCGAGCACAGATAGGCAGCTCGTGAAGACACAGACTTCACCCTTCATCATTCAGCACAACATGGACGGATCGTTTCATCTCACGTCTTACAATTCCTTCTTAGGTGCAAACTTGCATGTGGCATCTTGCAAAGCTTAGCTATGCCAGCGCAGGTAGACCACGTCTGCTCGAAAACGCTGCAGCATGGGTTGGTCTTCGAGCACCACAATCCTACCACGGAATGCCATCCGCTCACCCCTCCCCCATCGCCACATCCCCCTTCCCTTTCCCCTCCAACGCATGCAAAATCTGCCATCGGAGGCTCTCCACATCCTCGTCCGAGTTCACACCAGGAGGGAACGACTCCGCACTGGTCCAGACACACGTCCCATCCGGACTGATGACAGTGATGCAGCCTTCTGGCCCTCCAACATCTCTACGGAAGCTTGCGAACTCCTCTACCACAGTCGCATCTACACAAGCCGTGGTGATCAAAGGCAGGATCCGCAAGAGTGCCTGATCAGGTGTTGAGTTGGGAGTGATGTAGCCTGCTGTGATCGCCAACGCCTGCAGGGTGGGTGAGGCGTGGTAGAGGGATGGGAGGATGTGGCTGCTGGCTCGTCAGCCATGTTCTTGTCGACGCAAAGGGTGTTGGCAGAGGGAAGACGGTACCATAGCGCCTGATACAGTCCATTCTGTTCCGACACCATGCACAGGGTGATATACGATGCTGTGGGATTGAAGTTATGGAAGTTGGCCGTCACATAAAAGCTTGTGAATGCTAGGTTGCTCAACAACTTCTGAGCATCGTATTTCAGTAAGCGTTTCGCATGGACAGGCGCGCCTTGTCGGTTCTGGAGGCGCTTGGCTGGTAGATCGATCAAGTTGACTGGTGCATACGCGAGAGATACGTTCTCATTTTCGTCTTGTTCGATCCAGGCTGATGAGCGTTTGCGGCTGTGGTTGGATTGCATCTGGTCATCAATGACAGATTCCGCCAGAACTCAATGATACGATTTAGAAAAGTGGTTGGAGGATATCTTGATGATTGGATGAAGGAGGCGATGGAAACGGGTGGCATTGAGGGGTCTGAAGAGGTGAGGTCCACCGCACCGCAGGATCAGGCGTCTTGCAGTGGCATTATTCTGGCCCAGTGCTTTCCATTTCGAGCGGTCGCAGAAATTGTGTGCCTCACTTTTTGGACCCAAAGACAGTCGGGGTGCGGAGTACAGGATGGCTCATCGCTCTATCTTCTGGGTGCCTCTATCTAACAGCTCCCGAGCCGCAATGATTTCGGCCTCGCTGTAGCCATCCCAACCCTTCTCGCCTGATTTACTCCGTCGCACGATCTCCGTAAGCTTGGATGTAGCTAGTTCGTTAAGCTTCTTGACGGCATCAATTGAAGGAGGCGCGAGGTCTCCTTTGACGGGATCCGAGCTGCTCTGCTGCGATTTCTTGCCGGTGGAAAGGAGTTCGAGAAGGCGGTCCGTAGTCTGCAGAACACGTTAGCAGGAGAGTAAAGGCGTAACGTTAACGAAGCAAGGATATGACACACCAGCTTCAACCCATAGTACCCTCTCAAGTAGTCGTCGCAAAGTTCCAAGCTTCTGCAATATCTCCTCATGCTCTCAGAGAGCAATCTAAGCTGATCCGCACCTTCCAGCTTCTCTGAAGACAAATAGAGGACCTCCCCTGTCCGTGCCTGCATGTTCCACGAATTCGGCATAACGAGCACCACCTCCTCCAAACAGAAGATCGCCTGCTCGTAAGAGCCCAGCATCAAGTACAAATCCGCCAGTTCCGACCACGCTTCAGCATCCGTGGGACTCTGATCAAGCAAGTTTGTCAAAGCCGTAACCGCATCGCTCGTCCGTCCCATGCTCCTGAGCACAGCCGCTCTCCGCTTCCGGATAGAGAAGATGGTAGGATCGTTCTTGAGGATCTCCTCGTACTCCTTCAGCACCTCTGCGAGCTCGCTGTCGTTCTTCGCCGTTGACTCCTTGTACAGACCTTGCAGCCCGAGGATGCGATCATTGCCTTTGCCGAAGCGATTGGTGAGGGATTCGAGGCAGGCGTAGGCGGTGTTGTCGTCGCCAGTGCGTAAGCAGGCCAGGAAGAGGTTCTCGTATGTCTGCCACTTCTCTTGCGATTCGGTGTTGATGAAGAGGCTGAGAGGGTAGGGGATTGCTGAGAGCCAGGACGATTGCGAGTTGATGAAGGTCGAGGCCTTTTGTGAGAGATCGATTGCGGTGGCGGGCGAAGAGTTGGTGGGCGCCTCGAGGAGAGGGTTCGCCATGGTCGTGGTGTTTGTGGCAGTTAGTTGTTATTATCTTGACATTGTCGTGGTCGTTGGTCTTGCAAGTCGTTGTTGCTATCTGGATGGTAGAGAAAGTCCAAGCTCTTGATTCTTGACACCTCAGGCACGACGAGGCAACATTCACATGCATGTTCAACATCACTTCTACTACTACCCTTATCTCGACTTACCCAAATGCAAAATGACCAACCTCGAGTACACTGGAGAAGATCTTGCCGTCCGAAATTGTAGCCGGTGATGCCCGCGTCTGCAAGTCGACTCGCCGACCTTCAGAAGAAGATATGGAGCGGCAGCATACCACTCGAGATCCGCCTCGCAGCCTCAGACTGCCGTACCTACGATGACTCGGAGCCATATCTAGTACAGTGTTCTAGACTGTCATACCTAGCCTTTCTCCTTCCCAGGTTGCATGCATTCCTCTCGCCAAACCTCATCAACCCGGAACTTCAGCCACACGATGCCTGGCTCTCCTTCGAGGATGTGCCTCTGAAGTGGCATTACCCGCTGGGCTTGCTCTACGACCTCTTCTCGGGCGCGGAACCAATAAGTCTCGACGGGGCAGGAGAACCATCACCAGCTACAGTGGAGTCTGCTTCTCGTACGTCGCCACTGCCCTGGCGGCTTGAGGTTCACTACACAGACTATCCCGATGACCAACTTATTCAGCTAGATGCTGATGGCAGAGCATTACTGGACTCATACATCAACGGTGTGAAGGAAGCCGACTACATCAGGAACGGCACAGCGAGGACGGTAATGTCGTTGGGCAAAGATGACTCCGACAATTTGTGGCGAGCAGTGCAGACTCGTGGGTCCTCATCGCTTCCGATGTAACGTACCTAGCTAACACGGGCATACAGACGACCTCACACTCTTCAACAGCATCAACAATAAACTCCTATACCCGCCAGGGATGGAGCTCCGTCACGTGCCAATGAAGATATACCTTCCCACGTCTGCCGGCCAGACAGCATCGGAGACTATCACCGAGGAGACCAAGGCTGGTCACATCCGCGTCGTGCAGTCGCTGGTACCACTTCAGCTTGCCTCCAAGCAGCCGCAGACTATGGGGACGGCTCTCAACAGCATATTGCCGGCCATCTTTCCTAGTAGGAGGAACCCGCTTCTGGCTCAGCCGGTTTTGCATGGGACGGTGGTGCCGCTGGCTGCCAATTTCGAGGAATTGGGGAAAGCTGCTGCGTACCCGGACGGCTTTCTGCATGTTGCGGTTGTTATGCTTGGCTGAAGGATGGCCTTATGGCAGGGACATCAGCAGCATCGGGGGTGGCATATGACAGCACTGCTGCATCGGCGAGGAAGGCTCGGTGCGAAACATAGCTCCTCAAAGTTGATGTGTGATGTTTCTGTAACGTCGCGCGGTCTGTTCGTTCCCCGAAGCATGCAAGCACAGCTGAACAACCACATGGTTACCAGAATCAGCTTCTGCAGTTAGGACTATATCGCTTAAATTATGCCTGCTCGTAGACTCGGTAGCGAACGGAAGCAAAGACAATCGATCAACCTCACAGTTCATGATCTCGATGTCCTTCAACATAGTAATAAACATCAGTAATAGTAGTAACGTGGAGCACTAGGGCGTTAGTTTATACAGCAAGCGACTACCTCCCTTGCTCTCATCACAGGTCAATGCACAATTCGTATCCAGCAGGCCACGCACGCTCGCAAGCCTCCCGATGATGTGATTCAACAAGGCTGCAAGAAGTCCCTCGTGGACGGATCTATAAGTACGTATACGCGTCCCTCGGGTATACTTAAGCTTGCTACTCCCCGAGATCTTCTCTTCGACCGCACCCGCTTCCTCGACCTGATCCCGTCCACAGCCTACGACCATTGCCTTCTGGAGGCACTCATCTTGCATTCCTCGATGCACCAATCAGCACCACGTGAGATCCTCCAGCAGGAGTGAGAAGCTCCATGCTCATCAGGCCATCATCGGCAAGCGGCCTTCCTGCGAAGTGCAACACGAGCAAGTTGGACCAAGGCGCTGCCACCAACCCTAGTCCTGGGAGTTCAGAGTCAGGAGGCTCACCTCAGCTAGCCATGTGCGCCGCTGGTGGAACCCTGGCTGGACCGAGCAACGTCGCCGGAGTGCATCATCCCATGCGATGCACATTCCTGGTACAGCAGCGCAGCATCTGCATCGTGGGAAACCGACTCACGAACCAGACTTCTTTGACAGCGGCAGAAACTGGACCAGATAATATGCGCGTGGTACAACGTGATTTGGTTGCACTAAGCTTTATGCGGCGCTAGCTGCACGTTTTTTGGCGCTGCCCCTTTCCAACCTCAGCACATCTCACGACACGGAATCTGCGAGCCGAATCCACTTTCATACCGGCTACCCTGACACAAACAGCCTCTGTGGATGATAACGGACGCGGGGGCCGTTGGTGATGACTTGGCAGGGCGAGCCATGGCTCTTCAGTATGCAGCCATTCCTGTCCATTCTGCCTCCTGTAAGTGAGCCTCTTCTGTTCTCCTACCGCCTTCGTTTCCGCGCAGTTTCTCGTTATTGCTCGTTGAGCGTTCCATTCCTTTCCGCACACCATGGTTGCGTTCCATTCAAGACCAGCCTGCACGGCTTCATTCCTTCTCGGCCTCTGCTTCTCCTGCCGTACCCAAGCGGAATCTCTTGGCTTAGCACAAGACATTGCTCCCCGAGCCGCCAAACCTAATGGTACTGGGCATGGCGAAGACAAGTCTGCAAGTGGCGGTGGGTCCTTCTTCAAGTACGTGACCAGACCAGATATTGGTGCCCCTCGATGGAACATCAAGATCCTCGACGAAGATGCTCTGGCACCTGGATATTGGTTTCTGGCACCCTACGCAAACCTCGGGCAGGTCTCATATCCACTATGGAACGGACCACATATATACGACCAGACCGGTGAGCTCATATGGAGCGGCGCGCCAATGTTCGACCACCGAAACACACACGACTTCAAGACCGCGATGGTCAACGATCAGCTTATGATGACTCTGGTCAAGACGGACGATATACATGAGGGGGGAGTCATATTGGACAACACATACAATATACATGAGAGGGTGGATATGCGTGGCAGCCTGGCGGATGCCAATATGCATGACTTCACTGTCAGAGACAATGGCCATCGTGCGCTGTTCATGACGCAGAAGACTGGCGAGGATTATCAGGTTGATATTGGAGACTACAGTGGGCCTTGCAATGTCGGTTGGCAAGGGTTTCGAGAGCTGAATATGGACACTCGCATCAATGTGTTCAAGTGGAACGCGCTGGGTCACATCCCGCTGAACGAGAGCACCAAGCTCGAAGCGTCGTTCGAAGAGATGTGCACAGATCCTCACGATGGCTGGGACATTCTGCACTTCAATGCGGTTGACAAATTCACCGACGGCGACTACCTGATCTCGGCCAGACACACCGACACGGTTTACAAGATCTCGCACAAGGACGGAAAGATCGTCTGGAAACTCGGCGGTAGGAACAGCGACTTCGAGTTCCCAGACTTCCGAACGAAGTTCACGAGACAGCATCACGTGCGCTTCCACAGCCAGAATGAAACGCACCAGCTCATCACCTTGATGAACAACGCAGCTGGACATGGCCACAGCAAGTACGAGAAGCCCAGCAGCGACTCGTCCTGGGGTCTGTACCTCGCATTGAACATCGAAACGATGAAGGTTGATCTCGTGGCCCGCTTCCAGCACCCACTTGGCGAGTTCACCACATCGCGAGGCAGCGTGTCGATTCTGCCCAATGAGAACGTGTTCGTGGGCTGGACCTACCGGTCCGTACACTCGGAGCACGCGCCAGACGGACGACTTCTGATGTACGCGGAAGCCAAGCACGAGGCAGCCAACACCTACCGCGCCTACAAACTACCGTGGGTCGGCAAGCCGTCCGCGCCACCAGTTGTGCATTCCGCTGCTATGGACTTTGGTGACCAAGGCATGAGCACCATGGTCTACGTGAGCTGGAACGGTGATACGGAGACCAAGAGCTGGAATCTGCTGCACACGGCACCTTCTGGAGACGAGACTGAGCTCATCGCTACGTCTTTCCGTCAAGGCTTCGAGACGGTGCTTTCGTGGAGAGGGTATGCGAAGTACGTCAGGCTAGTTGCGCTCGATGCCGACGGCAAGGAGATTGGAAAATCGAACATCATCAAGACGATTCCGCCACGGCAATTGGAGACTCTGTCCGTGGCAGATGAGGCGAAGTGGCTCGCGGACCATTCCTTGACCGCCGTCAGTGACACTGTCGCCGACAGTCTTATCCTCAAAAAGCTGGGTTGGTTCGGCTACCCTATCGTGGCATTCACGTTGGGCTTCATGTGCTGCGCCATCTCCGTAGCGGCTGGGTACTTCTTGTTCCAGGCGCGAGCGCGGTCGAAGATGCAGTGGGTGAAATGGTGGCAGCACCCAATGCCAGGGTACAAGTCCGTACCTGGCAGTGACGATGAGGAGAAAGATCAATGGGACTTGGATGAGGATGAGGGACATGAGCTTGAGCAGTCTAAGCATCGGATCGTCGTTACACGGCCGTCGAATGAGATGAGCAGGCACGATGCGGATCTACCTGGGAGAAGGCTGCCGTTCGTCAGACAAGTTACGGGACCGCTCGTGGGGCAATAATGTGGATGGTGTTGTTTGATTTGATTTAGTTTTGTATCTTAGCGAGCTTCATGATTATGGTATGGACATGCAGCCACCTGACGGTGTATTTCTCCCATACATCATGTATCTTATGACACCGTGACGATCACGATTCATTCGTGTTCATACATGTAAGTATACCGTCTTCATGTGCTGCCAACGTATAGGGTTAGGGTTGTTAGCGAGCCGAGGCTCGAACTCCATCTCGACTTCAAGGACATTCGTGCTTCTACATCCCTCCTGATGTCCAGAGAATGGTCCGCCCACGCTCACGCCGCCAGAGATCACTGAAATCAGAAGTGACATCCAGACTCCTCAAGGTGACCGACGAGATGTCAGACTACGTGCGTGACACAGGCAACATCGGCCTAGGCGCGACGGACCAGGCTTTCGCATATCCATGGGCGGCGGCACCAGACATCATCCGCGCGCATCAAAAAGACGCGTACTTCCAATCTGTTCTACTGTCTCGACTAGAAACCGTCATCCGATCTCTATACGGCGCCCGGACTGCGCATAGCTGGAACGCCGAAGCCAGGACTTTCACGGAACTGCTCTATCTAGGCCTGACCACTTTCGTGGGCAATCGCACTCTGGGCGAGGAGTACACCGACATCGTCCAGGTCGAGGACAATTCCCACAGCTTACCCTCTATTCTCCGCCGGTCCACCTACATCCTCTCAAGCGTGCTCCTCCCCTACCTCCTTACCCGCTTCCTGCCAGCGTTTCGCCGCCGCATCCGCGCAAAACTCGAATCGAACCTCCAACGGCAGCACAGCCGCCGCGCCTCCTCCCCAAGCCGGAGCAAGCAACGCCCCGGAACCGCTTTCCACGTGCAAGAATACATCCTCAAACACCTGGACGCCATCACCTCCCCATCCCCAGTCTACGCCCTCTCCCTCGCGATCTTCTACTTCTCTGGCGCCTACTACAGCCTCTCCAAACGTCTCGCAGGCCTCCGCTACATCTTCACCCGCAAACTCACTCCTTCCAACCAGCGCGTCGGCTACGAAGTCCTCGGCGTCTTGCTCACATTGCAGATGATCGTGCAAGGCTACATCCACCTCCAAGACACCGTCCGCACCGTGCAGACCACAAACCTCCCCTCCAACGCCTCCGGCGCTGCAGGCGGAACAGCAGTCATCGACGGCGGAGTCGAAATCAGCACCGACGAATCCATCTCCGCTCCCCTGCTCTTCGAAACGCACCACGGTTCCGACCCAGCGAACCAGCGCGATCACATGGCGCGGATCACGCATACGCCTGTTCCGCAACCGCATCGCTACGACCTGGATGATGCGGAGGTGATGCACTGGATCGAGAGCAAGCAGCAGCGGAAATGCACGCTCTGCTTGGAGGCGATGAAAGATCCCTCTGTCACGACCTGCGGGCACGTGTTCTGTTGGACATGTGTGACGGATTGGTTGAGGGAGCAGCCGATGTGTCCGTTGTGTAGGCAGACTGCTTTGGTACAGCATGTGTTGCCTTTGCAAGGGTGAAGGGGCCAAGTCTAAACGATTCTAGCGCAGCTTCTACCACGTTGATGGTGGTTCCCTATATAGCAAATCACTGGCTAGCACTAGCACAGTGAGACTCGCCCCATAGCCAGCGAATTCGCCCTCGCTCTACCAAATCCGCCCCATCGGAGGCAGACTCGCTCCCTCGATAGCAGACTCCCCCCATGGTCAGCGAATTCGCCCTCGCGCTACCAAACTTGCCCCATCGATAGCAAACTCGCCCCTTCGATGGCAGACTCGCCCTACCACTCGTCGACTAGCACCGTCCCAAACCGAGTCACCCTGTCTAGACCTAAGTCGCCCTCTCGATAGTCGCATCGCCCTCTCGACAGTCGAATTGCCCCGCCCGCAGTGGAAAGTCGACTTCCCAACCAAGACAATTTAGAGAATTGTGGCCTATGTAGACATCATTACCATTACGCATTATCATCTATTGACCACCATATCCTATCCCGTCCTAAAGAATCCTGCAGCCGCAGTCGGCAAGCCTGCCTGTCGCCGAAGACCAGAATATATCAGTACACCCATTCCTTCATTCCTCCTTCATGTCCTCCCGTGAAGTCTCAAGCCTCGGAGGATCAGTATGTGCCCGCGGCCTCAACCCAACAACCCCATCCTTGAACCTAAGCACAGCCTTCCATGCCCCACCAACAGAAACCTCTCGTTCAATCGTCTCCTTCTCAAGTGCCCCATCGAGCGTGAGGAGGTACTCACTCGTCTTCGAGCTTCTCCTCTCCATTTCCCTCAGCGCCCTCACACTCCGCCTCCCCCGCAGCGCCTTCACCGGCCTCCCCTTCCACGCCTCCACCAACCCCCTCAACCGAGTCTCAGAGCACTACCTCCTCAACCCGCCCTCCCCCCCACCACTATACCCCCCCTGAAACCCCCCTTGAAACCCTCCCGAGAACCCTCCAGCGGGGTTCATAGAGCTCCTACTCCCACTACTCCGCTTCAACAACCTCTCCCTCTCCTTCGCCGAAATCGAGCTCGGCGACAAACTCTGCCCCTGCGTAATCGTCGGCAGCGCACTCAACTGATCACTACCCGAATTCGTATCCCGCGACACCGCTGGCGCGCGGCCCAGACGTTGCGAAGTTTTGAATTGGAGGTACTCTTTCGCCGCCTGACTCAATGGGATAGGCGCTTGCTCGGTAGGTACCTCGGCGCCGTTCTGGAGCAGCAGCTCGGCGACGGCGAAGGGGGTGCGGGTTGGAGTCGTGGGGCGAGAATTTGGGGACGGAATGCCGCGGAGCGTCGATGCGGGAGAGGTGTGGATGAAAGCCGGAGCTGCGGCGCCGGCAGGTAACGCCGGGTCCGCGGCCGCGAGGGCAAGGAAGACAGCGTGCGTGGAGCGGGAGCGGTCGTGGGAATTTGGGTTCGCGCCTAACGCTAAGGCGAGGAGGACGGATTGGATGTCGTTGCGTTTGATGCTAGTCAGCAAAAAGTCGTCCGGGCCTTGGGAGGAAGCGAGCGGTTGGACGTAAGTGCGCTCGCTGTACTTCGTGGTAACGAAGTGTAACCGCTGGTCGCGGGTGGAGTGGGCGGAAGGTTTGAGGAAACGGTCGAGTTTCGCTTCCCAGACCATGTTGCTGACGCGGTTGCCGATGAGGAGCAGGATCTCGATGAGGTCGGGGGTGAAGACGGAGGTGTCGAGGACGAGGGAGCGGACTTTGGAGATGTGGGTGCCGAGGGAGCGGTGGATGCCGCTGCATTCGATGCAGAGGAGGACGCCGAGGTTGATGGAGCACCAGTCGACTTTGTTCTCCGAGCCGCAGTCGGCGCAGACTTTGTTGCCTTCGTCTGCGCTTCGGATGCGCTGGAGGAGAGCTGAGGATACCGCTGGGTCGCTGCTGTGGTCTCGCGGGTACCCGGATCGGTCACCGGTGGTCGCGTGTCGTCCGACAGCTTGCGCCGCTGCTGATCTGTTCGGGTTCGAGACTTGTCGGTGCCCGGAGAAGGAGGAGCTCTTGCCTGTTAGCACAGCAGCGATATCCTTTCTTGTCGATCCGCTGGCTGGCGCGGGTGACGGTGAGTTGGGTACAGTACTCCGCGTCTCAAACGCGCTCTGCAGCGCATTGTTGATCGCCGCGATCCACGCCTTCATATCCTCTTCCGACGGCGCCTGATACACACGCGTAAAGTGCGGCGTAATGACCTCAAAACAGAACCGTCGATCCGAATTGCGCGCCTCCCTCACCGAAGCCATCCGCAGATCTATCGGATCAATGTGCAAATCCAGCTTCTCCTTCCAATTGACATACTCGGAAAGCCGTCCTTGGTCCAAAACAATCCAGAACTTATGCCACGCCGCCTTGTTAATCCCTCTCGGATCAACATGGCTGCCAGGTCTGCTCAAAGCCCACAGCAAACCCTCCTTCCTCTGCGCGCCTCCATTCATGACCGCACCACCATTATCCTCGAGATCCCGAATACCCTTGAACTTGCTATTCGGGCTCGAAGACAGCGCCGAAGGCGGCGCACTAGGCGCGCTAAGCGACCCGTTAACAGGCGGCTGCACAGCCATCGACGTAGTGCTAGGCGGCGATTGCGACATCATCGCCGCCCCCGCAAGACTAGCAGACCGACTCAGTTCGATTTCGGCCTGCCTACTGCCGTTCGTCACCGACATCGAATGCGTGAGAGCAGGCGGGACAACGACTCCATCTTCACCGACCACCTTCGTGCTCTTCTCCAGCACCCGCCGCTTCTCTTCCCGTTCGGTACGCTGGAGTTGGTAATCCTGGTCCGCGGCTTTGACTTCTGCTATAAGTGCATCTAGCTGCGGGACCATTTCCTCGACTTTCTTCGCGGTGGTCAAGTAGCCTCGGGCCTGGGTGTCCGCGTACTTTGTGAGTTGCGAGAGCACTTCTTGATCCTTACGTCCGCCGTGAAGATCATGCATGAAGCTGCTGTAATCAAACCGCTTGAGTTCGAATGTCCGCCGTTTCGACTGGTACTTCTCATCGCTCTGCTTCTTCTGCTTCTCCTTGAGCGACTCGCTCCGCTGTCCTAGGTACTTGCTGACGTAGGAATAGTACTCTTTGCTTTCCTCGTCGAATTCGCGTTTCTTGAGGTCTGCTTGTTTGATCTCGATGTTGTAAAGCTTGCTGATGGGATCAATGATCAGCTTCTGCAAATTGACCGAATTCTGCTTCTCGTAGGTCTGGATCTCCTTTGCAATCTTCTCGAAGTAGTGGTCCAGAGCCGGCTTCACAGCGTTCACATTCGAGTTCGCAGCATCTCGCAGAGCAGCCGTGAAATCCGCGAAGGCTTTGTTGCATTCCGTCTGAGCTGCCTCTGCCGCCTCAGCTGTCCGAAGCACCTTCTTCATCCGCAATCGCATGTTTCCGGTCTTCTGCTCGAGCGAGCGCATGGTGGCTCGGAACAACGGGCCATCCTCGCTCATCGACGGGTCTTCGCCTGGCTTGCAAGTCGCAACATCCACCTTCACCGGGTTTCCAGTCGAACTCGTCATCGTCGGTATCAAGCCAAGTCCATTTTCCGGTATTGACCCAAACGTCGGCGACTGTGGCTCTTTGTAGTCCTTGTAGCTGCCCTCGCCCTCCGAGTCACTCACATTGCTTACTCGAGACTCGATAGACTGCGCTGAAGGCACTCTAAGCCTGTGCGGCAAGCTCAGCTCCATCCTCGGCGACCGTGGCACAGCAGACAGATACTGCGTCGTATTCTGCACCCAGAAGTTGAACGTCGTCAACGTATCCAACCGATGCGCTCGTTGGTTGTACTCGACAAAACTGCATGTATTACGCCAACCACCACCGCGGTCTTCTGTCGCCTTCGGAGGCCGCCATTTCCAGGTCCATGTGAACTGTACACTCTGATTTCCGCCTGTGGTGTAATCTCCTACGAGCTCGACATTGGCGTTCTTGTGCAGATTCGGGTCGGAATGGAATTCTCGAACAACTAAGTTCTCGACCTCTTTCGCGCTCGAGGCGAATATGTAGGTCAAGCCCGCGACCTGCGTATCCACTGTCCCCGGTATCCTTTCCTCGCTTGCCGCAGGTGTGCCGTTCGCCTGGCTCTGCTGTCTGATGATGAAGTTGAAACCGAAATTTAGCTCATCGCTGTTGTTTAGTCGTACCAGGAAGGATGGCGCGCCGCTCGCTGTGCTTTCGGGATCCTACACGTATCGTTAGTCTACACAGCCTTGTGCCCGAGTCCTGTTCCTCTCGCACCTGAACGTATTCCACCGGTGTCTCGTCGCCCAGCTCTTTTTGCGCTCGGAAGGTATGCGCCGGGTACTCGTTGGGCGTCACCCGTAGTAACACTTGACCGCGCGAGTTGGTGACTGTAGCTCCAGCGACGGAGACTTTGTCAAGTCAGCTTATGCGCATTCAGCTCTCGACCGTGCGGCTCCCTTACATCGCGACTGATCCTGTATATAGAGAGGTGACCCCTCGTCCTGCCTACTACTGACATTCCCCATGACCTCCCCTTAGCCCCGCTGCCACCGGTGTCCGACAGTAGATACTGGCGCGCCCTATGCGCTCGTATACCGCTGCGGTTTGGTGAAAGTATGTCCTCGTTGTCGTCTACCGTCGTAACGATCGATCGTCGCAGCGCATTCAGGTGTATAGTCTCCCGTCCATAGAATCAAACTTTAGACCCTGAGGAAGGATGATGGTGGAGTACTAAGTGTCGTTGCAAGTGGACTGGACCTGCAGCACTGCAGATCGATCGCAAGGATGCGGCCTTTGGGAGAGAGATGATTTTTGCGAAAAGTGGTCGCCGCTCCCTTCAGCAACGTATCACTTGTCTGCGCAGCGATCGCGTGACACCCTCAAGTCATTCGGTATATACGCACATGTTGCTCGAAATAACTTATCGTTGTCGTATTGATTCGGTCGCCTTGCGCGCCAGCATTCGAATCCGATGTTGATGATGACGAGCCTGAGCCACACCTTCGCGCGTTGTGGCGCGTGAAGAGGAGGCGATATTGGAGGCAAATAGTCGTGGTACGATATACAAGCTCGGATATGACCTCGTTTCACTCTTTGATGACCATATCCACATGGAGTAAATTTATGAAAGAGAGATCTAAATCGAAAACTTCGGCAAGACAGCCGTGTATTGCAACACCTCCAAGGTTTGACCACCCCCACTCCCTCCCCATAACTACCCCAAAAGCACTCAACTCCACCTCCTTAACCACGTCCCGATCCATCCAAAACACAACCTCCGTGAGCGGCTTCCCACCATAACTCACCAGGTCAAAGTTGGAAATACAATAATCGTTCCAGATCCCACTATCCTTCCCACTCTGCGCATCCGTATCAAGCACATTTATAATTCGCCACACCTCCCCCGTCCCCCTCCTCCCCTGCCTCATCTCAAACGTCGGGATCAGCTGGTAGTAGATATTGTCGCCTAAGCCGGCCTGCGCGGCAACGAATTCGGTTAGGGGGACCAGGACGTTTGTGCCGTTGGAGATCCAGCTCTCCACGTGGAGGGATTGAGTGGTGGATTGCGTGAGCACGAGGCTAGAGTTCAGGTTTTGGGCGGCGTAGCTACCCGCGTAGCGATCTTTAAGATCTTGCTGCGCTAGATCCTCGACGCCGCGGATAAGCGGGATAGTGATGTATTCCAACAGCGGGTTGAGCGCACTCAGCTCTCCAGCGAGCAAGATGCTTACAGCCAGGTTGTAGTCCAGGACTAGGATGCTGTAGCTGTAGTGGCCGTCCAGCCCGCCGCCTTTGGTTATTATTGTGACCGGCCTGTTCGTCTGTGGCAGTATCTCAGTGGTGCGGAAGATCTCCCACGGCGCGCCGAGGAAGCTGTGGGAACCGGTGGAGTAGGTCAAGGGCTGGAACCAGTTGATTGTTGGGCTGATGGTGTTGTAGTTGGTGAGGATGTAGCGGAGGAAGGTTATCATGTCGTTTGAGGAGGTGTAGAGGCCGCCGGCGCTGTGAGGAGGTTAGTGTATGGGGTTGAATTGTTTCAAGATTATGACCTACGGGTTGCCGACTCCGAGGTTGTCGGACCATTGGTTTTCGACAACGAGGATGGCGCCGGTCTTGGAGCTCGGTGCGGTGAATGTAGTGGATTTGAGCTTCAACGGTTCCAGGATGTAGGAGGTAATGTAGTCCTCATAAGTCATGCCAGTAACGTTCTCGATGGCGAGACCCAGGAGGCCGTAGCCAGCGTTGCTATATGATGACTGTGTGTGGGGCGGGAAGACAGGTTGAGCAGCGGAGAGTTGATCGACGAGACCTAGATCTCGTCATTAGTTTGAAGCTCAATCAAATGGTAACGCGATTTCACTCACCTTCCGCATCGCAAGGCAGCAAGGTATTGAACTCGCACGCTGGCAAGCTAGCCACGACTTCCTCCGACACAGGCGGCAGTCCAAGCGCAGATGCACCAGCAGCACCAAGAACCGCCAAAGGTCCAGCTCAGCATCTATATCATATCAGCAAACAGCCTCTCACACCTTATCTTCAGGCACGTACAGTTATCCTGCAACCCACTAACATGGCTCATCACATCCCTCACCGAGATCGCGGACCAATCCACGTTCCCACCTCCAGAGACGTTGAGACCTGGCACATACTGCGCAACCGGACCATCAAGATCAATCCTACCCTCCGCATGCTGCTTCAACACAGCCAGAGCAGTGAAGATCTTGGTATTACTCGCGTTACGGTAGACAGAATCGCCGTCGATCTTGGTGGTGCCATTGCCGTTCTTCTTGGCTGTGTGATATGCAGACCATAGCGTCTCGTCGGAAGAGCTGATCTGGATGGAGACGGAGGATTTTGCGAAGGCTGGGGTTGAGAAGAAATAATTCAGCTTCGAGCTAATGTTCGTGAAGGCTGACTCAAGGCTGGTCGAATCCAGGCGGGGAGGGAGGAAAGCGACTGGGGGTTCACATGATGCTGCTGCGTACTGGCTGAAAGCGAGGAGAGCGATCAATGGGCCAGTGATGGAGGAGAACATCGTGCTTGATGAAGAGTACTGTTTGGAGAAGCGGAAAGGGAATATTGACAAGCTTTCTCTTCCTTTATGCTGTCTGAAACTCGTTGCCTACACGCACCTACCTCGAGGCTCTGGTCTGAACATGGGGTGCATACCAGCACGTGTGTAGAGGAGGCGCAAGAACGCCTCAGCTAGTCATGTACTTCGTCAATGTATGTGTGACACGCGCGAAAGCGACCCGATAGCGAGACGAAGGAACGACTCCATCCCATGACCAAGCCAGGAGTGATGCCTTTGATGAGGTTCGTGTGAATCTGGTCGATGCCAAGTATAGCAACCCATTGGGCGGGCTGTGCCTACCTTTGGTGGTTTCAGCTCCAGGGGGGCGGTGTCGAGACGGCGAGGCTTCAGGATCTGTACATCGACGCTCGTAGACGATTGATACACTCGTGACTCTATCAGGGCCGGGTTTCTGTCGTCGAGTCGAGCTCCATGGACAAGATGCTGTTGTCATGTTCGAGGAGTTCACGCAATGGGAAAGCTCGATGCGCGTTCGGACCGAGGCAAACATTCCATCACTCATCAGTCGGCATCTTGACAATCTGACCTCCATATCAAAGAAGATCATGCCCATCATGGATTGCCAACCTTCACCCCTGAAGACACAACTTATACATATAGATTTAGAAAGAATGGCCAACCTCCTATTCGCCAAAGCAACGGCCTGCACTCAACTCGACTCCCACACGTATACAGCAGACTTCGCCCCAGACTGGGTGATCGGAACAGTACCACACGGCGGCTACGTGACAGCATGCATCCAGACCGTCGTCCGCAAACACTACTCCACCACCCTCAAAAACCAAAACCAACCGCACACGATAGCTTTCCATCTAGACTTCCTCCGACGAACCCAAACCGGCCTCGCAACCTTCAAACTCCAAGACATCAAACTCGGCCGACAAACCTCCATCGTGCACGTCTCTCTCAGCCAAGATGACCGAGAAGAAGTAGTAGGCTACTTCACCAACTCAAACATCGCCACCGAAACCGGCGTGACGTACCCTACGGACTGGCAACTCCACCCCCAACCCCTGCCCGTCAAAGACTTCGCCGCCCTCGAAGCCGGCTCCGACCCGCACTGGGCCGAGCGAAAAGAATGGCCTTTCGTCGAATTGCGCAAAGCCCCCACGAAAATCCGTTCGTGGTTCCCTCGCGCGGGCCAACGGACGGCAGCGTGTCTAGACGTGTGGTACTGCTTCCGCGACCCTGGCTCCCGCTTCAAGAACGAGAGTCTCGGATTCATCTGCGATACCTTCCCGCAGATCCTTGAGCAGTATGTGTTAAAAGGGGTGGATCCTTATAGTGTGGAGTTTGAGCAGCAGTACTCGCAGGAGCAGCAGAAGCAAGTTTTAGGTGAGGGGGCGAAGATGTGGTATCCAACCTTACTGCTGAATCTGGAGATTAAGAAGGCGCTGCCGGTGGAGGGGGTGAGGTGGCTGTTTATTAGACTGCAGGCGAAGACGATTAAGAATGGGCGGTATGATTTGGAGGTGTTGGCGATGGATGAGGGAGGGGAACTGGTGGCGGTGAGCAATCATGTTTGTTTTGCGGTGAGTTCGGAGAGGAATGTGGCTGCTAGACGGAAGGTTGGGGAGGGGGAGGCGAAGCTATAACCCTGCAAATTATATGTATAGAGACTGTAAATGTGTAGAGCTCTGTGTGTATCTTCATCCACGCTAGCGCCAGGAACAGCTACTAGCGCTCTCTACGTCAGGGCAACAAGAATCTCAATGCCTGCAAGATGCTCTCAACTTTGACCTCGTTGAACTGCAGTCGCTCCTTCTCTTGTGGTCCATGTTGGTGTCTTCCGCTCTTTCCTCGTCCTCAAGATTCCTGATTGGTGAACGTGCCTCTGGTCACGCGCCCATAAGTCTCGTACTCAACACTTCTCGACCACATCTTGTTCCTCAACCCACTGTTTCTTCGACTCGAACCACGACCTCGAGAAAGATATCCAGCAAGAGCACAATCACCACACAACCACTCACCCACCCACACAAGCGGACCTTCAAGATGGCGAACCTCTCCATCCACTCCAAAAAGCACAAAGTCTGCGTAGTCGGCTCGGGCAACTGGGGCACCACCATCGCCAAAGTCGTCGCCGAAAACGTCGCCGAACACCCGGACATCTTCGAGCAAGACATCCAAATGTGGGTCTACGAAGAAGAATACACCATCCCCTCCTCCAGCAAACACCACGACCCCGGCTCCGCCCTCTCCACCAAACCCCAAAAGCTCACCCAACTCATCAACGGCCTGCACGAGAACGTCAAATACCTCCCCGACATCGCCCTCCCCAAGAACATCATCGCGAACCCGGACGTCGCTTCCACCGTCGAGGGCGCCACCATCCTCATCTTCAACCTCCCGCACCAGTTCATAGGCCGCATCTGCGACAACCTCGTCGGCAAAGTCCTCCCCTACGCCCGCGGCATCAGCTGCATCAAAGGCGTCTCCGTCTCGGATCAAGGCTGCGAGCTCTTCTCAGAAAGCATCGGGAAGAAGTTGAACATCTACTGCGGCGCCCTCTCCGGCGCCAACATCGCCAACGAAGTCGCTCTAGAAAAATGGAGCGAGACGACCGTGGCGTACGAACCACCAGCCATGGACTCCAAACAACCTACCCCAGAAGGCTCCCCGCACGGCTCCACCGCCAATCTCACATCCCTCAATAACGAGAAATCCTCACCAAAAGCCAAGCTAGCAGCCCTACCAGCCGAGTACCCCCCATTAAACCACAAAAACATCCGCTCCCTCTTCCACCGCCCCTACTTCCACGTCCGCATGACCACCGACGTCGCCGGTGTCTCCCTCGGCGGCGCCCTCAAAAACATCGTCGCGCTCGCCGCCGGCTTCGTCGACGGCCTCGGCTGGGGCGACAACGCCAAGAGCGCAGTAATGCGGATCGGAATTTTAGAGGAAGTGAAATTCGGGCTCCAATTCTTCGGCCACTCGTGCCGGGGCGAGACTTTCACAGAAGAGAGTTGCGGCGTCGCGGATATTATCACGAGTTGCAGCGGGGGCAGGAATTTCCGGTGCGCGAAGATGGCGGTGAAGGAGGGGAAGGCGATTGGGGAGATTGAGGAGCGGGAGTTGAATGGGCAGAAGTTGCAGGGGACTAGTACGGCGTATGAGGTTAATGCGTTTTTGAAGGTGAAGGGGGTGGAGGGGGAGTTTCCTCTTTTTACGGCGGTTTATAATATTTTGGAGGGAAATAATCGGCCGGAGGATATTCCGCGGTTGGTTGAGGGGCATTCGAGGGCGGATTTGGACTGAGCGGTGGTGTGCTGTTCGACGGGAGGGGTGGGTGCTGGGCGGATGATCATGGGTGGGAAGAGGGGTGGCGAGTTTGATGCAGCTTTATGAATGATACCCAAGGATATACGAGCACGAATGCAATGACGAGAGCAAGTTTCTGCCGAGTCGTCTTTGGCTTCTGCGTTTTCGACGTGGTGCAGTGTTAAGCTGAAGTCCTGCGGCCTGTAGGGCAGATTTGTTGGTTGAGCCGAATTTGCATTCGATTTGTCTGGAGATATAGCCAGATGCGTAACTCACGACTGAATACTCGGACCAACATCTCCAGGAAGAACTTAATGCAATATCTGGATACTACCGTGATGGAGAATGAGCTCGTCGTACGGAGAACACCTGTTCATATACTGTGAAGGGGATTAAGGTGGTTGGAAGGGTTAGGGTTGGGGTAAGCAAAGCGTCGGCTACGAGTCAGCGCTGATGGTCAATGGCATTCCTTATGTCAGATTCCGTGGTACGGTCTATTTCACGGGTCAAGAAAGATGGTTCACGGCCCTTCGCAAGGTATACTTCATCGTACCTCGAGGTATGATAGAGTAAAAGGTACGATGTATCTCGACAGATGGAGGTCGATCTACAGATCGACCAACGACGGCTCGGCCCATGGTAGATCGCAAGTGGCTTGCGTAGTCGTAGTTCGATCAACAAGATGTTGACGACGGGATGCATCTATCTTTCTGGTGGATTGTGAAGCAACATCATATCGATCGCGAAAGCGAGATATAAAGGCGTCTGGCCTTTGAGAGGCTTTCTCTCTACCTACCCTAATCATAAGAGTTGTCGTGATCAGCTGAAGCTGGACAACACTACACAATGGGTCTCGGAATCTTGGAGGACAAGCATATGCAACATGTGCCCGGTATGTCACCCGCTCTCCCCATGCAGCAGATATGTTTACATGTACTGATATACCGCAGGCACCGCCACCCTTGACGATGTCGACCAACTATCATATGCGCCTCACAGCGGTCACCTGAAGCACGCCAAAGACGGCACCATCCTCGTCCCCCAACCCTCCGCCTCCCCCTCCGACCCCCTCAACTGGCCCCTCCCCCGCCGCGACGCCATCACAGCCATCCTCTGCCTCCTCTCCGTCCTCGCATCCACCCTCTCCCCCCTCCTCGCCGCAAACACCCTCACCCTCACCCTGTACTTCGAGCGGCCATTTACCGACATCGCGCTGCTGACAGGATGGCACTTGCTAGGCGTAGGGGTGGCGGGATACTTCTTCGTGGCCTCCGCTCGCGTATACGGGAAACGGCATCTCTACCTCCTCGGAACCGTGATCATAATAATCTCCTCGGCGTGGGGAGGAGCGTCAGGACACAGTTACAAGAGCCTAGTCGCTGCGCGAGTATTCCAAGGCGTAGGCCTGGCGCCATTTGAAGCACTGGTGAATGCCAGTGTAGGTGACTTGTACTTTGTGCACGAAAGGGGAAAGAGGATGGCTTTGAGCAACCTCTCCCTGTTCGGCGGCGCGTTCTTCACACCCGTGATCGTGGGTAAAATGACGAGTACGTTGGGCTGGCAATGGACCTTCTACTTCATCGCCATCTTCGCCGCCGCTATGCTGCCGTTGGTCATCTTTTACGTCCCTGAAACCGCTTTCGTACGCGACTCCCATCTCAACACCGACATCACGAACGCCAACGCCACTACCACCGAACGCCCGAAAGCCGATACAGAACTCCACGCCCCCAACACCTCCAACACCCACCACCCTCCGCCAGGCTCCGCGCCTCCGATCCTCTCCCGCGCCAACCTCCGCATCTTCAACGGCCGCTTCGCCGACGAAAACTTCCTCCAACTCCTCGCCCGCCCCTTTCCCTTATTCTTCCACCCCGGCATCCTCTGGTCCTGCTTAATCCAAGCAACAATGATCGGCTGGACCGTGCTCATCGGCATAGTCCTCGCGGCAATTATGCTCGGTCCGCCGCTCTTCTTCAACGAAGTACAAACAGGCTACATGTACACCGGCGCCTTCGTCGGCGCGCTCATCGGGTTCGCTATCGCAGGCTTGCTCGCTGACCCTTCCGCACGATGGACGACAAAACGCAACCACGGAGTCTACGAACCTGAGTTTAGGCTCTTACTCGTGATCCCCCAACTCATCTTGGGCTGCGGCGGCCTCTTCGGCTTCGGCATCACGGCCGCTAATACCACGCGTTACGGCTGGTTCTGGCCGGATTTCTTCTTCGGGATGGAAGTCGCGGGTATGGTCCTCGGAGCCGTGGCTTCGGCGCTGTATATCGTCGACGCGCATCGAGATCTGTCGGTCGAGGCTTTCACGTGCGCGCTGGTGTTCAAGAATGTGTTTAGTTTTGGGCTGACGTGGAGTGGGTTTGGGTGGTTGAATCGGGGCGGGATTAAGGTTGTTTTTATGGCGGTGGGAGGGGTGCAGGTTGGGGTTTGTTGCCTTACGATCTTGATGTGTAAGTTCTGCCTGCGGTCGCCTGCGGTGGTGTTTGGAGTGTGGGTGTGGATGTGATGCTAACGTGGATTGTGGACAGATGTGTACGGCAAGCGGAACAGGTCGTTTTTCGCGCGGCATGATATATTGAGGATACTGCGGTTGCGGTAGGCTGCGATAGCCTGCAGCATGCGATAGTCTTTGTACATGACTTCGACGACTCCAGAGATCTCAAGAAACCTTCCCTACAAGTGCTCCACCGTCAGGTTGGTTCCATTCAGGTTTCGCTCATCAGCACGTCTCATTCAGGGTTTGCCCATCTACGACAGTTCTAGTCAGGCCCCTTTCACCACGTACCCTTCAGGCGACTGAGCTGTGGTCCATTTCGGAACGATCCCATCCGGGACTTGCGTATGAAGAAGGCCAGTTCAGGTCTGTTCTGGGTACAGCCTGTTTAGAACGTGGAATTTCATGGTCTAGTCTGGGCAGATCTCCTTCCATCGGGGAGACCATTTCAGACGACGAGTCCACGAAAGCCCGTTCAGGCTGCTGGTTCATGGATCATTTCGGGTAGGTCCGGTTCGGACCTTTCAGCAGCCAGAACAGCTGGTCGAGGTTGGTCTCATTCAGGTTGCTCGCGGTCAGTCGTTGATGAGATATATGTAGCTGCATCGCCTCCAGCTGTGTCTATCTCGGGTGCACATCGTGTAGTAGAGCCAGTTCATACCTATCCCCAGCAGCATCACGAAAAGAGAAAGTAGAGGTAGAGTTGAACATAGACTGATTTTGACTAGATCTGAAGAAAAGGTGTGTGTACACATCAAAGCACTTGGTATCGTCGTAACCTCCACCCAGCAGCCGGAACACCTATCGCTGTGCCACCGACATCAAACTCATCGACACAAGGAAATAAGGAGGCCATCTTAGCTATCCAGCGTCATGGTCACCGAGCAAAGTACCCTGGCGACTGCATACTCTGATACCCCGGCTGCACACCAGGGCTCAGTGGAGCTTCGGGAATCGCCACCTCATCATACACCTGCTCCCCTGGCGCCGCTTGGAAGTGCCCAGCATGCGTCTCCCTCGGAATCTCACTCATAAGCGGTGACCGCTGCGTCTCATCCGGCGATGGCGTCCGCGCGTTGGTCTGCACAGGCGTGAAACCGGTTTGATCCATCTTAGGCGTTGCGCCAGAGATCTTGATCGGCGGCGGTTGCAGACGGAAAGGAGCGGGTTGCTGCTTCTGGCTCGCGTCGACGTACTGCGTGTTGCCGGCCTCAACATCGGGAGCTTGCCCGTAGTAGTCAGCTGGTGCTTGCCATCCGCCTTCCCGAGCGGAGTAAGGTGCAAGACCAGGGGTGTTGGGCGCGGATTGTGAACGCAGCTGTGCAAGGTAGAGATCCGAGCGCGCGCGGTCGCGGTTCGCCATGCTCTTGCGCAGCTGGCGTTTCGAGTAGAAGCGGTAGAAGACGATGCCGTAGACGATGATGGTGATGGTCTCGACGACGATCTCGATGATGGCGCAGACGAGGGACCAGTTTTGTAGACGGCAGATCAACTCGTAGTCGACGTCGTTCTGGAAGAGGGTCTTGCGGGTGTTGTCTTTGCACGCCCAGCCCCACATGTCTTGGCCTTCGCTGTTTTGTTTCGAGCCTTGGATAACGCCGGCGCCGATGCCCCAGAGGACGATGCTGAAGACGAAGAAGGCGACGGCGAAGGCGGTGTAGTAGACTGCGGCTTTCTCGGCGCGGCGGTGGCCGCCTTTCCAGTAGCTGTAGAAGATGATGACGGAGGCGGCGAGGGAAAGGCAGGCGATGCAGAGGAGGGTGACTTGAGGCCAGATCTTTTGTTGGGGCGCCCATGGTGGGAAAGAGCCGCGTGGAGGGAGGGCACGAGTGGCGTTGAAGATGGTGAAGGTGGCCGAGAGCATGGCGAGCACGATGAGAGAGCAGGAGAAGTTGACGCCTCGGAGGAGCATCTTGGCCATGCGGACTTTGGTTTTTATTGCCTGCAGTGATGTTAGTAATGTTTGCGCGTAAAAAAGACGACGTGGTACTCACCAAATCTTTGGCTTGTTGCTTTTCTGTGAACTTGTCTTCCTTCTCTAATACCTCTTCTTGCGTAAATCTTGGTGTGAAGGGTACATTGCCAAAGTCTCTGGGTGCAGCGCCGGGTGTTTTCATTGCGCTTTTCAGCGGGCTCTTAAGTGGTGACTTGGGGTAATCTGGGTTCTCGGTATCTGGCATCTCGACGGACTCATGCTTGTTGACGTAGCCGAAGCCAACGTCTGAAGGCTGTGGTTGCGCCATGAAGTGGTTCGAAGGTGGATCGACGAAAGGGTTCCTGCCCTTCTTGCCCGGCTCGATGGGCGAGCAGACCGCGGTCGCTTCAGCGAAACGCGCAGCCCTTGGTGACTTCAGTGAGCCTGGTTTGAGTGATAGTGTTCCGTTGGAGGAGTCTTCGGAGGAGGCGCGGGGCCGCGTAGATACGGAAACAGTCTTGGCCCGTTTTTCGGTGTAATCTGACATTGCGTCAGGAATCCGCAGATCACATGACACTTGAGGTATCTGTCCGGCCGAAATCTCGGTGCTGATGCTGCTTCTGCGAGGCCATCTTCAGGTTGCGCGTGGTGATGAAGAAGGATGAAGGCAAGAAGTGTGAAGTTGTTGGTGTCGCCACCACACCACTGTATTGGGAAAGCACCCCCACATTCTTGCAGCCAAGACCAACAACTCAGCACTCTATCTTTGTTCATCCTCCCATTCCTTGAATCGCATCTTAGATCTACGACAACGAACGCTTTCTTGCACGTGTCTTACATGGTCTACAACCTACTATCTCTTCCCTTGTATTTGCTGAGCACCTCGTCGTAAAAGCCATAGAACTTCGTATCTCGTACATCCTCCCCATCCTTCGAGTCCAACTGCTTCCGCGTCACAACAGGATGACTTCCTTGCCTCCAGAACTGACGCGGAGGGACGTAGCACGCAGTAGTGTCTGTTGGCGACGGGATAGAAGACATTGCCACGGATTTGGAGCGGCGATGATTCATCTTGACGGCAGCCGAGCTATTCTGGTGTGATAGCTTGAGGTTTCCGCCCTGGCCGAGGAAGGCTAGAGAGTCCTTCGATATCTTCGGCATACTCTGGACTCGACGCTCTCCGTACTCAGAACTGGATCGCGAGGACGGGTAGTCGTCGACATCAGGTCGACGATGTGACCCTCCATGCGAGAACCACGATTCCGGCGGTGGCTCGTCACTCTCGTCCATATCGTCCGCGGTTTCAGGCGGCTTCTGAGGTGAGAACCATGAGGTGGGTGGCCGCTCGCCGCCTTCTTCCATCTCGTCCGCGGATGGAAGCGGCTTCTGCGATGAGAACCATGAGGTAGGTGGCCGCTCATCACGCTCCTCTATTTCGTCTGCGAATGGGTTGCCCGGATCTTCATATATGGTCCGCCGAATCCGGATGAGTTTTCTCCTGTTAGGGAGTCGTATGTAGTCGTCCATGGAAGACTGGACCTCTGGCCAGGTGGATCTGCCCTGTGCCGATTGCCACGGGTCCGTGAAGAGCTCTCCATCTTCATCTTCATCTAAGGTTTGGTCAGTCAGGGCACTACACACATGACGACCAAACGAACATTCGAGACTGGAAAATAATGTGAGACATGCTGTTCATTGAATCATGAGATAAGTACTTCTTGCCTTGGCGCCATGAAGTGAAATTTCTTGCTTGTTTAGATACGAAAGAAGAAATACGGAATACTCACTTACCTTTGGTCTTCTCCCCAGTCATCTCGAGCTCCTCGGCGTAGCACCTCTCGCACATGTCCTTCTTCAAGACATACTGGCACGGGGCGAAACAGCCCACACACGAGTTCATGGTACCTGCGGGAGCCTTGTCAGTCATGCCCATGCTCATATCAGAGTCATTCGTGCCCGAGCGACCACGATTCTTGATCGTGTCGGCCATCATCGAAACACTAAGGGCGAGCTTCTCACCTGTCTTGAGACTGCCTGGACGAGGCTTGGTTGGGGTGTCTGGCTGGACCAGCTGGGTGGTCGACGGGAACTGGTTCAAGTTCAGTCTGCTCGGTGAACCTGGCAGAGAATCGCACTTGCTGCGACGGTACTCCACACGCTCGCTGCGGTCCATCTTGATAACCTCAGTCATCTCCTTGAAGTTATTGGAGAAGCCACGAACCCTGTTCGCGACGCTGCCGCCAACGCTGCTCGCAATACTCTTCACGCTGTTCAGGGAGTCTGAACGCTTGGTCCTAGGCCTGCTAGGCTCCGAAGATGGGACGGTGTCTGCTTGCGCATTAGCCTTGGCCCTCGACATACCCTTGAAGAACCCGCTAGTAGTCCTGTCCACGGTGGGGACGGCTGCCGCTGCAGCAGAAGGTCTTACTGTGCCAACGGGCTTGCGGGGCGGGTATCTGGATTTCTCGAGTCCAGTCAAACCTTCCTCGTTGAACTGCGACTTCCTGCGCGGCCCTTCGCTGATGTGTCGAGGGAACTCGGGGATCTCGTAATCCAGTCCGACCGATGCGCCTGCCTCTGGGATTGGCTTGGGCGCAGCCTCTGGCACTGGCTTGCGCTTGAAGACTGACTTGATGGTTGCGATCGGGTCGACGTATGGCAAGTCTGGGGTGTTCTCCGACGACGAATCCTTGGTAGACTCGTCGTTAACTCTCCTGTTGAAGCCGTAGTGCCTCTCCTGATCATTGAGATAGTCCTCAGCTCCATAGCTTGACGCGAAGTTCGACATCTTAGATGGACTTACTGGTGGAATCTGGTTGGTGTAGTTGGATATTGCTGTATGTGGTTGAATGAAGCCTGCACCGGCAACAGAAGTGTATGTGATACGAACAATGAACAATGACCAAGAACGATCGAGGCAATGGCGGCAATAGGCTTCTCTTATGCACGTTGGACGACAATCGACAAAGCATGGCAGCGGACAAAGGTGAGGTCAAAGAAGGATTGTGTACTCGAACAAGCGCACCCCCAAATCGGATCAACGATCTTGTCCTCATTCACTATGAATAGAAACCTGGAGGACTTCATTGTTTGATAACAATGTATTCATCGGACTATGTCAACAACCTGAAGGAAAGACGCCTCCCATGCCATGCAACGCCGAACACCACAGCCGTAAAGAAAAGGACGCATGCGAGCGGAAGGCTGGCAGCTGCTCAAAGGCTTCGGTGGCCCGAGCCGAGAACATGTCTCAGTGAGACGATCATGGCTGCTGTGTACATGTAAGTATTCGTCGTGCAAGGAGGTTTGATGTACGTACTCAATGCCAAGTCATTATGTATTAGCGAGAAGAAGGTTATAACGCGAGAGCGAAGGCGCCGATGACAACAGCCATGAGCGAAGAGGAAACCAAGCCGAACGAGCTGCTGGCACCGTTGCCCGCTGGAACAATGCCGGTCGTGTTGCCGTAATTGATTCTTCCAGGTGGAGTGAAGCCAGTTGCTGTAGCTTTGCATTGGGGCCCTGGGCAGTTGCCACCCATGTTGCTTGGCGTTGGGTATGGCGGTGCCGGTCCGGAGCCTGGGGCACCTGGTGGTGATGAATCACCGGGTGTCGACGAGCCTCCGCAGCCTTCACCGTCGCATTCAGGTGGTGGGCTTGAGCCTCCGGGCGTGGAACCACCTGGTGATGAGCCGCCAGGAGTGGATGAACCGCCACAATCGTCGCCGTCACACTCAGCTGGGGGACGAACAGTGCCTGGTGGAGACGTGTTCGATGAGCCGCCGCAATCTTCACCATCGCACTCCGGTGCTGGAGTAGGCTTAGCTGGGCTGCTGCCGGGTGCGGTGGGCTTGGGTGTTGGCGGGCCGGGCTGGCCTTCGTGAGCTTCGCAACCGCATGGCTCGGTGACGGTGACCAAAGGTGTGCTCTCGCCGCAGACGTGGCATTCCTTGGTGGTGACAGTGAAGCCTTGAGGGATGTGGCTTGGGCCTGGTGTCCATGTTGGCTCAGGCTCGGTGCAGCTCTCCGTGATGGTGTATGTCTGTGGTACAACACCAGTCGGGCACAACGACATGTAAGTGGTGGTGTAGGTAGTCGTGTATCCTGGGCCAGCTGGCTTGGTGCTGCTATGCGCCTCACACTCTGGACAGTACGTGACGGTGACTCCATGGGTGACGGTGACCAGTGTCTCCATCGAAGAGCTGGGGCAGTCAGAGTACGTCACAGTGGTGTATGAGACGGTGTCAGGTGCGACGGTATCCGTGGGGCCTGCTACAGCACCACCCTTCGTACGGGACCGCGTGTGACTCTTGGTCTTGGTATGCGGCCGTGTTCGAGTTCGTCCATACCCGCCCTGTGCCTCTGGCTCTGCCTCTGCGTAAGCGACGGTTGCCAACGCAACTGCCGCAAGAGCGACGATGACCTTCATGGTGAGAGGTCGGTATTAGAGATTATCGTATGTGGCGATGTGATGGTATTGATTGTCGAAAGAGTGACTGGTTGATGAACAGAAGAACAGATGCTTGAAAGATCGAACGAGTGAGATCCTCCAGAAGCAGCGATTGATAGGAAAAGCTTGGAAAGGGCGAGAAATGGATCTTACCGACCTTATAGGATGACCTGTTTGCGTGAGTGATGTTGTTGATACCGCTGCATTCCGGGGGCATATTGCTTAGCTTGGGCCATGCCTCATTCCACCACCCGGCGACAAACAGCTGAATAAGGTAAAGGTCGGTTTAACAATGGCTGCATATGAGATGATCACTCACGTCTCATTTGGAAGTGATCTATCCCGCAATCCTGATGATATATAGGCGCGTTGCTACCAGTCCGGTCGAGTCTCAGCCTGAGTGTTGTCCAGCAGTAGCATATCAAACGCGAAAGCTCATTGAAGTCTCTTGATGTGCTCTTGAGAACACCTTCGCGGGTTAATTCTTGATATCGCCGTGAATTATTGTCCATGACATGAAGCATTTCGGGAGCCGCACAACCTCCTACTTGTAAATGCTGCTTCAGCCCAGCAGAGTCATCCGGACGATGACCTTCGAAGGAGTCCCCATCAAGTGGCAACACCGCAGGGTGATAGCAGACAGCGCATAGAGGGTGCCCTTCAAATCCACATTCAGAGAGCCGGAGAGAGCCTCATAATTATTCACCACGCTATCTTGAAGGCCTCCATATCGCTCGCATGCACGCGATGCACATTCGTAGAGTGTCCCCAGGTTCACCAGACCGTCGGGCCGAGATCTCGAGCATCGAACGTCTCCGGAAGATTTGCATACCAGTGGCGAGTTTGTTGTTTTGATGACTTTCCGCGACCTGGAATTGCCTTCAATGTCTCGAAAAGCTCGGGCCAACATCGAATCCACGGATCGAGTCCAGCAAGAAACACACGCGTGATACCTTAGTTCCGAACACTCTTTCGTTGCACTATAGACATCGCTCGAAGATTACCGCTATGCCAAAAGACTCGCTAAAGCAAACGCTCGTACGCGGATCAGCACAAATCTCATCCTTCATCACATCAACACATCACCCTCCAGCAGATCCCTCAGCAGCTCACTGCCGGGACCGCTCAGCGCATTGCTAAGCTCCTGCCGGGCGACAATACTTGCGATCCTCCTCTCATCGCCTGTGACTGCAGTCCCGAATCCTCTCCTGCTCGGTGTCTTGGAAGGCGTGATTGGGACAGCGAAGCTCCCAGACTTCCCCTCTACCGCAGACAACAACCCCAGAGTCTCCAAACCAGAAACCACATCTCGGAACTCGGTATTGGTGAGCGCATGGAGGAGGCTCTCGCGGTTGCAGAGACCAGAATATGCATCAAATAACTGCTTGACGGATGGTGCTGAGCTGTTGCGCTTGGATGGGGTGGCGAACATCGTGCGGTCGACCTGTACGGCTGACTTCCGCTTCTCTAAGGCCGAAAGAGCGCAGAGAACGGCCTTTTGCTGCAGGTTCAAGATGGCCATGCGCTGCATAGTCCCGTTGCCGAAGATCTGTGATGTGACTCTGGCCACGTGTGCGACAGTGGCCTTCGGTGCGGTGTCAATGGTGTAAGCCAGGTGAGTCTGCTTCTTGGCCGGCGAGCGAGGCGTGAGTGGCGAGGAAAGGTTGATGTTCTCCATTAACGGTGTTTTGGATGGGCTGTCTGGAAAGGCAGGCTTTGCATCCTGCTCCTTTGTCTCTTGTTCAACAAGATCAATGGCCTTCCGGCAGATGTCGAACGCCTTGCGGAGGTCTCCTGTCTGGCCCGCCACTTTCTTCGCACAGAATTGGATGGCGGTAGGGTGAAGGAATGGTGTCTGTACAGCGTCGGATAATGTCTTCAGCTTCGAAGTGAGCACTTCTGCGATCTGACTGGCAGAGTACGGCATAAATGGCAGCAATTCCGGCTTTAGATCGCGGCTCTTGAGACGTGGCAGAAAGCGGTCCGTCAAGTCCAGAGCGTTCGCGATTCCAAGGAGGACAAGTCGTGAAGACGCCATCATGGACCACGCGAACAGGTCGTACAGTAACTCCAGGTCCAGATCGACCAACGTGTCGACCTCATCCAAGATGACCAGATATTTTCGGCCGTCCTTAGATTTGCCTTTGGTAAGACATGATTTCAGATACTCAAACCCAGAGCCTTCCTCTAGGCCCAAATCTTCGCACAGCTTGCCGCTCAAGTCTTTCGTCGTTTTGATGCTCATACAGTTGATAGTCGAGCATACAAGATTGGCTGAACTGCCGAACTGCTGTAGGACTTCGTGTACAAGAGCACTCTTCCCAGTACCCGGAGGTCCTGAAACGTACAGACAACCTCCGGACCTCGATTCCAGAGATGTGGTGACAAAACGGGACAGCTCCTGCCTTTCTTCGTCTCGCCCGATCAGCTTGCCAGGATTGGAAGAGCGAGAGAACAGCTGGCGTGCTTGATTGTAGACCGCGCTTGTTGAGTTTGACGGAGTGCTGGGCGCCTTTGGCGTCCTCGGAGTACTCTGGTTGCTGGCTAGCAAGGCACGGTGTCGCGGTGTGATAGGCACCTTCTTCGATAACGCGTCCCTATGTCTCGGCGTTGTGGGTGTCGATTTGAGGTCGCTCTTCCCATCCTCATAGATCTGTATTGCCGCCTTCCCAACTTTGAAATGCGCGTTGATTTTGGAAGAAGAGACTGCGATACGCTGTTCTGCGGCGCCATGTTTGGCTGGGACACTTCTTCCCTGAGCTCCTTTACGCGTCTTCTTGGTCGGTCTCTCGACTTCCGCCTCGTCGCTAACAATGTCGCGGTCTCCAGATGTCTCGAACGGGTTGCAGTTCTCATCATTGGGCTCATTCAGTACCACGCGTCGTTTCGACCGGGTCGTCCTTGCCGATGTATCTGCTGCAGTTGCATCAGTTCTGTCGCCCTTTCCTCTGTAGTCGAAGATGGGAAGTTCTTACCAGTGTCGCCCATGCTCGCTCGAGACCTCTTTCCCAGGACTGAAGATACCATGGCTGCGACTTCTCCGTATTCGTACAACAGGTTGTGCAATTGCGACTTGATACAGAAGGAAGTTGAGATGGTCTGGAGCAGGCGCGAGGGAGACGCGTAGGTAGCGCGTTAGTGGGGCGGCGCTAAAGTGCTCAACCTCAGGCCGATATCGAGCACATTGTAGACTTCACCTTTAGATACATGCATCTTTATCCAACGACTCTTCGGCAACTCGTGATACAGAACACGAAGTGATTGATCAGCTCCATCACTTTGCTTGTCGTGGGTCAAATTGGTGGCACAGATGGAGGTTTGCACGCCGCCGTTTCGGCATCTGCCGGCGCGGTGGAATGCTTGTCCTCAGCTTATACAATAATTCTCCGCTACCCTTTTCTCCTCTCTTTCCACCGAGGAGATTCATCAGAGAGAGTTAACTGGGACACGACAGACATTTGATCTTTTTCATTGATCTTCATCCTATCTTGATGGCCGCGAGAGCGCGCCACAACTACCTAACCGACCTCCTCCACCCCATCCATGGCCAGAGAGCTGCACTAGATCAGGCTCATGGACCGCAATATTAAACAGAGAAGCCGCCTTTTCTTCATACATACGTCGCACATGGCGACTGAAATGGAACCATCCGCCTCCAAGGGAGGCCGAAGCATTCGTGGGTATATCGTAAAAGTGGGATGTAATATCCCGAAACCAGCAGGCTCGCGAGCCCGAAAACGCCGTCGCTATGCGTCGCAAGAAAAAAGTCGTAAGAGGCGAGGTGGTATTAGTGCCGCTATGAGGAGGAGCCAGGCCAGGATGCGGCAGAATCCCTTCAAGGGCGCTGGGTCTGAGATACAAGCTCTAGATGAGCAAGTAGTCCCAGCCCTTCTGCTGCATCACGTCCCGCCAGTGGACGCCCTGGACCTCTCCTCTGGCTGTGACGGGGTCGTTTTGAGTCCATATGTCTTTCAGAAGTTCGCGGATCCGGCCGAAGGATCCGAAGTTTGCTGCATCGCCTAGTGTGGCGCTACGCTCGGCGAACATAGAACGGAAAGGTGAGGCAGCGACAGAGTTGGCGCCTGCGATGAGAAGTGGCCATGCGAGTGACCGGTCGAAGCCTTCTGTACCGGCCGGGATCACACCCATGAGATCGGAGAATTGTGAGACGAGATGGCAAGTGCTGGGCTGTCCGAGATAGTAGCCAGGGACCAGTGAGCAGAGGTAGATGCGGGCTGCAACTCGGAAGAGCGCAGTGATGTTCATCGCGAGCTGCCTGGGTCGAATGGCTCCGGTGGCAGAGAAACAGTTTCCTACTGGCTCTGCTGAGGTTTCGAGCTGGCCGATCTCGTTCGCAAGCACTTCGACGTACTTGCAGAGCATCAACTCATTGAGGCCATCGGCCTTCTGGACATCCAGGCAGGCAACTTCGGAGATCAAAAACATGACCTTGTCGTCGCATCCCATGAGCTCCATCAGCCCAGCGCTACCGCCGCTCATGTTGAGGTTGCGGTAGGTATCGGCGAAGGCTGGCGATCGTCCGAGCATGGTCGCTCCCAGGATATCGATCCATGAAGTCAAAGCCATGTTGAACGGTGGCTGGGCCTGGCCGGTGCCGGCAAGACTGAGGACAGTACTTGGGAGGTCCAGCTTCTGTACAAGGTTCGTTACAGCTTGGAAATGCTGATGCCATGGAATCTCGGGCAGCGCGTCATCAGGTCGACCCACAGAACACTCGAAGAAGATCATGCCAAGGGTTGCTTCCAGGATGCCAGCATGGTTTGTGTCCTGGCTCAAGGCTGCACACAGTTCGGAGATGACAACGTATCGATGACGGACTATATCCTTGTCGAGTTGCTCGTTGTTGATCGATTGCGTCGACTTCATGTGCGTCGCAGCTATGCTCAGACAGCAGTGAAGGTATGCTGTGTTGGACTCAAGTGCAGGCAGGATGACATCTGTTCGCGCAGATCCATGTTGGTTCGCGTTCAGAACCGGGAAGATGAGCTTCAAGACTTTGTCGAAAAAGTGGTTCAGCAGGTACTGATCGCACTCCTCGACGTTGATCACCGCTTCATGGTTGGGGCTCAGCGAGTCATGAGGAAACTCAAAGAAGTTGAAGTCCACAGGCTCCTCGTTGAAGGTCTCATGGAGGGTGTCATGATACTCCTGCTGCACCCAACTGTCGGCTGGGTATGCTGGCATGCCGTCGGCCGCGGGTGGTGGCTGGAAGGTGCTGAACGTTGATATTGTCGAATCTCTTCGCGTTGGGATGTCGTTGACGAAGATCTGTCGCTCGGTCTTGATGTCGATCTCGTAAGGCGAGAACATTGGGTACTGTGGATGCGAAAGCAGTGGTTGCGGTGGCGGAGGCATTGCGAAGTAGCCTTCTGGCGATATTTGCGCGTAGTCATATCCACCATTGGAGTAAGGTGAGCCAACGGAAGGTGCCCTTGTCTGCGGCAAGGACTCTGGGTAGTAGTCGGCTGACGTTGGAACAGAATGGCACAAGCTCGGCGGAGTGGTGTGCTGTGGCGGTTGTTGCGCTGGAGTCTGCGCGCTTTTCTTCGAGAGCTGCGTGTGCTTGATGATCTGCTTGATACGCTCCTTCTGCTGCCGCCTCTGGTCGCCGCTGCTCCACCACATCGGCCGCTTGTAGTCGCAAGCCAAACCAAGGTGCTTGCATGCTCTGCAAGCTGGGCGACCCTCCTCACACTTCTTTCGCCGCAGTCGACATGTAAAGCAACCTGAAACACGTCAGTTCGTCATAGCTCAGCGATCATGCACCCCAGGAAGGACGTACCCGAACGCGATCGCCTATGCATCTTTGCTGCGGCCTTTGCTTCTGCTGAAGTCGCACTCTTCGCTGCTGCCATCTTCGGGGCCTGTTTTCCCTGCGCTGATGAAGACATAAGAAGATATGTACAAAAGCAAGTTGCAGAAACTCCAGAGGAAACGTCGGACAATGGCAGGACGCGACAAGGGTATGCGGGAAAGACGTATGGACAACGACCGGGTTCCTCGAGATTAACGATAGCGCACCAAGCCTGTCCAGCGGGCAAGGGCAGAGGAACGCACGGGAAAGCGAGCAAATTAGTCGGACAGAGGTTGCTGTCGTTCTGAGAAGGGCTGCAGAGAGTACCTTATATCCCAGGTCGGTCGATATTGCTCCCAAAAAGACCTCGTTCTATAAATGGAGGCCGACATAAAGCTCATTAAGTGGACCCATCTGGATTCAATGATTGCTAAATGTGTTGGCGGGGAGGAGCCATGTGACCGTCGATTGGTTGAACCATAGAGTGGCTGCAGGCCTGTGTCCTCTTCGAGCCGCCTCCCGACCACCCGACTGGCCTCCCTTGTAGATTGACGAACTGCTCTGGCCAAACCTTGTTTTTGGCAGAGCTCTCAACCCCACGCTGTCGACTCATGCATCGCACAACAGTGCTGTATGCAGCTGGCAACGTTTGGACTTTCGAGACCGCTGTACGATCTTGTGACTGGCGGTAGGTCCACATTAGCCAGGACCAATCTATGCGCATTCAGGCTCGATCGATTTCCCCGATAGTGACACCATTTCTTCCCACGACGATCGCCGTTCTGTAAGCTCGGCTCGAGGAAAGTTGACTAAAGTGGTCTGCATTAGCCTGCCCGATGCGGTCCGCCCTACGTGGGGACCAATTCGAGCCGGCCATCTGCTGCTGTAGTGCTGCGTTATGCATACAGACAGCTGCAGACTGTCGTAGTATCATGCCAGGGCGGTAGCACTGCATCACTGCATCTCGTGGACCTGCGTGGAGAGTGATGGCCACGTCCGAGACGTCCTGCTCTGCAGACCACGACTTGTCGCTGGGAGATGCGGCAAGTCTTTCCGGCATGGATTGCGATACTTCGGAGGCAAGTCCATATCCGTCTATGATTGTCCCAAATGGCAAGGCGATCCAGAGGGTCGTGTTCGTGATCTGCTGCCAGAGGCGCTCAATGGTCGTCGGGAGGTGTGATGAAGTCAGCTAGCGAGTGATGGCGCTTGGGCGCGACACCAATCAGAGGATCGCACCTTCCTTCGGTCAGAAGGTTTCTGGCCGACCCATCCGACCCCACTCCCGCTAACACGAACCTGCCACGCTTCACCCGGAAATGCGACCACACTTGCTCGACTTCCTCGGCTTCGTCAGAGCTCGCCAGCAACGACAAAAGCCACCAAACTGTCACAGAAATTGGTTGAGGTTCCAGAGCGAGATGTCTGTTCTCATATACAGCATCACGCCGCTACAGCACCTTGTTCACACTCTTGCAAGTTCAACTCGATGTTCCACGTCGAAGAGTCTGCCCAACGGCCTGTCAAGACTTCCGTTCCAGGTTGCGATTGGGTACCGCTTATTAGATGGTCGAGTTACACTACGTCCCCGACAGTCCTGAGCATTGTTCTCGCGGGACAGGTCGTGTCTTCGATACGACCAGGCCGTTCAAATAGAGTACCCCGGTCTCAGAGCGTCAGTGCTTGATTCTGTCTCAGAGGACGCTTCTACCCATCAATGCGACGAGATATCAACACTGGTAGGCTTCGTGCACAATGAGGGGAGGGTTGGGTGGTCAATGGAGGCAGGCGCCTACATAGGCTGCCGTAATAAGGGTGCCAACAGAATAGATGTGCCTACGAACCTAGCCCTAGAGATCGCGAGGTATGCTCCTAGTCTACCGGTAAGGATAACGACGTGCACGTACTCTGCTACACCTGGAGATAGAGGTCGAGACCTCGATTGTCCCAGAACCCGAGCCAACGCGATATGCTGTCTTGATATCTATGCCGACCTCGAACAAGAGAACATTGTACCCTTATAGCTCAGGAGCTCTAGATTGTCAATAACTATGTCGTCCACATCAGCGTTGACATCCGGGACCGATTCAAGCGCTAGGATGTTCTTTCAGAGTAGACGACCGCACTCATACGCCCTTTGACAATGCGACCCACCCTGAGTATGCTAAGCTACAACTCGTGGCACCGAAACATCGAGGCTCTGTGGTACGACCTGCCGTGCCTTATATCTGCCTCGTTCATACCAGCCGTATTACTACCCTGCCGAATTATACCCACAATGTCCCAACGTCTACTATCAGCAGTCTCGACAGTTGTCGAGGCCCGCAGCTAGCAGTCCAGAGGTAAGGGTAGGGTTCTGGCTGAGACCCCAGCAGCTAATGCAACCTCCGGTTGGCCTTGTCGGCATGCAATGTGATACCGGGATGGGGTTGGATAGACTCACCTCCACTTTCATCATGGAGTCAGTGTTTCCTGGCCAAGGGCTGGCGTTGGCTTGCTTAGCTCCACCTGGGTACGCCGGTCCTTGATCGGCCATTGGTACCGAGGCAGGCAAGTGACATCCCCAAAGGCATGGACTATGTCTATCAATTCTCGTGATATCGTGCACGAGGTCAAAGGTGATACGGGACTCGGCGCACTTCTCATTATCGTACGGGCCCACAGTCCCTTGCTTCAAGCCCATGCAAGCACTTTAACGGCATGCGAGCACTCTCGTGTACAAAAGCGTGGCAGGGTGTGCTACAACGATGGACGTTGTGTTCAAGTTTCTGCATGATATGGAGACTGTGTTCAAGTGCTTGCATTGTCCACCTCGGATTGATCTGCAACTGCTACCAGACCGCCTCGACCGCCCGAAAGTCTCTTTGCTCGCCGTCCGGGACGAAGCGAGCCTTGACGAGTGATCGGCGGACGTTGGAGAACCTTGCTCTAGCGCAAAGCACGAAGATATATTTACTCACATTTCTTCAGACTCAAAGGAGTTATTTTGGGCACATTTCGCGGCCAGGATAGGTACTGACTCGTCTCGGACTGCATTAGGCTTCAAGGACACAGCCAATTGACTGTAGCCGCTCGGGTTGAGCAGATCTGTGACGGGGATACCTAGCGACGGGTCACGAATCCAGGGACAAAGAGGACCCTTCTTCCGAAGATTGGCGGGTCTCGATTGCCTAGCACGCAGTCTAAGCACGAGATTGAGTCGAGTCGATGATTAGCGCCGGCACCGGGGATGCACAAGCACAACATCTCGTAGCTGATCACACACCGTGCTGTTATAGAAACAAGTGGTAGCGCCCTCGCCCGCGCAGACCGCCCGGCGACCTTCCGTTCTTCTTACGCCGCACGATTGCATAGAGTACACGAACACTGGCAACAGTGGCAACACGGTCGCTGAACGATATTGAATCAACACTCACTAATCGGCGTTGGTCTCCGTCGTGATGCCGGCCATCACTACGACCACGAGGCCTCGGGCGCGAGAGGCAAGGCCCCGAGAGACGAGAGAGGAGTTAACATCAAAGACACAATCGTTCTTCCGATCGTCGACCGCACGGCCACTATCAGAAGCAACAGAAATATTCGACACAGACTTCGAAGATGATAGCGAATTCGACGATGAAGCGAGTCCAAAACGCAGCTTTGACTCAGTAAGCCGTGACCTTTACATGTGGCAGACAGATCGACTAACTTTCTTCTCCAGGATGATAGTAGGCGGCGAAGTCAAACAACGATCTCTTCGTACGACGAGGCGCCAACGCCAAGCTCGAGTCGAAGTCAAAGACAGTTCGAGCTCCGGTTCAAGCCAGTGGAAGGTCCCAAAGGTCCTCATCTCTTCCGAGCATCTCAAACCTCGGTCGAGCTAGACTTCGAATATGCTCTGCAGATGTCGCCTATGCTACCCAAGGAGATTCCTTCACGAACCGAGACCGCCTTCTCCCAAGAAACGATTACGCCCGCAGGCCAGCAACAACACGGAAATCTCTCCATTGATGCCGCGTTAGCTGAGCCTGAGTGTAGCGACAACTATCAGGAGGACTACGTTCGTTTCTGGAGCACGCATCAGGTCGTCGACTGGATGTGTGCCAAGGACATCGATGCTCCCATCATCGATACTTTCGAACTCAACGACATCAACGGTGCTGCTTTGATGGATCTACAGTTCGAGCATCTCAAGGAACTTGACATCCAATCACTGGGCAAACGTCTCACCCTATGGAACGAGATCTGTCAACTTCGTGGTGGAGAGGGTAGCCTGAGCCCACAGTCAACACCATTCCAGGACATCAGCAGACCATGTACCACGCTACCGAATGTATCACCACCCCGGGGTCGTGATGCTAGTCGAGGTCCTGCCGACGGCGACGCCACACCAGTGACTCCTGCCGCTGGTAAGAAGCGACGAGGACGAAAGGCCTCGAAGACTCGGGACGTCGTCACCCCTGCTGAGTCTGTCTCCATCGTCGCCATCGAGCAGCTCATGCCTAAGCCGCACAAGTGCGACAAGGGCGAACGCTGTGGGAAGTGGCGAAGGCAACAGCGCGAGATCAAGCAACTCCAAGATGATCATGGTCTGGGAACCTTCCCGATCAGTCCTCGGAAGGGTGGCCATGTCTTCGTCTTCGGAGATCCTGGCAACGCCGGCACGGCGGCGAACATCATTCCCAACGTCCACAAGCAACAGATCGATGAGTCAGGTACTCTCACATCCGATGTCATTCCTTCTATGGTCGCGTCATCAGATCTACTTGGTCCTGGCCATCTTCCTGAATTTGCCCTGCACGGGCACTACCTGAACCAAATGGAGGCTCGTGACCCGCTAGACAATGTCAGACAGTTCCTAGACTTCCAGCATATGCAGACGTCATGTGATGGCGTACCGACACCACCAGAGGTGGCACAGCCAGGCTCGATCGGACGCTCTGAGTCCGTACCATTGTTTCCTGCACAGCACTACCAGGCATACCCGTCCCTCAACCCACATGTTCGCTCACACACCGCAGCTCCTCGCGAGAACTGCAGGACCCTACCACGACTGGAGATCCCACGAGCGAACAGCGCCGGACCTGAGAAGAATGTACTGATTTCAGCCAACTCTTGCCGCACCGCCTCACCAGCAGACGTCTACCGTCTCGGCACCCCAGCTTCAGAGATGGACATCCCACTCACCGCCATCCCTACCGGCCCCATCGTGCGAGACGCTTCCCAATCCGTGCCTCCGAACATGCAATTCCGACAGCAGTCTCCCCTAGCCCGTTCCCAATCCACCCGGAACTCTCAAACCGACCGCCGTCGCCCCTCTATGGCCCCCAGCACCTCCCTGGGAGCCGTCAAAGAAGGCGAAGTCTACACCCCAGCCTCACGCCCCTCAACCGCTTCCTGCCCCAGTCTTAGCAGCCACCACAGCGCCGACAGCGCCATCAAGCAAACCATCCCGGACCCGTCCCACCACGAACCCAACACGCAGTATTTCGGCTACGGCTCCGACTGCACCCACGCCGGCTGGATGAAGAAACGGCGCACCAAGATGCTACGTCATGAATGGCAAGACGCGCACTTCCGCCTCAAAGGCACGCACCTCGCTATGCACGAGTCGTCGCGTTTGTCCTCGGCAGCTACTGACACTATCAACGTCGAGGACTACGCTGTAGCTTGCTCATCGGTGGCTTCAGGCAACAAACTCAGTGCGGCGATGAAAGCGTTCCATATCAAGAACAGCAGTCCCGAGAAAGCTAAAGGAGAGCACGACCCTACGGCGTTTGCGTTCCAGCTTGTTCCTGCCAAGGATGGAGAGAGGAAAGCATCGGCGAGTGGGAAGACGCATCATTTCTCGGTCAAGAACAAGGATCAGAGAATCGATTGGATGAGGGAGGTGATGCTTGCGAAGGCGCTCAGCAGCAAGGGGAAGGGGTACGATGTGCAGGTTAACGGAGTGCAGCGGTAAAGGGATGGGGGATGGGTTCGGGCTCACGCGCACACACACTCATGCATGCATTGTTATTCTACAGCATTTCAGTCATTATACCCAACTCAGCGACGAAGGATGAAGGAGGAGATGCATCAGGATGGAGGAAGAGGATTTTCGGTTGCCTTGGGCGGCTTCAGGTCGGCGGCGAGAGGTTCGGTAGGTGCGGTAGTATAGTGAGACGAACGATATGAAATGAATGTGAAACCTTCTTAGACGTGATGTGCCTTCTTCAGTGTTTTGCCTTGTCTCGAATGCTGCATTACCGAAGTTCGTTGTCACTGTAGGCGCGCGCGACAGAGTATGGCTTGGGCGGTTGCGAAGGATGATCTGGCACACTTCACGGTTTCACTGCACGTGCTCGGAGCGGTCGAGACCTGGTTACTCGCATGGCTACGTCAGCTTTGTACTTCTGGTGCTGATCAACTAAATAAAGACTTACAGGTCGGTAGGATGTAGGTCAAACTGATGGGTGGAAGGGTTCTCCGAGACAGTAGCAAGCACCAAGCGGCGCTCTGAGACCTCGACACCTTCAGCCCAGCTCCGAGACACTTGCTAACCCTTCTACCCTTCACTTTAGGTAGCAGATCAAGGGGCAGAAAACCGCTCTGAAGCCTTCGTCAATCCAAGCAGAAGGCAGTTATTCCTTCCAGACATTACTTTCATCGTCATCATCTGTACGCATATTACGTATACGTCGGCCGTGTCCTCTCGCCTTTCCAAAAACCCATCACCTCTCCAGTACCTGATATCCATTCCTTGACATTGCCTACCGCGACCTTCGCCAAGCCTGATTGAGTATTACTCCTCTTGTGTCTCGTTCTGCCCGTAAAGCCATTCGATGCAGGCTCCCTGCCCGGAGACACGAAGCTACTCCCTTGCCCTGTCGCATATTCACTACCCATGCTGGGCAGAACATTCTCGCCCGCGCTGAGACTGACGAACAGCGCAAACGGCACGAGCCATACACTCAATCCAAAGAACGACGCCACCTCGGTGAATGAAGGTTGCTGCACCTGCTCATAATAATTATACCTCCCCGTCGACTTCGGCGGCGCACTGAAATGCTGAAACCACAACCAATGATTCGCCAACACCAGCGCACAGCTCACGAGGAACACCGGATCCGTGAGCTTGACGATGGGGAAGCGTCGGAGGTTCTGCATGTAGACGACATGGCTGCCCATGCTAAGGGCGCTGAGGGTCCATGGGAATTTGTCGACCACGGCGAGGAGGAACTGGCAGGCGATGACGACGTAGATCATGCGGGTGAGGACTTTCTTGGCGGGGACGGTGTGTTCTTCGACGATTTCGGAGAGATAGTAGAGCCCGCTGGCGATGGCGAGGGTGAGGAAGAGGAAGCCTAGCACGAGGCCGAGGTAGCCCTATGGTATGATCAGGATTGGGGACTATGTAGATAGGTGAAGAGTACTCACGATCAACGGCAGAATCCACATCGTTTATTTGTTCCCATTTGTTTTCGAAGTGAAGGTGTTGACTGTGATCTTGAACAAGTGTTGATATGTTTTTGCCCCACAGCTCTCACTTGCAGGGTCCGAGGCTTATCTCCGAGCCACGATGTGATCACCTCAGGGACTGTAGTGGCAGCATCTCCAGCTCAGAAACTGAGAACGGGCAGAAAAGCTCACTCTTGAAGTTTTGGATCTTCAGAATAACAGAAAATTGCCTCGTCGATTCTGCCGCTTCTCCAGATGTGTTCCTGCTCAAGCTGCACGCCCGTTAGCGCCTGCCGATCTCAGCCAATAGCTGCGCGTTAAATCTTCTCCAAATCACACTTTTTGGTGTCTGCTTCTGATATTCCAACAATACGAAAATGCCGGACCCGAAGTAAGAGGACGAACTCAGTGGACACCAGGACTACATCCAGTACTAGAAAACTTTCATCCATCATGTCGCGCCCCGAGGATACCCTCCCACCGGATCTCTTCTACAACGATGTCGAATCACGAAAATACACAACCTCCTCCCGGATCCGGTCGATCCAGGCCTCCATGACCAACCGTGCTTTAGAGCTCCTCGACCTACAGCATTCATCCTTCATCCTCGACGTTGGCTGCGGTTCCGGACTCTCAGGCGAAATCCTCACCAACACCGAAGAAGTTGATGGCGGCCCGCACACCTGGGTCGGCATGGACATCAGCTCATCTATGCTCAGTCAAGCTCTAGAGCGTGATGTTGAAGGCGACATGCTACTCGCAGACATTGGGCAAGGTGTCCCGTTCCGACCAGGTTCTTTCGACGCTGCGATCTCCATCAGTGCGATCCAGTGGCTTTGCAACGCCGAATCGACTTCAGAGGAAGACGCTCCGGACAGGAGACTCAAACGCTTCTTTGACGGTCTCTATGCTAGTTTGAAGCGGGGTGGTAAAGCTGTCTGTCAATTCTACCCTAAGAATGCTGCGCAACGGAGTATGATTTCTTCTGCTGCGATCAAGGCAGGCTTCGGCGCTGGTATTCTGGAGGATGATCCGGAGACGAAGAATGTGAAACTGTATCTTGTGCTCACCGTAGGTGGAGGCGATATCACTGGTACGGTGAGCGGGCTGCAGGATGTGGATGTTATGGATGCGAGGCGGAAGGAGAGACAGCGGAATGGGACGCCAGCTGATAAGCAAAAGGGGAGTAAGGCGTGGATTATGCGAAAGAAGGCCCAGCAGGAGGCGAAGGGGAAGGTGGTCAAGAATTCTTCGAAGTATACGGGGAGGAAGAGGAAGATTGCTTTTTGATGAGCTTATTGATGATGGTTGATGCCTCATGAACTCCACGAAGAGGTCTGCATGCGAGGAAGTGGCGATTTGACGCTCAGGGTCACTGGACATGGAAATGTGTAAGTCAACCCTGTAGCATTCAAGATCTACGATCGATATTCTATCTTGGTGCCCGCCATGCACTTACCCGGGCTAACGATACATTTGTAGGGATTAATGTCGTTTGTGATTGACACGTCGCTCACGCATCCTGCAGCCGTATTGATGGACGTGGAACCCGATGTTACTGGGCATCCTGCTCTCCCTCCCCGCGATCATGGCCAACCTCCAACAAATGGTCCCCGCACTACACAGCCCCTGGAGGGCTCTGCGTCTGTCGACCTCCTCTCAAGCGCAACATGCTGGCTCCATATCTCCTCAGTTTTGCATTGAGTGCAGGAACCTGCGACTGGAATCGTCGGACCACAGCTTTCAGCCCGGCCATATTCATCTTTGAGTCTTCGCCGACAACGCACTTGGTTCGTTTCGATGTTGCTATTCGCTTGTGCTGGTGGATTCGCGTTTGACGTCGGTGTGGAGCGACTAAAGATTAATTGGGAGTACGGGAGACATCTTTTGTTCTCAAAAGTGAACATGAAGTCAAGGCTTGGCAACTTCGAAAATCTTATTGAGGACTTCATCCGGCATAGCACGGCCGACTCCACCGCAACCATAATGAAACCTCACTGCATCTTTATGCCCACCGTGTCTGACCGTCCGAGAACAATGCGGGATGTCAATACCCATGGAACAACGTGTGCCAATGAACCACCAGAGAGCACAGCAACGTGGGAGCAGATGCGAGCACAGCAGGTTCGTGCTCGAGTATAACCGGCATGTGTCGTCCTTGTGGACTGTGAGAGACCACCCAAATTACTGATTTGGCAGGTATCCGGCATGGCATACAGCTCTACGTACTCGAAGCACCACTCCCCAGCATGGCCTTCAGCGACTCCAGCCACTTGACTACTCCACGCTGAAGGTGATTGCGCCCATTGTCGACCTCTCCTATCCCACGTCTCCTTTTCAATCGTCAATAGGGCCACCTCGGCTTGTCTCATTGAGCAAGAGGCATCTTCTTTATTTCACATCCCTATTGACACCCATATCGGGTCTCACACTCACTGTCTCCTTGTCCCTCTATACATATGCTCTCGTCCTCGCCAATGCATCGCCTTTCCTCTTTCCTCCCTCACCTACAAGTCATTCCTTAGACTCTGGTTATCCTTATCCTCCCTCCCCATCCCCATCAAAAGGTCCAGGTCAACCGACCTTTCATCGTCCACCTTTTAGCACCAAGCAAACCCAAACAACACAAAAACATATACTCAACCCTCCCTATCGTCGCCACCTAACACAGCAACGATGAGGACCGAAACCATCATCGCAGCCCTGGTGCTGGCCGTCTCCGCCTCCGCCATCCCCGAGGCCGAGCCACTCAAGGCCAAGGGCAGCTGGCACGGCTGGTGCGCCGTCCCCGGCTACTACTGCACTTCCAAGCGCGAGGCCACCCCCCATGAAGTCGGCGCATGCGGTACCCCTGGCAACCCTTGCCATGGCATCAAGCAGGCCGCCCACGGCATCTCGGATGTCCTCTACCAGGCCGGCCGCAAGGACAGCAAGAACTACTGCAACGTCGACGGCGCACCTTGCGACAAGGCGAGCGTGCACATCAACAAGATCGCCGAGAAGGCTCGTGAGGCCTATTCCGACCTCTACGCCCGTGAGGCCGATGCTGTTGCCGAGGCAGCACCGCTCAAGGCTAAGGGAGGATGGCACGGCTGGTGCGCCGTCCCCGGCTACTACTGCACTTCCAAGCGTGACGCCGATGCCAACCAGCGCATCGGATGCCAGAACGACAAGTTCTGCCCGACCGGCGACCGCGAGCACGACCGTGAAGCTCTCGCAGCGCACCGCGGCCGCATCGGCGTGGCAGGCGAGCCCGGCACACCATGGCTCGTAAGCCGTAGCGCCGAGGCAGCGCCGCTCAAGGCCAAGGGTGGATGGCACGGGTGGTGCGCCGTCCCAGGCTACTACTGCACCTCCAAGCGCTCGGTCGAGACCCACCCGACCCGCCCCTTCTGTGCACCCGGCGCACCATGCGTCAGCGCCCACGACGCGCAAACCATCGCCGGCATAATCCACGCCAACGACCCCAGCTTCCTGAAGAAGCAGTGCCAGGAGGCGGGTAACGAGTGCGACACCCTGCAGAACATCAAGAAGGTCTTCCAGGCCATCCACAACGACGTCAAGGTCGGCAACAAGCAGAAGGAGTCCGCTGAGAAGGGCCTCGAGCGCTGCGAAAAGGGCGATTCCAAGTGCTCCATCCTCGCGATGAAGCATGCGACTGATAAGCACAACGGCCACCCCGCTGCGCTCAAGGGCGAGGACGACTGCAACCGTGGTAATGGATACTGCGGTGCTGTCCGCCGCGACTTGGAGGAGCTGGAAGCGATGGTTGATGAGGCTATCGCTGAGGAGTAAACTCGCGCCCTCGCGACGTTCTCCTACCTCCTGCTTTGCGTTCAGAATACCATTAGTCCGTCGTCTATCTGACGGGCTCGCGCACCTTTCGATTCTCGGATGTTGCACCATTGTTTGTACAGGCGGATTTTGATTCTCTTACTTGCGAGATGGCTCCAGTCCTAGGTAGTGTTGATGACCTCGAGGGCTTCTGGGAGCGAGTCGAAGCACAAGCGATACGCTTGCACGGCTAGATAATGATGTGTAGATACTATCGTATCATGGTTCAACGTCAGTCTCGTAACAGTACGTACCCCAAGTCCAGCTCAGCCATCCGTTGAAGTCGTCCTCGTCGGTGAATACAGCTGCAACCGACCGTAGCATTTCGATGTGCTGTTCTAGTGTCATGTCTTGCTCGACCGTCTGTTCACCTCATGCAGATACTCGGCATGTATGTCTGTACAGCCTTGGACAAAGACAGAGGTCATGGCACAGATGCTGCGGATCATTAACACATCATTATGCTAAGTTTCTCATATGTACACAAGAGCATCAAGCCCTGACATAAAACGCAAATGCACCGCGTGAATGCAACCTCTCCTCACTAACGCCACCCACTCATTACGACTTGCGCTTGCGCCAACTCCCAACGGTACTGCACGCACCATCGTCCTCACTGGAACCTCTCCCTCGGCCCACTGCCATGATTATCGAACAGCTCCTCCAAGTACGCACTCGGCGCCCGACTGTTCGGAGCAGTGGTCAAGTCACTCACACTCTGGCCCCCCACCATCAAACTCGAACTACTCGGCTGCGCGTACAAATACGCGGAGTTGCGGTTACTGCCCAGCCCATCTCTACTGCTGGGCGCTCTCAGCCCGTCGCGACTTTGTGCTCGCAATCCGTCCCTACTCTGCGCTCGTAGTCCCATGCTGTCCCGCGAGGCAGACTGGCGGTAGCTGCTCCTCGTTTGAGGAGGCAGACCTGGCGATGCGGGTGGCGAAGGTCCGCTGGTGGCGCTGTACCGGTTCGTGTTACCGTAGCTTCCTGGAGCGAGGTTGCCGCCGATGGCGATGTTGCTATTGCCCCCTGCTGCTTGTGCGGAAGGGGAGGCGTAGTAACCTGAAGGCATGTACGAGCTATTGCGATTGAGATTCTGCGTGGAGTCGCGCTGGCTAACCGCTTGCGCAGTAGGGCTGAAGAACAGATTGCCAGGCGGCGCACCTGTGCCAGTCGAGCTTCGCTCTATAGCACTGTCGCGGAAATGCGGTTTCATGGGCTTGCCGGCGCTGGTGAGGTTATCGAGGGATACGGTGCTTTCGTAAGCAGAGTCTTTGTAGTATCCTCCCTTGCCGCCTGGTCCTGCGCTGGACGCCATACGATTGTAGCCGCCTCCGCTGCTGCCTCCCCAGTATGAGGATGTGGTGCGGCCGCCTTTCTCGGAGGGTCCGCCCATGGAGGCGAGCATTGCTGTGCGCTTGACGCTGCGGTTGACACTCCATGCTACCATGAGACGCCAGAGGATCACGCAGGCGCCTAGGAAGGCGAGAGTGGCGCCTACGGCGATGAAGAAGGTGCCTTGCGGTAGGGAAGACTGTTGCATGAATGGTGCGCCTGCGGTCCAGGGGATTACGAGGGTAGGAATGCCGGCACCAGCGATAGTGGGAATACCGGTGAGATGGATGGCGGCATCGGTGTTCGTGACGGTAGGTGCTGCGAGACCTTGTCGGCTGGTCGATGTGGTGGTGAGATCAGGCGCATTCGTCAAAGCTAAGGTACTGTCCGTTGACCGGCCATCTTGCGTTGTTGTCCGAGCAGTCGTCTGCTGCGTCGTCTGCGCAGTAGTCTCACCAGATGTCGCTGTCGTCTGCGTCGCTGTGCTGAGATTTGGAACTCCACTCAATTGTGCGTGTGTACTGAGCGGTAGAGCAAGCAAGAGCGCAAGCAGTGGTACTGCCTGCCTCCATCGCAACCGTGCCATCCTTCCTGCCGCTCTTGCTGCAGGCCTTTGATATGCGACCGCGTGCTCGTGCTACCAATATGCCTGCTTCCTGCAGAACCAAAACCTGCCAACGTCTTGCTGTTCCCTTCTTTTCTTGTGTTTCCCGTGTCTCCTTCGCTCCTGGTTCGCCTCCTAGATCCTCCCTTTCCCTCCCTAAATTATGCTTCCCAAAGCGAACGACGTGTACAGGCCAACGAGCGAGATGCGAACACTTTCTACTTGCAGCAGTGAATGTCGTGCAAGCAGGGATGTAAATAGAGTGTCAAGTGTTCCCGCGGTGGCACAAAGTCATTGAGACACGCGGCGCATGGACTCTTCTAATAATCCTTGACTTTGCTGTGGCTTACGTTGGCCCGGCGAAAAATGTGGGGTTGTGCATATGGCTTGATAGGTCATCTATCATTGTTTCGCGATATTCGTCTGCTAGTGAATACGATATCAATCCAAGAGAGTGAAAAAGGGCTTCGAAGGACCGAACTCGAAGTTCTCGTGGTAAGATGGCCTTCTCGATCCGTCCGGAGTCAAAGTCGCTTGCAAGCAATACACAAAATGATCACGCTGCTGTACTTCACTTGATATACGCCAACTCCCTCCTATCCCTCCAAGCGGTCGTCGGATTGAACCGCCAGGCACCGTGATATTTCCTGCCAAACGCGTAGTGAATAACATACGGCACAAAGAACGGCACACTCGGGAAGTCGTGCATCCCACCCTCGAAGCTGCGATCCGCCGTCCCGAACACGAGTGGTGCTATGCGCTGGTTGTCCGTGGCCATCAACAACTTCTCGAGCCCCTTGTACGCCTGCCGAACCTTCTCGCTATCGTACTTGTCCAGCGCGCGCAGCGTATCAATCTCATCGTTCAGGTGTCGTGTCAACGGCTCCGCGAAGGCTTCAACGAGACTCCTGAGCTTCTGTCCGTCGTAATCTTCGGGTTTGCACGTCTGTGCGTACTTCTGGAAGTCCTCGAACCCTGGTGTGAAAGCCGCGTGCTGGTCGACGTTCTGCTGCATCAGCCCTTCGACACCGGAAATCTTCTCGATGTTGGGGAAGAAGTTCTCCTCCTCGGCATCGTGATGGTGGTGCATGGATTCGCACCAGCATTGGCAGTAGATCAGGAAGTCTCGTTGTATGGTCTTGTCCTGTGGGAGATGTGTTGATTGGAGGTATATGGAGTTCAAGCCGCGGATTATGCCGTTATGGGCGAGAGCCATTTGTGTTGCGACATAGTATGCTGCGTGAGATGTCTGCAAGTCAAGAGTTAATGCTCAACTTTTGGCAGTGGGATGAGTACTGTACATCTTTCGAGAAGGGCTCGGTAGATATCAGGGAGTACGGCTGGTCTGCCCATTGAGAAGGCATATTTGTTCTGACGACTCTGCGAATATGGTTTGAGATCAAAGTAAAGAGGGTAAGCAGATATTGGAGGGAGGAGATAGGGCAAGAAAGTGAGAGGCAATGAAGGCTCCAGCCCCTCTCGTGGTACTTATACCTGCCGCCTGCCCTCGTATGGACACACGGTGCTACAGTCTTTGTAATCAACATGCTGAGCATGATCCAGTCCCGAAAGACGACGTGATCGCTCTGCGTTCCATAGAGCGTATATGTCGCTTTACACGGGAGGAGCAGTAACATTACCTTGGCTCGGGGTGTCCTCGGCACGAGTGACCGAAAGCGTGCCGAGTTGAAATAGGTGTCGAATGGCCGGGTTCATCCATCTCAGAAGGAAGGAGGTGCAGGCATCTGAGCTCGTGTCGTTGGCGGTGCGATGCCCGGATTGATGTACAATTTCAGCACGAGTTGCTAAGCTTTAGCAAGCATCTTCGGATTTTGAGAAGAAGAGGAAGTTTGAACGAGGAGGAGTGATGTTATGGTTTAGGCTAGGCTCCTTCCCGCAGCGGGATGAGTGGGGGGATTGTGGCGCTTTGATGCAGCTCTTATCTTCAAAAATCGAATTCGATAAACTGCATTTGTTCTGCGACCACCACTATACACCTCGACACAGCCATCATGGGCGTCCAGAAGCGTACTCGCAAGTTCGCGACTACGAAAAGAATCATCTCCTCCCGCGATGACCGCCAGAAGGCCGTCGTTGCAAAGCGCGATGCCGAAGACAAGAAGAAGAAGAAGCAAACCGACTCCAACGAGCTGATCAGATCGATGTGCGTATAGCTTACCTTACATACCTGGCATACTGCGCATACAGCTAACGAAGCCCTTCAGACCACAAGTCCCCTCCTCAATGTTCTTCACCCACAACACCGCCCTCCAACCCCCCTACCAAATCCTCGTCGACACCAACTTCCTCTCCCACACGGTCCACCACAAGCTTCCGCTCCTACCCACCCTCATGGACACCTTGTACGCCACCTGCACGCCCATCATCACCTCCTGCGTGATGGCCGAGTTAGAAAAGCTGGGCCCGAAATACCGGATCGCGCTGCAGATTGCTCGAGATGAGAGGTTCGAGCGGCTACAGTGCGATCATAAGGGCACGTATGCAGATGACTGTATTGTGGATCGGGTGGTCAAGCAGAGGGTTTATCTGGTGGCGACTAACGATCGGGATCTGAAACGGAGGGTGCGGAAGGTGCCTGGGGTGCCGATTTTGAGTGTTGCGAGGGGAAAGTACGTTATTGAGAGGTACGTAACTATGGTGGTGAGGGTCATGGGATAAGTTGACAGAGTGCTAACGTGTGGTGTAGGTTACCTGATGCGCCGGAGAAGTAGATTGAATGAACGAGGGTGATGTGTACACGGGCAAGGACGAGACGAAGCACAGCAAGACATGCTCTCTCACGAACAGAGAGTATTTGAAGGACATGGACACGAAACATGAGCGTGCAGACTCAAAGCTGCAGACGATACGGCTTCGTACAGACGGATTACAGGATCGGGACCTGCAGGTGAGAGATCGATACCACGCCCTTTAGCAATAAGGGGTACTGACGGAAATCTCTTTTTTGTAGATTATCCCTTCCACTATGCTACAGATTGATAAGAATCCAACCGCGCGCACGGTGATCTTATTGGCCCCAATCCCAGGTCCCACAGCTTTTGCAGTGCCATAAGCTGCCCTCAAATACGCCTCAAAGTCGAATGCGTCTATCCGGCCCATCTCACTACAGCCTCAGCGCCTGGAACTATTCCACGACTATTTGCCGTTCTCTACACCGCATTAGCAACCATCCATCTCCATCTCTCGGGTCGTACATGCACGTACCGCTTCCATAATACGACTTATTCAACATCTTTTCCGGCCCAGTCTGCGTATCCACCTTCTGGTCCGCCACCTTCTCATTGAAGTGCACCGTCCCGGCTCCCTTCATCTGCACCTGATTCGACTCGTTGTGCGAGGGGTCGCCTGATTCCCCTGTAAGCCGAATGATAAGTTCGCATGCGTTGTCTTCAAAGTACACCGCATGCGCGGCCGTGAATCGAGTTCCCGCGGACTGGACTTACCTCTCCGTGTCGCGACGGCGGGTGTGTGCGTATTGGTGCCGCCGCCAGCTGAATGGCGGTCGCCTATTTGCTTCATGGCGGGGGTTTCGATGGTGTCACTTACACCCTCACTGTCTTAGCTAGTGATATGGTACAGCCATTGGTGGGAAGCTGGTGTGGTATACGTACGGCAGGATCTGTTTTCTTGTTCGTGGGAAGAGGCCGAGGAAGCATACGCCGCCTACTGCGCCGGCGATGGCTAGGTTGCGTGGACGGGCGATTGACATGGTTGCTTGATGTGTTGTTTCGCGGCAGGAGATCGAGTTCGTGGAAGTGGTTACGATTACTTCGGTTTCGTGGATAGCTGGGCGTAGAACTGGTTGGTGGGAGTGTTGTGAGAATTATTTGGTCGAGTAGTTTAAGTCGTTGAGATTTAGGGAGGAGTCGTAAAGCAGATGCGGTTCAGTAAGACTTCTGCTGCTTAAACTTTTGACGAGCGTAGACTTCGGTCCATCGTCATCGAACTCGATCGCGCTTGCCTGCTTCGGGGTTAGACTGCCGATCGCCGAGCACGCGAGAAAGCTTGTCTTCAAGACCCGAAACGGCTCCTTCTGCCGAGCTCATATCGCAACCAACACACCATCATCACAGAGCAGAGATACCACAGCATGGCTTTCCCAGGCCCAGCCGACATCCTCAGCCTCATCCGGCATACCAGCTAGTGGCTCACCAACAACACCAGCCCAGCAGCCATGGCCACCGACTCCACCCCAGCGCCCGCACGCATCACAGTCCTCATATCAGGCACGGGATCCAACCTCCAGGCCATCATCGACTCCCGCAACACCGCCGCTCTCCCCAATACCGTCATTGTCCGCGTTGTCTCGGACCGTAAGGATGCATACGGGCTCAAGCGTGCCGAAGAGAACGGCGTCCCCACGACTTATCACGGCATCCTACCTTATAAGAAAAAGTACCCGGACGACAGCTCCGAGAAGAAGTTCGAAGAGGCCCGGCGCGCATACGACTCGGACTTAGCGAAGCTGATCCTGATCGATCGGCCTGATATCGTGGTTTGCGCTGGGTTTATGCGTATCTTGACCACGGAGTTCTTGAACCCGGTGAAGGAGAGCTCGATCCCGATCATCAACCTGCATCCGTCTTTGCATGGGGATTTGATCGGTGCGGGGTGTATCAAGCGAGCGTGGAAGGAGTTTGAGGAGGGCAAGAGGAAGAAGACGGGGGTGATGGTGCATTATGTGATTGCGGAGGTTGATATGGGGGAGATGATTCTGCAGCAGGAGGTTGAGATGGAGGGGTGTGTGACGTTGGAGGAGCTTGAGGGGAGGATTCATGGGGTGGAGCATGGGTTGATTGTTGAGGGGACGAGGAGGGTGGTTGAGAAGGGGCGGACGGGGAAGGAGGGAGCTTGAGGGTCGAGGGGGGATGGGTCATGGACTATCGCTCGAACCAGTAGACTTTAACTTCGGTTACACTTTTCGCTGCAGACTGGTTGTGCTGCTCTCGACATTCGATGGTCGCACCTTCCTGGAACGAATCAGCGGCGACGATTTGGGTAACCGCGAAGGACAGCAAAAGTAAGCTTCGGCTATGTGAGATGGCATGTCGACGTCGGCACAGAATGACTGAGAAGTGTCGGACGGCGAGTACTTCGCGCACATAGACCATAAAACTGGAGGATGTGTTGTGACCGTCCGAGTTCGTCCAATTGAATATGGCTACGGATGGAACTGGTACGTCGGAGGACCTGTGTGGCAACACATGTTATGCGCTTCGCTGGAACCGGACCAAATGACTGGATTGAGCACGCGCAAGGATACTGGAAGGACACGGGAGTCGATGTGGAAGTGGTCCGGGGATCAGAAACAAGGAAAGTGACGGAAAGAAGGTTGCAGTCATGGAAAAGCGACTACAATTTGGTCATTCGTGGGAGAAGGCGATACTGTGAGGTGACCACAGTGTACCGTTTCTCATCGAGCCACGCCGAACCGTAAAGAATGAGTCGTGCAAATCGTCTAGCACCATCACTTAGTCCTGGTCGATATGTTCGTCTTATGGCATGTGCCGCACCAGCCTTTGTTACAGGGTTGCTCTTGGTTGCTCGGTGCAACCGCGTACATATTAGCATGTGAAAGGGCTCCACATGTGAATATGTATGTGGCCCATCTTGGGGCTGTGCATTCACGCCTTCACAGAGCACGTTCGTCCATCTCCAGGCAGTATCCGGCGGAGCTCCTCGACATCACCAAAGGAAAGGCAGCACCACACCAAAGGCAGCACCACACCAAAGGCAGCACCACATCAAAGGCATCACCACACAGGCATCACCACACCGAGGGTACCACCCCACCAGAATCACAACCACGCATGGCTCCACCCACACCGGATGCCGCGCTTGCCGCGGCCGAAGTAGCCTTCTACGCAACCACGCTCCTCGTCTCTTTGTTCTACTTCCTCTGCTACCAGAGCCCTCGCTACTGGCGCAGCTACGGGTTTCTCGCCCTCTTCTGCCTCATACAACTAGTAAGCGCCTCGATTGTTCTCGGCTCTGGATCTCAAGTGGCCGCTTCACAAGTGTTCTCCGGATGCGGCACCGGCGTGATCTTGATGGTTCTGGTCGGCTTCCTGTTCAATCTAGACGACTCTCTGGAGCGCACTGCGAAGATACTCAGCGATGTGCTCGCCATCTTCGTCTTATCTCTTATGTTTGGGCTGTTCTTCACATTCGTCGGATCTGTGGTGCTCGCTGACCCGCGGCGCCATGATTCAAAGTCGACCGAACAAGACTATGGATGTGTGGAAGCGGGGAGTGTGCTGTTATTGATTACATATGGTGGCCTCGCTTATTTCGCTGCACGCTTGTACCAGCACAAGCACAACATGGTGCAAGAGGGCCGGAAGCTGGCGAACACCGTTGCGGTCGCGCTGCCATTCCTGCTGATCCCCATCATCCACGCCATGAGCATGGCTTTCTCTCGTGCGGCCAGTATCTTCCAATACCGCCACGTCAACATATACGTTTCGGCATTTATGAGGTTCCTTCCGGAGGCGGTTGTGGTTATTCTGTTCTTGAGTGCCGGACCGATGCGGCAGGAGGCGACTTCGCAGCGAGGAGATCCTGAGGAGGCACCTGGCCGTGCCCCGGTGCACGAAACGGGTGCCAACGAAGCACCCAACATTGAAGCTGTGCATTGCCCTTCGCCATCGCCACCATCATACCAGCGACGTGAGCCGCCACCGCCGTACCAGCAGCAGCCGAGCGCCCTACAGCAGTGGGGCTATCCCCAGGCAAGCTAGCCAGACAACTTTGGAAAGATCACGGGTTCCACAGACATTGAGTGTCAACACTGTACGTTGTGCACGCCATACGACTACACACGACCATCAGCCCTCCGCAGAATGCATCAGAGTGCATGGTACAGCGGTGACGATTGCTCGCGATACCAGACGCCTCAGCTGGTTGCCGGGTGTGGTTGGTGGAAAGTCTGTCAGCACAAATGGTTCAGCGCAAAGAAATGACGAGTGCTGTAATGTCAGGGCAGAAAACTCGTCTCACAATGAAGAAGACCACTTCCTTCTCGCTCCCCTCATGCCTCCCCATCTACCTCTCCACTTCATCGTCTCTCCCGTCAATCATACCAAATAGCATTCATCCCAAACCCAGGCTCCTTAACATCCAAGTGCGCCACTCTCCCAAGCAACTCATCTTTCCAACGATACATCTCCACAAACCCTTTCTCATCATCACACAGTGCGAGCCACTCGTCGCTCCATGGACACGGACTAACAGCGTTCGAGTGCCCACCACTCGTCGGCGTTGGGTTCAGACATATCTGCCTCTCTACTTCACCGTTCTTTCCGAGCTTGAAGGCGGCGATGTAGCCCGTCAAATCTGGGCTGTTGGAGCGGGAGGTGGCGAACAGGTACTCGCCGCTCTGGGAGCAGAAGCAGACGTCCGCGCGGTACATTTTGGGATGGAACTTGGCGAAGTCTGGAGGGATTAGTGGATAGTGCTGGCCGGTGTAGACGGGCATTTGGTTGGATGGGTTGAGAGTGTAGACACAGATGCGATTGCCGGACTCCATGAGGACGTAGAGGTGGGTGTTGGTCTGATCGATCTCGACCCAGCGCGGATGGTCGTCTGCAGAAGGCGCTTCGACGGAGCCGACCAGTGTGAGCTCGCCGGTCTTGTGGTCCTGTTGTCAAGGTGAGCAGACGATAAGATCACTTTGGACTAGCGATCTTCGGCGTAACCTACCTTCTCGTGACACCAAATCTTGTTCGCCCACATGTCAGCAGAGTACAGATACTCTTCTCTCGAGTCAAACACCATCCCGTGGATCGCAGACTTCTCATCCAGCTCGGCATTCTGGATGTTTTTGTCCAAACGGCCATCGGAGTCAACGCTGAACACATTCAGGAAGCCTGCATGGTCATAGAATGGGTTGCCATAGACGTTATATGGCGGGAGCTTGGCTGCCAGGACGAAGATTGCACGGGTCTTGGTATCGGCATCGTTTGCTCGGGCTGGATGTAGGTCAGCAAGTTCCCAAAGGTACCAGCTTCAAAGGCACGAGACGTACAGAGCCCACCAATATCGAACGATGCATGGTAGGAGATCGAAGTTGGGCTCTGCACAGTGTAAGAGCCCCATTTCTTCATGCCCGCGCCGTAGATGTTCTTTCGAGCGTGCTGAGGACGAGGTACTGTTAGTACCTGTTCGTTGATGCAAAGGCTCATGGTCTCCTCGCCAGTGAAAGCTTACGTCGAATGTCATCCATGATATAGGCTCTTTGAATGGGATCCCTGACCGCTTCACCAGCTCCAGTGTACGTTTCTCATCATCGAAGGCAACGGTGAAAATTGCTCCTGGTGGCGTCCTGTTGTCGAAAGTTGGTAAAATCATTTGATCGAGCTGTTTGAGAGACTCACCATGTTCCGATCATAAGATGGTGCTTCATCTTGTCTTCCACGGAACTTCTTCAGGGTGACGGTGCCCGAACGCTCATCATGGCATACTTCAATCGGAGCGTTTTGGTTGGACTTAAGGAAAATAGTAGGGAGAACGATCAACCGTTGATGGTTGCCAAGATGGAGGAAGACTTCACGGATGCCGAACTCGGAAGCAACGAGTAGGTGGGTTCTTCTTGTCGTCTATAACAGCAACAGCAACATCAATACCCGATAAACGTAATTAGTATGCAGGAATTCAAGGATGAAGTCGTTCGATCGTCGATGTCGAGCTAACACAATATCCGCTACTTCTTCCACGAAGTCACGCCAGAGTCGACACCCTTCAACCCTGGATCAACTTCCTATCCCTCTCGAACCCAGCGATGCTCGTCGTCTGCGCCAACCACGGCGCCTCCCTGAACAGCCCTTCCTTCTCCGCCGTAGCGAACAGCTGCTTGAAGTGATCCGTCTGGGTGTGAGAGTCGGCTGCTCCCTTATCCTTGTATCTAACGTCACACCATAACATTAGCATGAGATTTATAGAGGTTCTTTAGACGCAGCTCTCCAGCACGCAAACCCTCGGCGTGACGGTGAAGGAAGCGAAACACTCACGTCTCAACCATAACAAACTTAGGCTCTCCCTCCGGCGTCCCGAGCTGCTCCGTCATGATGTACCGGTAGGTGTCTTTCTCCTCCTTGCTGTGGACGTCTTTGGTCATCTGGAACATGAGTTCCTTGAACTACACGATGGACATAGAACATCAGCACGAATACAGCTTCGCAACATTGCTTCCATCCAGCCCTTCCACTCACCCGATCAACCTTATCAGCCTTTGGAGCCAGAGTGGCGATGATATGGACTTCTTGTGAAGACATCCTGTTATTGAGTATCGAAAAACGTCTGAAGTGTTGTGTTCGTGTCATAACAATCCGATTGACCGGCTTTGGGAGACGCAGTGTTTTATATGACAGCATTTGTCGATTTGGCTTCAATGTACATCATACCTCAGAGCTCCAAACACCTCGGCTTGGAAGCTTCTCGGACTTATGCAACGAACCGCCAGTGGAAGTAGGCTATCGCTCCTGCTGCTGACTGATTCGGGCCATGCTGCCATTGGAGGCAGGTGCCCATGTATGGCCGAAGTTGATCTACGTCCAAGGCAGGAGCGAACCGTGGCCCCATTGAAGAGGACAGGAAGTCTGTTCGGAAGTTGTGGGGATCACGATTTAAGGGCGCAGAACAGAACAGAACAGAACAGCTCCCTGTCAAATGTACTTCGGACTAGCAGTGGAAATGTACACGACAGGTGAGCGCAAGTCAAAGTCCGACGATGGTCGAAAGATGTCGAGGATGCTGCTCGGACGCTGTGTGGGCGGATAATTTATCCGTGAAGCAACAGATGGGTAGCAGCCTGCGCTGCAGTTCTGCAATACATTGATTATAGACGTAGCTCTGTCGTCTAATTCTGCCACTCTGAGCAGTATGATATCTCGTTCCCAGCCCATACTCCTCGCCAGATCGCCATGCATGAATAGCAGCTGTACAGAATGTTGCAGGACGTAAGGACGCTGATGTGCGGTAAAGATGCATCGTGGCGGCTGATACTGGCCACTGATGGCCGATGAAGCAGGAGCCTGCCTTGGTCCGCGCAACGTCGTCGCCTCGATACGTTGTCGCTAGCTCATCGACCGTATGTGAGCCGGAACCGGGCTCATTTGTTGCTATCCGGCTCCGGAATCGTCTCCGATCTATTGTCGTTCACATAAACCGTCCCATTGACAGCAACAGTGATCCCCACAGCAATCGCAACCACCACCCCAAGCACAAACAACGCCAACGCGATCTTCACCCATAGCCTTTGCTTCTTCGTCAACCGCCCCCATCGATCCACAACCGGCCCAACCAGGTTCCCGCAAGTCTGGTTCTGGCGTCTCTTCTTCTTCTCCGCTTTGCGGCTCTCCACTAGCGTCTGCTTCGAAGGCCACATCTTGCACTCCTTGCTGCAGTCGATGCTAACTTTGCTTCCAAAGGGGTGGCGGGTGAGAGGGGTGGAGAGGCCGGTTTCGACATCTTTCTCGTTCACGGGGCCGTTTGCTGTGCTGTTGGCGCGGCTGTGGACGCGCTCGAAGGAGGCGGGGGGGTGTTGGTAGAAGGGGGAGTGGGGTGGGACTCGTCGTTGGTTGGAAGGGTCGTCTGAGAGGTCTTCGCGGGATACTGCGGGTGTGATGGCTGGTGATTCGAGGGAGGGAGGGAGGGTGAGGTCGTCTCGTTTTGTGGGAGGGACGATGCTCGCTCCGAATGTGGTGGAGAGAGCCATTGCTGGATGTCGAGGGGGTGGAGCCGGCAAGTCGAGTGAGGTGGAGGTTTGGTGGAGTAGTGCCCCTTGCGAGCAGACGTTCAAGTGGTGTCGTTCGCAGGAGTCAAGTTTGACGTGTGCCGAGAAGCAGTTCTGTCGATCTGAGGCGAGTGTCGAGGCTGTGTAGTGTCGAAGCAAGGATGTTTAATGCCACTCCCTTCCTACAGCCGTCATGCAACAGGAGGCGGTGGTGGGTTATATGGAGAGCTCCGACCGCAGACTCACGAAGCAGTCACCGAGCAAACAAACGTGAAATCAAGAAGTGTCACAGCACATGGAGGTGGAGTTGAAGATGTAGTCGGTATTCTTGCCATTGAAGCTTCAATCAAATGGGTCGATTGTCCCAACGGCATCGACCGTATCAGGCATGGTCGTGGACACGATCGCGCTTGCTCTTTGTTCGCCAACTTGGCTGGTGCTCGAGCAAAACCCCTGCCGCTTCCAATGCGCGACGCCGTAGAAGGCAGGGACGTGTCTGTTAAGGTTGATAACCCGTAGGAGCCCAGGCCTCGCGGCAAACTAATGCAACGGCAAGGCGCGTCCCAGCCAATGGATCACTGCGCTACCGAAGCAGCGTTTGCAACTTTTGCACTTTGCTCCAACTTCGAGTAAGACCGTGCTTTATCAATCATCACACCCACGACACCGCGCATGGAGGAGACGCGCCCAGATCTCGAGAACGTCGACGGCGATACTGTTCGAGGTGGATGTGGGAACGACGCGTGGCAATGGCGATGGCGAGCTTCCACCACGATAACGTATAGTGTCGTATTTCCCGTGAAACTCTCCCAATCTCTCGAATCTCAGAAGCACAGGGATCAATAACATGGCTTCGCGCAGCCACAACCCGATCGAAGCAGTGGCAGAATGAACTGCCATCTCGTCATCGGTCACATGCAAACAACACAAATAGGAACGACACCGATTTCTGTCGATCGCATATCAGCTCTGGACGACTTGACTCGCTACGACCAGAGGCTACAGCTCCGGTGCTGGCATATCAAAGACGCCACATATTGACCAGGTATGCTAATGAGAACGAATGCATCGCTGGCTTGTGGTATAGTCGAGCTCAACGCTGAAGCACGACTATAGGCCGATTTGACATGATTTGGTACTGTATTGCATTTGGGATGTTATACAACGTCGCCTACGTGGTAAAGTACCTCCGCAGCCAACGACTGCATGTCCTAAGCAGGAACAACGACAGCATCGTCCCCATCCAAGACCACCCCATCCACCTCTCCCTCACGCCTTCATCAACCCAGTCATCATCTTAGGATAACAAAGCAACCTAACAATATCCTGATCATCCGCACAGCTATCATCCCGTCAGCAAACATCCCTCCCCATCTCATCAGCAGCACGCAAGGTGAAGTAGGGTACTCACTTCCGCTCCAAAAACAAACAAATCGCCTGCCCCTCCAACACCATCCGCCGACTCTGCCACCAAACGTTATACTGACACATCTTCCCATACCACCAACTCAACAACAACATCGCCTTCGGATCCTTCCGATGCAGCAGCTCCTTGAACGCCGGCTCCATGTGTCCGATGAAAGACAAAAAGTACATTATCGTGCTGTGATTGCAATCCAACTCCAGCAACCGCGTCAATATCGACGCCGCGGTGTGGTACGGATCTTCTTTATTCACGCTGGAATTGGGGTCGAAATCGTATATCTTAACCAACCACGGATACAGCAGGTCAAGCTCCGGCACCGGGTGCGAATACGGCGCCGGGTCCGTGTGCGCGCTATAGTCGAGCGCTTCCTTCCACACGCTATCCTCGCGCAACGGGTCCACGATCCGCCAGACTTCCTTCTTGCCGTCGCTCATCCTTAGCCAGTCGAGATCTTCCTGGGACGGGGGTTTGAGGGGCCAGGCTTCCTCGGCGCGGGTGGCGGGGATGGAGGCGATGGTCAGACAGCCGAGGATCGCGGCGGCGGACCAGAGGGGGTCGCGTTGGGCGTCGGGGATCGGGGAGCGCAGGATGGCGGAGAAGAGGCCGGTGCCGTGGTACCAGTGGAAAGTCTCTTTTGCGGAGGGTTGCGTGGACCAGGGGTTCGGGGCGGTGATGTGGCGTTTGTGCATTATGACTAGGGTTAGGACTATGTGGAAGAGGTAGGATGTGTGCTTTGCTTCATGTTAGCTGGGGATTCATGGCTGAGTGTGGTGTGGAGGGCTACTTTACCGGTAGCAACACCATGTTCGACACATGAAATCGATACAAATGCACCTAACCACCCAAAAGCCAAAGCATTAGCATCATCTCACACACCGATCTACTCTCCCCCATTAATCAGCGAACGTACCATCTGAGCCGTCCCAATACTATAACAAGTACTATCCGTAAAAAACCTCAACAACTCCACATCCTCCTGCGTCACCGTATACGTCCCTGCAGGAGCATCTTCAGGAGGAGCGTGCAGGTCCCGTTGCTGACCAAGAATCTCATCCGTCCTGAACTGCCACCCCTCAGGCGATAGCGAGTCCTTTGGCAGCTCCGAAGGCGGCGTAGGAGCCGTAGGCGGCGGCTGCGTTAGCAGCGTGAAGGCGCCTTCGCCTGGGAGATGGAGCTCTTCGCCGCCTTCGGCGGTGTTGTAGTTGCAGGTGACGCCGTAGAGGATGCATTTCTGCAGAAGGGTCAGTGAGTGTTCTCAGCCGGTTCGAAGAGACCTGAATGTCCCGGAGCGTGAATGGACTCTCGGAGAACAATTTTGCTTGTCGGTGCTTACCTGACATTGAGGTCTGGATTCGTCGCACTACCATCCCGAGTAGGTAGTTAGCCAAGAGTACATATAGGTCCATGCCTTTCATTTGTCTTGATGATTAATGTGGTAGTATACCTTAACCCGCCTCAACTTGCAATTCCCACACCCCTTCCGGCTCTTCTTATGCGTCTTGCGCTTGCGGCTATCGTCGCCATTGGTTTGGGGCTCCATCGTAGGGCTTGGCTGAGGCTGCCAGATGCTTGCTAGATTAGAATACTTACAGATACTTACGTGACTGACAATGTCGACGATGATGGTGGCGCTTGAAGCGTCGATAATGAAGCTGTTTGATTGGCTGGTCGGATTTAGTGCTAACCCACACTCGTATCTCCATTCTAACCAAAGTCTTCGACAAGATGTCTGCTGTATCGTACACTGTTGATGCCGAACAATCCTTATGTGTTCGAAGAAAGATGGTATCGTCGCAACACCTAATGAACGCCCAAAAATTCTGCTCTTGCTTTCATTTCTCTTCGCCAACCCAACGACACTCAAATCAAAGCTCCACAGTGTCCAACTGGAAGACTTGCACTCCGCCCTCCTCTTCACCAAGATCATTCGACGAATCGCCCAGCCCAAGGTCGGCGTCCTCGTCCTTGATGTCGAGATTTTGATGGCCGAAGAGCTCGTTCAAGCTGCATTGTGCGAACGACGGCCTTGGAGCCGAGGCCTCCGTCGGTCTTTCATGAATGCTTGACAGCGGCGCGCGAGCAGAAGCAGACACCGCTCTCCCCTTCGAATAGCCCAGAGTCGAGTTCGATGCCACCTTGGCTGCTGTGTGGCGAGTATCGCCAGTTGCTGTAAGCGCACTGACCTTCTTGGACTGCAACGCCGATGGAAGTCGAGCTTTTGCTGCGGCTGTCGGTGCAGCGAAGCTTGGTGTGGGTTCGGTGCTTGACAGTGCTGACGCGGCACCTCTAGCCGTCAAGCTCTGTGCTGGCTTCAGAGCAAGGGGATCACGAGTCGTCTTGTGCAACGCCGTCTTTTTCACCACATTCCCCTTCTTCGCCTGCTGCGCCTGCTTCTTCTTCTCATTCAACTCCTCGATCCTCTTCAGCTTCTGCTCGAAGTCGCTGAACTCGTCATCCTCATCATCATCCTTCTTCCTGGCCATGTACTCAGTGTACCATCCACAAGTCAGGTTCTTGCCTTCGAACTGCGGGCACGTCCTGTCAATCGGCCAGTCATCCTCCGGGAGGTCTGGAAGCGGGATCTCACGGGGTGGCATGTACTCGATTTCGCGCTCCTCGTGGTCATCTTGTGTCTCGGGTTCTGCTTCGTGGACTTTGATTTTGGCTCGGCGCATGCGGGGGCTGGTAGGTTGGGCGGATGGTGGAGCCGGTGTTTGGAAGGCTGTCGCTTTGGCGTTGGTGGTCTTGTTGCCGAGGGGGGCTCTGTTGCGAGGGCCTGTACCTCTATCAGCCAACACTGTCAACACCAGTGTTCGTTGTATGGTACATACCTGCTGGTGTCAAGAAGGCACTCTTGTCAACCTTTCCGCCTTTCCCCTCGCCAAACAAGCCATCTTGCTTGCCCTTTCCACCAGTCTTTGCAGCATTCTCGTCGTTGTGCTGTCGGTTGAACGGTGTCTTCGGTGCCTTATTCCCAGGAGTCTTCGGTGCGAGCCCCTTCACGCCTTGGTTCAACGGCTTCGCAGCTGCGGCGGTCTGCTGCGTGTAGATGGCATTCTCCTGGTTCACACGTGCCGCGAACATTTTGTTTGTTCAGTCTTGCTTGTTGTGCCTCACATGCTGTTCGTGCTGTTGAGATCGTGGTGTGTTTCGCTGTTACAGCTTGTCGTGCTGGCCGAAAGCAGCTAAATCCAAACACGCAAGTCGGACCCTCGATGCTTGGCGAGGAAAGTGCGGGCCTTTGGGGCTCCGTGGGCCAACTGCTTGTCTTGCGTGAGCATACAAAGGCAACGACTTTCAACAACATCCACCTTCACCAAGACTTCCAAATCACAGCTCCGCGATCCGAATACCTCATCTTCGAACTGAACAGCAGTGAGAGTGCCACCGCCACCATGGACGCAATCAAGAAGGTAGACCGCCCTCATCCTGCCCCTCAATAAGCGAAACAATGAAACAGCCCACCCCATATCTACAGACAGGCAGCAACACGCACCCCTCCCGACCATGACTCCCCACTAATACAGCCCTCCCACAGCGCATGAACGCCCTCCGCATCGAAGCCGACGAATCCAACGGCAAAGTCGAAGAGCTCCAGACCAAAGTCAAGACCCTCGAGCAGGAGAACCTGCAAAAGGAGCAAGAAATCACCTCCCTCCAACACAAGCGGAGCGTGCTAGAGCAGGAAGTCGAGAAGCTGGAGGAGAAGCACAAGTCGGCCAAGCAGGAGGCGGACGAGAGCGCACAGCACGGCACGCAGAACGAGGGTCTGCAGCGGAAGGTGCAGTTGCTGGAGGAGGAGGCGGAGGGGAATGATAAGACGTTGAGGGAGACTAATGAGAAGTATGTATATCATGTGACCTGCATCTGTGGAGGGGGTGGTATGAACGAGTGCGGCTGACGTGTTTTGTGATAGGCTCCGCCAGACTGATGTCAAGGCCGGCCACTACGAGCGCAAGGTGCAGGCCCTCGAGACGGAGCGCGACCAGTGGGAGCAGAAGTACGAGGAGATGGCGAAGAAGTACTCCGATACGAAGAAGGAGCTCGACGACTTTGTGGCCGAGATTGGTAACATCTAGATTCGACCTGCACAACAACCTTCATCTCCTTGCACCACCTTTCGCCTCGCCCGCTCGTTTGGTCTCTTGTCAGGTTTGCTGATGTGGGTCGTTTGTGTCAAGTTACGCCGACTACCACGGAATCGTTCGGGAAAGCGAGCGGGAAGAAGATGGTGGGTGGAATGGTGAGGTGAGCGGGGTTGGCTTGCTTGGCCTGGCTTGTACGGAGATATGCAGGAGTGTTGATGGCAGGTCGTCTGTACTGGAGAGTCACGAGAGGACGGATAGCACCAAGATGCGAACTAGACCATGCACAATACCCCCTTGAATCAACAAATCAACCACACACCACTCTCCACACACACGATCACGGAACCGGAAACAGCGAACGCTATGAGACTGCTTGAGTTGCATTGCAATTCATTCACCCATCCGCCTAGCCTTCGCCGCGTGATTCTTCGATTTCTGCTTCTGCCTAGTCGCCTGCCGCTCCGCCTTCGTCTCATACCGGAACTTGATCGTCTTCTTCTTCGGCGGCCGCTTCTTCACATCCTTGTTGCTGTTCCTGTAGTCCTTCTTCGGCGCATCCTTATCCACTTCCTCAACCCCAGGCTCGCCCATTGGCTCCACAGTCACGGTGGTGAATTTATCCTCGTCCACAAACTCCTCCTCTGCATCCTGGACCGCTGGGGCAGAAGTCGCTACACCGCCCCAATCAACATTGGCGTCATCCCCCTCCGCGTCGCTAAACTCCTCCTGCTTCCGTAATTCAGCGTTTACTTGCGCGACGTGTTGGGCTAGATCTTCTTTCCTCTGCTCTCGGATCTGTGCTTCAAATCAACACCCTATTCAAAGTGTGGGTTCCGCATGACTTGATGCTTACCTGCCGCCTCTCCTCCACCCTCTCCTCCTTCTCCCGCTTCACCGCCTGCTCGCGCGCATTCTCCTTGCGCTGCAGTTTCCGCTTGTGGAAGCCGGTGAGGTATTCGGTTCGGGCGGCGGGGTCGAAGGTGATTTCGGCGACTTTGCCCACTTTGCCTGGTTTGCTGGTTTTGAGACGTTTGCTTGGGGGCGGCATGGTCGAGGATGTGTGGTGTGGTGGATTGGAAGAGTTGTGAGTTTGAAAAGTTGAAGCATGTGATCGAGAACTTCGGAGGACGGCAAGTTCCGAGCCATCGCCGACGGGTTGACATTGACCAGCTCTATCGCATGTTTCGAGATTGCGATAAAACTGCATCCGAACACAGGAGATCAAGATGTTGCTACCAATACTGACCCCGCTCCTCCTCGCCGCCACCGCCGCGCACGCCTACAAAGACGCCTCCCCCTTCTTCCTCCTCTCTTCGTCACCGTAGGCAACGACCACCTTATAAGCTGGGCACACTCCGTAGACTAACGTATACACAGTCTCCTCGCCGACGCCCCCCTCAAGCGCGCACAAATTGCCCTCGCCTCAGACATCGAGAACCGCTTAATACAGACTCTCGGCCAATGCGATAAGAAATTCTACTACGTCTTCTCACAGGACGGCGTGGCGGCGAACGATCTAAAGGACGATGGCATGCCGAAGTTGCAGAAGAGTCTGAGCGGGGTGGATGGGGAGGGGTTCATTGGGATTCCGGATTTGGTTGCCGATGGGGGGTTGAGGAGTGGGAGTGTGCAGGCGAGGTTGGAGGAGGCGTGTAGTGGGAGGGGGAAGAGGGTGGTGCAGTGTGAGTATATGGTGGAAGACGTCTGTGGGGAGAGTGGAGCTGACGGATTGGTGTAGCGTGGCCAGAAGGCGAGGACGAATACCAGATCGTGGAGATGCAGTTGCCTGAGCTGCCGGCGGAGAAGGAGGCACGATCACAGACTCTGAGAGACACAGGTCCGTGGAACCGTATACTTCGGTCTTCCTCATCTGCTGACTCTGTACAGACGACGCCATCGCAGACACCGTCGCCACAGTCCTAGGAGGCAAAGACGCCTCAGCCGTACTCATCTACCTCACAACGCCACCTCAACCCTCTTCCCACGACAACCATGTCGAGATGGACGACGCGTACCCATCCTCTCCCCACACGGAGCTCAAGCGCGACTTCGACCATCACGCGCGCGCGCAAGACGAGGATATGCAGGCTGGTCTGCCGCTGTTTGAGCGGTATCAGTTTTTGTCACCTCGCAAGTCTGCCCCCAAATCCACGGTATTCGATTCGTACTGACGATGCCTCAGCTCTCTTCATGGGCTTATCAGTGAGCCTACTACTGCTCTTCATCCTGTACATTGGTTTAAGCGCTATCGCTGGATTGGAGGTCAGCTACTTTGCTTTCTCCAAGGAGATGAGTGGACAGGGCGGACATAAGAAGCAGCAATGAGCGTGTGCTTTTCGGTTGGATGGCGGGCGCATGGGCGTTGTGGCTGTATAGTATGTATGAAGTACATTTCATGATACACTGACCGCTCTACCCTCCCTACCGAGCGTGCGTTGACTACACTGTGAGGCTCCCGAGCTGGTGTTGTCTTTGGACCAGGTATGCAGCGCCTTCGAATTTGTGGCTGATGCGTATTCGGCACGCTCGGTCTTCAGCACGCTCGGCTCGACAGGACACGACACTAGTCTTTGCCGTGATCAATAGTCCACTACGCTATCACGCCATCTTTGGAAGCAGGCGATGTGCTTCGGAAACTGGTTGCACTCAAGTACCCTATGGCAACGACTGCACTCCAGCTCCAAAACCATACTCTTTCGTCGACTATTGCTGCTCTCGGCTCTAGCGTCTAGCGGCAATATCATATTCGATCCATAAGGTATGTTCTCTTCCAGCAGCAAGGTTTCCGGCCGTTCTGGAGTGCGTTCCAACAACAATGGGAAGCAAGGGCTGGAGCCGCGACAGCCGCCATTCGCTTACTTTCACCTCATCTCGATCTTGTTGATTCTAATACCAAGGCAGAATGTTGAGCCTCACTATCAACGGGATGTTCATCAGAATAATTGAGAGCGGCGCTGCCATGCAATTGCAGCGTACACGAGCTTCCTACTTGAACGTATCCCAACTTCAGGATCGTCTCTTGTCTCGAGCACGATGTTACCAGTTCTACTACTGGCACTGCCTCTGCTTTCGACAGCTTTCGCACAAGCAGTTTCGTCGTCCGCTGGCACTGCTACTTGCGTCAAGAGAAGCGCCCTACTCTATACTTCCGGGAGCGTCACGTTTTCGCTTTCAGACATTGCCTCACCATCAGCAACGGCGCCGAGTTCATGCCCAACTATCACCGTATCCGCGCCCACGACCGTATATACCTGCAACGCCTCTTCGACGCAAGCAGTACTTGCGAACGACGGGTAGGATGGCCCACAATATGGCAATACTTTAGCCAGCAGCTGACGAAGTACTACACAGATTCGAGGCTGGCAACGTAATACCCTTCTCCACCTCCTCCACCTCGAACGGAGTGTCAGCACGAATCGCTGAAGGTGGCCCAGTCGCGCCAGCCAGCGGATCTAGTTACCTGTGAGTAGACTTCTATCTTCTTATCGATCGTACTAACATCCTTTGCAGGCTCATTACCTACAGCGGAAGCTCGACGACGAGACGATTCCGCCGGCAGTCGCCGGGCACGAGCTACGTGTTGACACAGACCGTGTCCACGATCAGTGGCATTTCCTACACCATCTCCGCGGAGGCATTGGAAGCTGGCAATTCTCCGGACTGTTATGTCCAAATTTGTGCGAATAATGCCTGTGGATCTGTTACGGACCTGACAACCGCCTACCAGCTATATGCGTATTCCTTTATCCCCAGTTCGGGCATCAGTGCAACGATATCGTTGACTTTCACGTGTCAAGGCGCTGGCTATGTCGGTGTCGACAATGTGCGAGTTCCAACCAACAGTAGCTCGAGTGCTGTAAGTGCGGGTCCTACACCATATGCCACGACGACGATCTTCCGGACAAGGACGACCTCCATTGTGCAGAACGGCACTGCTTCAGCGCCCGCCACGCGGACAGTTACCGTACTCTCGCAGCAGTTGATGTCGAGTTGTTCGAGCGCATCCGTTATCACAGTGACCATGGCTGGGAACGCCAGTCAGCCAATGAGATGTCCGACTGTTCCATCTGCCTTGACTGTCACCGAGACAACAGCAGTGTCGAACGATGCATCCACCGATATCGTCTACCGGACTAGCTATATTACATCCGTCGTGACGAGTCTCCAGCAGGGCCCGAACATGACGCAAACGCTTGCCTCTACCGTGACGGTCACTCGACAGCACCGAGCAGCGACCGTCGAGCGGACGGTAACGATGTTCCTGCCGCAGGAGACGCAAACGTTGGAAGAGACGATAAGAGAGACGGCGGCGCAAGCGACGGCGACTTTGGTGGAGACGGTTACTCATACGCCTTACGCTCAAAAAGAAACGACAGTTCAATCTCCGTCCATCGTGGTGGAGACTGTTACCCAGACTCCTTACGCTCAAACAGAGACGACAGTCGAACCTGCGTCGACCTTGGTGGAAACTGTTACTCAAACCCCCTACGCCCAAACAGAGACAGACGTGTACACTTCGTACGAAACCGATACCACTATTGCGACCACCACCGAGATCAACACAGCGACCGAGACAACGGTCCAAACAACCACAGCTGTATGTCTTCCTCTTCTGTACAAAGATGTATGAAGCTAACCCCTAGCAGACCGCGACGAAGCTCTGCGACTCCCATCCGTTGCAGGGTGGAGCCTTCTACGACCTGTCCGACTGGACATACGACGTCGCATACGGAGCCGGCTCATCGTACAACATCGAGACCTCCGGCGGCAACCCGGGATTCTACTTGCAAGACACCTGCGACGCCGCCGCCAGCGGAGGAGATAACTGGCAACAAATAACACAACACGTCAATATCTGCCAGCATCTCCAGTACAACTACACCTTCCAATACCAGTTCCAAGGCGACACGAGCATCAACTCTGACTGCAGCATGACGCTCTGGATCCAAGGCACGCCTATCAGCGGCGTGTACGGCACGTTTCCTCTCGACAGCATCGGCAACCCATCAGGGAACAGTCAGAACGTTGGGAATTGGTATACATACAGTGGGAGCTGGGATTCATCGTATTTCTTCCAAGGGTACGATGACATCGATGTTGCGGTGAGGTTCCATTGCGGAAGCGCCAATGTCATGACATTTGGATTGGATAGCTTCACATGGGTCGGTTCGATCTAGCGATTGAGTTGGAGCACCATATTTCCAGGACGTGATCGCTCTGCTGTTCAGCGAGGCTTGTACAAAACACGAGAGGCGCAGGGTTGGCTTGATGATGTAAGATAAAAATAATACACTCCAAGCTCATTCCGTGCTTCATCTGAGTGTTTGGCCTTAGCAGAACAAAGCCTCATTGTCCCATTCGCGCCTTTTTATTCCTTCGACCTTAGTCTCCCAGGTCTCCCAGCTGTCCTCTCGACATAGCGTGTGTTGCTCTTCAGGTGGCGGCGTGGGCGGTAGAGTCGTCCAGTATCGACATCGCTCCGTGCTCGCTGCTTGAATTTGTGCTTCAATGGGTGGTGTAGTAATCACAGCATACTCGAACGGCACAACAAGCACCCCCGGACCGCTGTACACAACTGTCCTTGTACGCTCCGTCATCACTGGCCCCCAATTATGTCGCCATACCGCCGCGCCTCGCATGAGTTCCATGTTGAGTCTACGCATCACTTCTGCGAACTCATCGACATTCCACCACGCGTCATCGTTTGTGTCAGCACGCTCGATGGTCTCCGCGATGAAGTCTGCGGGAGGCCAGGTGTATGCTTCAGAGAGTTGAAACATTGCTTCGCAGAGCGCGTGGCGGAACGACTGGACTTCATTTCTGGTCATCACGTAGCCGTGTGTAGGCTGAGAGTATCCGAATTTCTGGTGCCAGAGGTCGCGCTCGGTGGCGTTCATGGATGGTTGGGAGAGGAACCGGCCGTTGTCGTGGGATAGAGGGGTGAAGCGATCGGGGTATAGGTCCTTTATCGGTCCAACACGTGGCGCCCACCCGATGCCACCGTCTGATTCCATGTTCGGTGATGCGGCTGGTGAGCGTTGTCGACGTCGTCCGAACGTCCCGGCTGGTGGAAACCTGCGATTCACGGGAGAAGGCGGATTTTCTTGTCTTGTCTCAAGCTGTTCGACGATCGAACTCTGCAGCTTAGACAAGTCTTCGAAAGGGATTGTCGTGGTCTGGCTCAGTTCACGGAGTCGGCGCTCGACGGCGGCTGCGTTCGGCACAGATGTTTCTCTCTGCGCTGACTTGTCGTCCAGCGTAGGCCGGAACCGCCCTCCACGAGCAATGACATTCACCGCTCCCAATGTGGCACCGGAAACAGCTAAATTCAGTAAATCAACGTGCTCCTTCAATTGCTTGCGGTAATCTTCCCACTCGTTCTTCGAGAACATAAAGACAATCCGATTGCCAAATCCCTGCAGTGCGTCGGTCGTTCCGTACTTGTCCAGGGCTATTTCAAGTTCTGTCATGGTATCTTTGATGCATTGGGCCAGGCAGTTGATGGCCACTTGATCCTGCTTTCGTATCACTGAACCTGAATCATTCGGGTTGCAGCACTCGATAGCGTTGTGGATATGTCGGCAGAGTATACCGAGGCTTTGGTAGTCGGCTGGTGCATTGATGCAGTCGAGTGATACTTTGTATGCGAGTTGTGCTACTGCGATGAGGTCGCCTGCGCTGAATGGAATAGCCATCTTTCAACGACAGTGGCTTGTTGGGCTAAAGACGACGGATAATACGGGCCATTGGAAGGAGACATCGTTGAGTCCGTGGAGGAGCCCCAGTTCGGGATCATCCAGCGACGTACCAGCAGCACTACCCGCAGAGTCGCAATCGCCAGCACAACTCTCGGCCATCTCCTCCCCTTCTCCGACGGAGCTCGCGCCGTCCTGCAGCAACAACTGACGCTGCAACGACTTCAACTTCTTCGTGGGTGTGTTGCCACCATTTGGCCAAGCGTACTTCTGCGTGTCGCGCAAGTCGTACGGCGTGAAGGCGAGGGGCGAGAGCATCTGCGTGGACGGCGTGTCCGACTACGACGCTGGCACGGTCGAAGATCTGTTTGGCGACCTCTCGCACATGGGTGATTGGCTGCGCGCCATTCCCGGGCCTGACGTGTCGTGCCAACTCACCTCCGCTGAGCCCGGCGAGTTCAGCTCGGGAAGAGGTCGTTTGACACACCCCCCCAGTCCCTCAGCGAACTTGCCGTCCACGTAGACATCCGTGTGGAGCATCTCATCCACAAACATTCTCCGCTTCTAGTTCGAAGGGTTCGTGGCGTTGAAGGGCGAGTTGGCGTCGGCGAGCTTCGTCTCCTGAACGTGGCGGTCTGAGTGGTCTCGCCGTAGCGGCGAGCGGCGAAGCGGCAACCGGCAATCCGTTTGTATATGCCAATGAGTTGGCGGACTGCAGACAAGTTAGTTGAGGATGCACTCGATAACGAGAAGGGCAGGTGGTCTTACCATGGCCGAGGTGTGAGCAGCAGTCTTCGTGCTGGACGCGGGGAATTACGACGACGGCGATGGTCGACACGCCGCTGGTATACTGGTGTTGTTTTGATTGGTATATACGAGTTTGTTGTGTTGGTATAAATTAAAGGAAAGAAAAGAAAAGACAGAGAAAGCACGGAAAAGAACGCAAGGAAGGATAATGGAAAGTAGGAAGGGATGAAGACGAAGTGGAAGAAAGCTGAAGGGGAAGGGAAGGCGTGATATCAAGATGTAGTGCAAGAGGACGACGAGCTATTTCCAGCTGGCGCGATCTGACTCCGATAGCTGACCTGACACCAATACTTCGGGAACCTGCAGCGAGAGAGATTGCGGTGGCTGGACGGCCGGAATGGTAGGAGATGCACCTACCCGCCTCGATGAAATGCCGCCGCGGACCAAGGACTTTCATTGCACCTCCTATGCCTCTATGGTCCCCGATTCTGGAGGCCACCTTGTCTCAGTCTAAAGCTTCGACCTACCGCACATCGTTGGCCCACACCCCACACCACCACACTCAAAGTGCACCACTCACTGCTTAAGGTTATACCCCTCCCCAATCCCCCTCTGCACCGCCCCCCGTTCCGCCACACGATCAATCCACTTCAACACATGCGGGAACTCCATCTCCCCCTTCTCAAACGTCCGCTCCCACCCCTTGACCCACGGCCACGTCTTCATATCCGCAATACTATACTTGCCCTTCCCTTTCCCGGCAAGATACTCCTTCTCTTGGCCGGAGTACTTCCCACTCAACTGGATCTCTAGAACCCCGAAGACCCGGAGCGTCTCTTTCTTGAACCTGTTGATAGCGTAGGGGATTTTTTCGGGGGCGGCTTTGGTGAAGTGGCTCACTTGGCCTTGGTAGGGCGCGCCGGAGCCGTGCCAGAAGAAGACCCATTGGAGGCATTCGTTGCGCTCGAGGTCGTTTTCGAAGCCGAATTGGTCTTTGGAGTCGTAGGCCCTACAGAAAGACCACTTGGTCAGCAAGGTCTCCGATTGCGAATGCCATGTACCCGTCAGTGCTTACTTGAGGAGGTAGAGGAGTTCGGCGGAGGTTTCCATGACGGCGAAGGGAGGGGATTGGGTGTTGTCTACTAGGACTGGGATGCGGCCTGGACGATGTTAGATGACGAAGCATCATGCTAGCGAGCCATCATGCTAGGAGAGTGGTAATACCGTTGGGGTCAAGCTTCAAGAACCAATCGTTCTTCTGGTCGTTGGTCATGATGTTGATGAGGGTAGTAGTCCACTCGACGCCGTAGGCATCCTTGAGTTCTTCGAGGAAGATCTGGACAGCTGTGATGGGTATCAATATAGTTCCATTGACGATGTAGTGGGTGACGGCATAGCATACCTTGCCCATTCGGCGTATTCATTGTCAACAAGTGCAGGCCCTTCGCATTCTTGACATCATCCGGCGTGCCCTCAAGGTAGAAGTTGGAAGACATGTTGGCGGTTGATCGTTCTTCTTGATACTTTCGTCGACGTAGCCCCACCCGTTCGAGGAAGGATGTTTCAGGGTTGGTGTTGAAATTGAACTTCTTCTGAGAGAAGCAATGTCTTTGCAGGAAAGCTGAAGATTGAGATGGAAGAGAAACAACAGGCAGTGAAGCTCTATATGAAGTTGAATGATGTGATGTCCGATGATAATTACTAATAAAGATGCCCCTCACATTGCTCCTGCATGAAGCCCCGCCATGAACGCGAGCAGCATGTGACAGCTGAATGGCCCCATGGAAGCATCGCTGATTCATTCGGTCTCGGGGTGGTGCCGAAGAAGGTGATGATGTGAAAGCAGAAGCAGAAGTTGAGATGAAGTGAAGCGCAGTAAGATATCGAACTCGGGTCGGCTGGCGGTCCATGCACGAGCGCATGTGAATGCAGATCTGTAACACACGGCGACCTCACCTTCTCAATACTCTCATACCACTACAAAACTACCAACGGAACACAGCATGGCCTCTGCTGACCTCATCACCGACCCGCTCCTCCAATCCGTGCTCCACTCCGCCGCCCAAGCACGCCAGCAAAGCCTGACCATTCTCGACCTGATCGACACCTTCCACGCCTCAGACCAAGACCTCACAACCTCGAAACTCGACCTCTCCAAACAGCAAAAACTCCTCAACGCCCACCTCGCTCAGCTCCGCGCACTCAACCGTAAAGCCGTTCTAGGTGTCCGCAGCACCAAGCAAGGGACCGCCGAAGCGCGGAGCGAGATTGACTCACTACACCTTCAACTCCAGAATCTCTACTATGAACAACGGCATCTACGGGGCGAGATCGCGGCGTGCGAGGACTACAAGCATACGTATACGGATATTCCGATGATCACGACAGAGGAGTTTTTGGCGTTACATCCGGAGCACGGGGAGTCGAGTGAGCACGATTTGACGGTCGCGAGGATTGAGGATGAGCACGCTCAGCGGAAGGCACTGGAGGAGCAGAAACAGGCGCTGGTGAAGCGGAAGGAGGCGCTGGGTAAGGTGGTGGGGGTGAAGAAGGATGAGTTGGGCAGGCTGGATGCTGAGATGGAGAAGTGGGTTGCTGGGCAGGAGGGCGTGAAGAAGATCTTTGAGGTTAGGGATGTGAAGATGGCCGAGGATGGGGAGAAGAGTGCTGGTTGAAAGATGTTCTGCTAGTTGACCTTGAGAACTATCATGATCAGAGGCCATATGAGTTCCAACGCCTTTACATAGTCCAGGTGGCGACCCGCCGGCACCCTGCGAACTTATCGCTCGGGCCGGAACATCACAGACTTCGGCTACGGCATAGCTCAGATTCGATATTCGGCCTGCCGATATTTGGACCTCTGGCTCACCAGGTCAGTCTCCAACTCCACACCCAAATTCCTTACCTTGGCTGAAGTTCAAACAAAGACCCGCCTCACCAAACTCAAATCTTACCTCTATTGTCCGCCCGTCTGGATGACCCTGCCATTGGCCCCCCTCCGGACGGAACCGAGTCCATTCTTTGTCCCACCAACAACGATGGGCGATATTCACAAAAGAGGTCTCGAACGCCTCTCGCCATCGTCGCCCAACCCGGCCAGAATCGCTCAGAATCTCTTTCAGACACGCTCGTTCAGCAATATACAAATCCTCAACGCCCTGTAATAACGCTACAGCGCTCGCAAGCATCTTTCATCACCACCAACCATGCTGAAGAACCTCACCATCCTCACCGCCCTCCTGGCAACCAGCCAGGCCGTTCTGGCCGTTCCAGCCAGTCCGGAGCTTTATAAGGAGAAACGTGATGTCGTTGTCGTTACGAAGGTCGAGACGGTGGTCAAGTACGCTCACCCTACTGCCAATGCCAACCCGAACAATGCTCCAGGCTGGTTCAAGAACCCTTTCGGCGGCAACAAGCCAGCTGGTCCACAAAAGGGATATCCGCTGCAGAACAATCCCCACCCAACTCAGGGTGATGGGAAAGACAAACCTAAGCCGAAGCCGGTCAAGCGTCCGATAGACAATATGAATGCACCGGGAGGGTATCAGTCGCCTTCGCCATCTCCAGGCGCCGGCAATGGCAACGGCGGAAACGCCACCCCCAAGCCCTCGCCCTCCTCAAAACCCCAACCCGGCTACCCCAACCCCCCAAAACCAGGCACCTTCAACTACAAAAACACCGTCCTCCACCACCACAACATCCACCGCGCCAACCACTCCGCCCCGGCCCTCACCTGGTCAGCAGACCTCGCCTCCACCGCCGCAAAAATCGCCTCCTCCTGCATCTACGGCCACAACACCGCCGTCGACGGCGGCGGCTACGGACAGAACATCGCCGCTGGCACGCCCCCAAACCATATCAGTGACGTTATCACGAATATGTTCTATAACCACGAGGAACCCTACTATGCCGGAAACTACGGGAAGGCTAAACCTGATATGGCTGATTTTGAGCACTGGGGGCATTTTAGCCAGGTGGTGTGGAAGAAGACGGAGGCTGTGGGGTGTCATACGCAGGATTGCAGTAAGGGGGGCTTGCAGGGGGTGGGGCAGGGGGTCGGGGCGTGGTTTACGGTGTGTAACTATAAGAGTCCCGGGAATTTTGCGGGGCAGTATGGGGAGAATGTTGGGCGGCCGTTGAGGAGGGCGACGGTTTATGGTGTTAGTGGGAAGTAGGGCGGGGGAGGTGGGGGAGGTGGACCGTCTTCTGCATATTCTTTTGCATATGAAAGATCCCATAGTTCATCCCAGTACATTGGGCTCAATTTCCATTTCAGTTTCCTGTGGTGCTTCGCCAGTGCTTCTTCAGCCTATCTCGCTCCTCTGACGCGGGTTATTCGGTACGATAGTCAATTCTTATGGTCGGCTTACAGGTCCCTCTACGACGTCCCGTGTTCTACATGGTGCGGCGACGTTGAGTTGAGTGGATTCAGTGATCGAGTTAGTCTGTTAGGCACTCCCTACATTCTGGAGTCTGTCATATCAAGCTGATTTCTCGCCAACTGGCCCAACTCTTTGACTCGTATTTGTGCTATGAGTCCTTCGTCCATCTTGGACTTCTCTAGGGTGTAGCAACCGATCCTCCTAAACGGACCGCACGGATTGACTGGCTCTACGAGGATGCCCCAGTAGTTCCGGAACGGTGCGGCTTGGCCGTAGTATGAAGGCACGAATATGCCTTCTTCAGGTAGATCGACGCCGACGGCGGTTTGACTTGCGGTCGTCGAGTGAAGTTGTTCTGACCCGAAACCCCGACCTGGATATGGATGTTCTGAGTAGCTCGTTGCGCGCCGGGTGGATATATTTGGTGGTGGTACAGGCGTAGGGGGAGCAAGGACGCCTGGAGCCGCAACGATCCTCTGTGCAGTTAGCTAAAGGGGTCGCTAGTCACGTACTGCAGACTCACATGGACGACTGTGGCCAGCTAGAAGGGTCTAGCCTAGCCGGTCGCCAGGCTTGAGGCCGGGTGCGAGCCTTTCCACCCTAACCACAACCACGAGGGCGCCACGCTGGTTCGTTGCGGCTTGTCTCTACCTTGAGTCCATGCCAGTGGAATGATCAGGTCGCGTTCCCACATGCCGGCTACATACCGTTCATTGTTGAAATCTGCCGAGACGGTCTTTGCTAGGCCAGCAATCGCCGGTAGCCGATCGCTGTCGAGGGAGAGATCTTTCGACGCATGGTCACTGAGCGCACGACTCCATACACTTGCCGCCGTGTCTTGAGCGCGGTTCTCAGCGTCGGTAGATCGCCTCCATATCTTCGGGGGAGCGTGGAAGATGGGTTGCCCGAATGCAGGGGCCTGAGGCGACCTATGTGGGTAAGCTTCGCTAGCGAGCAGACTTCTGCATTCCCACATCACCTGGGCTTTGGCGAAATGCAGGGTCCTTCTTGATAGGAGCCGCTCTTGCTGCACCCACGCTCTTCTGTTCAACGGAGCACTTTCGATGCCTTGGTTCCGAGTTTCGTCCAGCAGGACATGAGTTTCCCTGGGCAGGCCTTCGAAACCGGCTTCGACCATGCAAGGCCTAATGAATTTTGGGTCGGGATCGAAGAAAAGACCGTCGGAGCTGGTTGTGGCAGCGGTGGCCGCTATGGTGAACTCGGCATTAGCATATGTCAGATGCATCTGGCTGGATTCTTGTTGCCAGTCTTGTCGACTGTCCTGCACGATGCATAGTGAGTCGATCCAAATACTAAGTCAGCCCTAGCTTCGCCAAAACCACCAGTGCATCTTGGAAGGTTCGCGGTAGCTCTGCTCGTCTGATGCCTTGCTCAAGGGAGAGCCGGCTTGTGCTTGTGAGCGTCAGTGTCGCCACGCCACCCCAGCGATGGCTTAGCGCAGCATATCGTACTGTTGCATCTATGGGCACCTCGACCACGCGTACCGTCTCGCTGTCTTGCCCGGCATCTGCTAGCATGAGCTCAACCGACCGCCGTGGGTGCCACTGTTCTTCTAGTGCTTCGTGGCACGCGTGGTGCGAGGTGTCACAGATGTGCATCCAGGAGCATATCGTACTCCAAATTGTTGCTGAGTCAGTGCGGGCGTCTAACACCAGCTCTCGAATGCTCCGGTACGTTGCGCCTAGAAGTGCGGAGGCGACCAACGACCAGTGCAACATCACCGAGGATCGTCCGGGTATAGTCACACCAATTCCGAGTAGGTAGGCATAGCCATACGTGCTGGGCGGTTGACGCCGTACCTTATAATTACTCTAAAAAGGAGTCGTGCTTTCTGACAGAGTCATAACTCCCCACGATTGTTGGATTCGTTGTTCAATCTGGGAGCAGATATAGCATCCTGCATCGGCCGAGATTAACAAATGGGCCAGACAATCATGATGAGAATCTCGACAATGTTCCAGCCGCCAGCTTGGTTCTGCTTCTGTTCGGGGTCCTGAACCCATCCGTCAAAGATGGATCGGCACACCTTGCAAAGCATGGTATAGGAATACTAAACGAACGGAGGTGATGTCGCCAATCAAAATCCAGGCCTGCTTCACTGATGGTGGGTTACAGTTATCGGCTTATTATCCCGCAAGCAGTGGAGAGCACATCCATATGGCGGAGCAGGATGAGACGAGAGGTGCATCAAAAAGTGTTCTGAGATCAGAGAAGGATAGAGGTCTGAGGCTAAGTCTCGCTGTAGCTGCGGCTTGCGGAGAGCTGCCTCGGACAGGTCGTAGCTTCGTGATCGTAGTCTCCGGGACTTCCACTTTGCACCAGATGTAGAGCTCAAGTCATGACTGCCGTTGAAAAGAAGAGGTGGTGTAGCGGTTTCGGGCGCTGCTTTAGACTTTCATTTCGTGTCGCGCTAGTCTAATTTGGACGCGTCTTTCACTTCTCAACTACGCTTAACTCAACAGTCGACTCTTGTTCGCCTGACCAGTGAACCATCCTGTCTCGACTGTGAGGTCATGAACATAGCAATAATGTCAACAAGACGTGACAACGACCCAGTTGGCGGAAGTGCCGGCCAGCCACGACCTTCTAGCCACTCCGTGCATGTGCACGCGTGCAAGAAGCGCAATCTTGATTTGACCACTGCCGCAGAGCCTCAGACGAAGCGAGTGAGGTCAGTTGTGAAGCAACTCGCACCGAAAAAACTTCATTGACGTCTTCCCGCAGAATCGACTATTCGCGCGAAATCGTGGTCTTAGTTGGTGAAGCCGAGCAGAGATTCGTTGCTCACGAGAGTGTGCTATGTGCTACCTCGGGATTCTTCCGTGACTCACTTTCGGGCGATTGGCTCGAAGGCAAAGAACGTGTTGTGCGTCTTCCAGAGCAATCTCATGAGGCCTTCAACGTGTACCTCACGTGGCTCTATCGGAACACCATCGATCTACCTGAGTTCCGCGTACCTGAAGAGAGCACACAGCCAAAAGAGCACCTGCAGAGCGAGCTTTTTCTTTCGAAACCAGCACAGGCAGCGAGTGATATGCCTAATCGGAAAGTTGACGATGAAGACGAATCATATAATGATGATGAGGACGAATCAGATGATGACGATGACGATGAATCAGACGACGACGATGACGATGAATCAGACGATGACGTTGAAAGCGATGCCGACGAAGACGAAGACCAGGACAAATTCGACAAGGAATGCGACCGATTTCACCAGCTGCTCAAAAGTTATGTGCTTGGCGATATGCTGCGAGACGATGGCTTCTGCAACGCCTTGATCGATACCTGGATCGATCTGAAACTCGTTAGCGGATGCGAAGTGGACCTGGACTATTTCAATGGCGTTGCCAGTAGTTTACCTCAGTGCTCAAAGCTACGGCCGCTAGCCACGCATTATCTAGCCTACTGCTGCCCTCGGGGATGCTTCAAAACCTGGTCTCCGCATCTCGATCCTGACTACTGGAGACACATCGCGGAGGTCACTGTTGACGAACGGGACACCGCGACTTTCTACAAGCTTCCCACAACTCGCCGCCGATGCACCTATCACGTACACAATAGCAGCGAGGCGTTGACATGCCCCGCGTACCTGCGGGAGATAGGAGTGGTCAACAGATCAGATCGGAAGGGTTGAGGCTCACGACAAGGTGTCAACAGCACTATCGTTGCACTTGAGTATGTGGAGGCATGAGTGGTGTGCATCGGCCAAGACATCGAGGACTGCTGGCTCTGAAACTTACATTCGAGTTTGGGAAGCGGGTGTTATCAAGCGATGCTAATATTTGCTAGAATGGCTTTCGAGTCTGTATTGCTCAACTTCAGCCTCACATAGCGTTTACCAGTCTTCGCGAGAGGGATCATGTACTCCTTCTACTGTAAAGACACATGGATCTTGCCGTCGTGCCACTACTGTACCTGTGGAGTGTAGTTACTCACTGTCTGGCAAGGCTCGGTATCGTAGTCGGACTCGTACGCAGCAACGGGATGCATTGCTCGCAAGTGGTATTGTTTGGGGGGGGGGGCCCAGGCGCCACCGCTGGCGCGGAAGACAGTGGGCGCTGTCGCGCCAAGGTCGAGCCGCTACGCGGTAGCACAGCATACGTGCCCTTTTGGCTTCGCGAAAAGTAGTAACGCCTGTTCAGGAATTTTCCACTGACTGGTTGGTGGCAGGAGGGGAACGTCTTGATTTTATTTAGACATATCTCACACCCGGATCAGCGTCTTGTGCCTATCAAGCGCCACCAGTCATAGCTAGCAACGTCTTCGTGGCTGCTTTCCGACTGCCTCCTGAGTATCTACCCAGACCCGTAATCTACAAATACCTATTCTCCCTCAACCACTGCCTAACATCCTCCCCATCCCGCTCAATCTGCCCCATCTTCGCCACAATCGAATCCTTACTCTGCGCCAAATTCCGATCAAATCCCTTCGTACTCCTCTCCCCATAAAACTTCTCTATATCCCTCAGCTGCTCCTGCTTCGTGAACCCACTCGTCGCCATGCTCACCACACTCCCCAACATCGACAGACTCGGCGGCAGCTTCTCCTTCAACCGGTCCCAGTTCTGCTTCGTCCAAGCCCAGAACGCTTCGATGCCCTCGCGGTGCGTGCGCAGCGCGGCGAGCGGGAGGTAGATGTCCTGGTCCTTGACGTGCTTGCTGAGCGAGTAGTCCATCGTGCGCTGGATGAGCTTGGGGTCCTTGGCGCGGCCGAGGGCGCGGAGGGCGGTGTTGCGCTCGTCGCTGTTCTTGCCGGTTTCGTACTCTGCGAGGACGGCTTCGTATTCCTTTTCGCCGCCGTATTGGAGGACGATGGAGTAGACGCTGGCGCGGAGGTTGGGGTGGAGGGCGGCGCGGTCACCGTTTGTGAACTTCTCGAACATTTCGAAGGCTGCTTTCTTGGTCTTCTCGTCACCGGAGGAGGCCGCGTTGCCGAACATCATTGCCTTGAATTGCTGCTCGATGTGGCCATCGTTCTCTTTGAACGTCCAGCCGAGCTCGTGCGATTTCTTGCTCGCGAGGTCGCGCTGGAAGGCTTTGAGCGCATCCTTCGTCTTCTCGTCCTCGAAAATCCATGTGGAGCGGAGAGCGCCTATACGAGCTGTGATCTCGCTCCAGACAACGAACTCGGACTCCGAATCAAATCCTTTGAGTAGAGACAGGAGACCGGACGACTTCTGGTATCCTGCAGCAGCCAGCGCGCCAGCATCTGCGATCATGCCAGCTCGATCCTCGACCGTCAAAAGACCGGCCTTGGCATTCTCGCCTAGCTTCTGCAGACGCTCTGCGGAGTACGAGGTGCGGTAGATGCCAGAGTGGTCCGCGTTGAGCTTGAAAAAGTCAAGATCTGGGACCTTGAAGTTGCCTTCACGAGCATCGAGGATGGAGTCCTTGTCCACTCCTTTCTCAGTCAGTAAGTTCAGCACGATAGGAAATAGTGTCTTGTCCTCCTCCGGCTTGACATCGGCCGTCCTAAGAAATCGATTCTGCTTGAGGTGGACAGAGCTGTTCTTCTTGTCCTCGGTGACAGTCACAACAGGATAGCCGACATACTTCGTCCAAATGTCCGCAACATGAACGACATCCTTGCCGCTGGCCTCACTAAGAGCAGCCCAGAGATCTTCGGTGGTGGTGTTGCCGTATGCGTGCTTCTTGATGTACTTCCTGATGCCCTCCATGAAGACATCTTCGCCAAGATACTTGGAGATCATGCGGATGACACACGAACCCTTCGAGTAGGAGATGGCATCGAAGATCTGATTGATCTCGTCCGCCTTCTTCACTGGAACTTCCACGGGATGCGAGCTACGAAGGCCGTCAAGTCCAAGTGCGGATTGCAGATTGTCGGTCACATATCCTTCCCACACCTTCCACTCCGGGTAGAATGCGTTGCAAGAGTACCACGACATCCACGTTGCGAAACCCTCGTTCAGCCAAAGACCATCCCAGAAATCCATCGTAACCAGATTACCGAACCACTGATGCGCAAGCTCGTGCTGCACAACCTCCGCAATCCTCTCCTTGGTCGAAGCACTCGCCGTCTTCTCGTCGTACATCAGATCGACAACGCGGTAAGTGACAAGACCCCAGTTCTCCATAGCGCCGGCGGAGAAGTCTGGAATGGCGACCATGTCCATCTTAGGTAGCGGAAACTCGCTTGCGAACTCCTTCTCGTAGAACGCAAGGGTCTTCGCACCAAGCTCAGCCGAGAACTTTCCGTGCTCTGGGTTCTGGTTCGGCGTGCAGTAGACTCGGACAGGCAACCGGAACTCGTTCGTTTCGTAGACCTTGAGCTCGCCGATGATAAAGGCGAGCAGGTAGGTAGACATCAGCGGGCTCTTGTTGAAGGTAACAGCCTTGCGTTTGCCACCTGAGATGTTGGAATCGACATCCTTCTCGCTGGCCACGTCCATGTTGCTCAAGCAGGTCAGGTTGTGGTCGGCGATCAAGGTCACCGTGAAGTTGGCCTTGAGTGCTGGCTCGTCGAAGCAGGGAAAGGCTCGGCGCGCGTCTGTGGGCTCCATCTGGGAGGTGGCCATCCATTTGTCATTGCCAGCCTCGTCCTTGTATGACGATCGGTAGAAGCCAGCCATCTTGTCGTTCAACGTGCCCGTGAACTTATGGTGCAGCTGCACCTTTGAGCCGGCAGGTATGGCCTTGTCCAGCTCGACCTTTGTCGTCTGTGCATCTTCATCGGTGGTGACCTTGGGCGAAGACGCAATGGTCTCCGAGCCCGATGTCACCTTTGTTTCCTTCACGTCGATCTCGAGGGTGTTGAGTGTTATGGACTTGGTGTCCTCGACCACATCCAGGTCTATGGTGACCTCTCCATCGTACTTGAACGTCTCAAAGTTGGGCTCGAGCGTCAGGTGGTAGTGGAGTGGTTTGACGTTCTTGGGGAGGACCTCTCGTCCTTTGGTGATGTCCATGTTGCCCTCCGCCACGTCTGCCTCTTTCCGACACATGGCTCTTCGATGCGAGCAGTGACGCTTGAATGCTGTAGCTGGTCTGAGGGATTGTACTTGTAATGAAGCTTGTTTTGCGACTGTGAAAGACGGTGTCGTGATGTGGATTGGAAGGTGACGCTGTGGTGTGAAGGCAGCAAAGTTTCGATGCGTGGGCTTGGTAGCCTGCTCGAGGATGTGGAGTCGCGGGGAGGCTCTACGCAAAGATGACCCGGAGAGGAAAGAAGTGAAAGGTCTCATCTAATAAAACAGTGAATTGATGTGGCAAGCGGATTTGGCGAAGTGGGCTCTCTCAATGCCACCTCGAAGCTCCAGAACTACCTTCCACTTCGGGGGCCGCATTGACCAGGCACACAGACACTCGGGAAGAACGATCACATGTGAACGGGTTGTCTTATTGTGACCACGTGAGCGGGGTGAATGCTGTATCTGTCCCTCTGTACGTCCTACCGATTGTGACGGTCCCGGTGGTGTGGATCGAGCATCTGCATCTGCAGCTGCAAGGTCCATCGGAGCTCTTCGGCGAGGAAGGGACTCAACATCTGCCAAACTCTTTCACATGCCGCTGTGAGGCCACGTACGCGAACTTCAACATGCCCAACTCTTCCATTCACGCCTCTTGTGACTCCCGTGGGAAGCGACGCGTGAGTGGCATTGCAGTCCAGCATGGTCGCTGATGCACAGCCGCCTGATGTCGAGATTTCTGCCACTTCGAGCCAAGGAGATGACGACGGACTACACGCTGGAACGAGAACCCCAAGACCTTACCACCACGAAGCGGATGCAATATGGCAGGGTGCGAATAGTGGTTCCCGTGCTCTGTCAGGAGCTCGCGGGACGGGGAAGGGCAGCAAGACACCAGATAATTATGACCAGGCCGGACAGCTGAATGATGGGAGCGGACGAGCATCGCCAACATGGAGCGAGAGTGGCACAGAAGCGGACGATGAGCGGCCGAGCTTTGTGAAGGCCCTGCCTGCGCCGCACCTCCGGCCTCGAAAAGGATTGAAGACCGGCGAGCAAAACGAGGATGCACTTCTCACACCATCTCAACTCGATGATGAAGGACGTCGGCTGTCACAAGACTACTTCGGGGACAAGATACAGGGTAAGCGTCTGTTTGAGAAAGAGGACAAGGATGAGCAAGAGAAGCTGTTCCGCAGGAGACTCGCCGAATTCGCCCGAAGAACTTCTGAAGTTGGACTCATGCTGGTCATTGTTTTGTGCGTGCTGTGCGGCGGAGGAGTCTTGGACAAAGTCTACCAATGGCGATGGGAGCTCGTCAGTCAGCTGGCCATTATCATCTCGTTGATCCTCGCCTACCCTGTCAAGTTGTCGATCGTGGACACGCAGTCTCAGGCCCGTAAACTCTGGGAGCGCTTTCGAGTACCAGCTTCATTTGACCCGGCTACTGTGCTTTATCCGCCGCTGCTACCAGTCCTTGTTGCACTTCTGGTGTCTCCCGCCAACCCTGCGGTGATCATCCCGAATATTGTACTTGGACTGGCATCGCTACCTCAACGTTTGTTTCCACGCTCAAGCAGGCTCGGAGGATTCAATACTCTGCACTGGCTCATCTGCATCATCCCGGTGGTCGTTTCAGAGAACACTCTTTGGCCTACGAAGGACTGCCACCGCGAGCCTTACCTACTTCGATGTCCACCTGCGGCAGGTCTCACACCAGAGACGCTGGTCTCGTTGTACCCACTGCACCATGCATTGCTGATACCATTGCACTACCTCACAACTACGAGTCTGTTGATATCAGAACTTCATCTACTGTCTGTGGTTTTGATCAACCTCTTGCTTCTGGCACAATCGCCACAAACGATCATGCTTAAAGCGTGCCTCTGGATCGGAGGCATAACACTATTCGTGTCCTGTGCACCAGTCCTTCAATGGAATGTCACTTTGATAAGAGTCCCGCGATGGAAACTGAGGAGACCTGGCCATACGGCAGAAGAACGCAAGTCGCTTGTTGACTCGGTCTCGGAGCTCATCAACCTGCAGCGAGCGACTGCGGTCTTCACTTCATCAGCCGTCGAAGACAGCGATGCTGATGAGGACGAACCTGCTACCTCGATCAAGCAGCAGCAAGCATTCTCGAAACCAAAGCTCACTATGTCTAACTTGAAAAGGATTGCTACTCTCGACGACACTGTGCCTAGATCAGCCATTGATCCAGCTCCCGCGATGAATGGAGCCCTTCCGGAATTTCTCTCGCCTATTAACCGACTTCGAAGGAACACCTTGCCACCACGAGAAGCTCCGGCCCTGTCTGAAAGGCAGCAGAGTAACAGTCGGCAGCAGAGGTCAACGTACCTTCCATGGTACCTGCACCTGACTTCCGCTCAAGTTCAGCGAAGGAAATGGTTATACATGGCCTACATCTACGTCGTCATGGCCGTGATCATCCTCTTTCTCGTCCGCAACTACGTCCAGGAGAAAGCACTCGACGGCCAGGAGCCCATCAGCTGGGCCATCACATATATCATAGGACAGCTTCAGCCCTTCCGAAATCTCCTGAGCTCACTCGGTATGAGCAAGTGGATTTCTCTCCCACCCGTACCCGCAAACTGGCGCGGTATACACATCACCTTCCCACTGGACATCCCTGCCATGCGCTCAACTCTCGGCGCAGCCAACGTACGCATCCTCCTGATCGGCTACTGGGGCGTCGTCCTCCTCGCCGGCTTACTCGCAGTCTTCAGCCTCACCTCCCTCGTCGAAGTCGACACCCGCCGCAAAGTCTTCCACGGCGTCATGGTCGCGATGATGCTGCCAGCTACCTTCGTCGATCCGTGTGCGTGCGCGCTTGCTCTCACACTTATTTTGGCCGTCTTTCTTCTTCTGGAGATCATTCGAGCTGGGCAGGTACAACCGCTCGGAAACGCGATCAGTCGGTTCGTCGCTCCGTACGTTGATGGAAGAGACTTGCGCGGACCCGTGGTCGTGAGCCACTTTTTCCTGCTCATCGGGTGTGCGGTACCCATGTGGTTCTCGCTCGCTTCGATCGAGCGTGCAGGTTACCCACCGTGGTCCGGTTGGGAGCTGGATGAGGATAGGAGGGAAGTCGCCATGATCGCCGGCGTCGTCTGTGTCGGTATGGGCGACGCGGCAGCCAGTCTCATCGGCAGAAGATACGGACGACGGAAGTGGGTATGGGTCGGCGGTAAAAGTCTAGAGGGTAGCGCAGCTTTCGCGGTAGCTGTTACGATCGGTCTGCTGGCGGCAAAGGCATGGCTGGTGTTTGGTGGGTGGAGTGATAATAATGGATCTGTTGCTGGGCATTCGGGACGACTGGGTGGGATACAGTGTGGTATCGCTTGGACTGTCACGCTCGCGAAGGCGGTCTTCTGTGCTTGCGGCGCCAGCTTCATGGAAGCGGTGCTTACTGGGGCCAATGACAATGTCGTTGTGCCGGTTGCGCTCTGGCTTTTGGTCAAGGGTGCGAGGGTGTAGGATCGGCAAGATCGTGGACCGTCGGACACCAAGGCCAATCACGTTCTCTCTGTAGACCCAGGGTCTGCGGATCGCAGGATTTGACAGACGTGTGAGCATTCAATACCGTCTAGGTGAATGGAAGTCGACATTCGCTATGAAATAATGCTCAGCAGAAGACATGACTGCTGGATCTGACGAGTGACCAAATAGAAAGACCAACGCCAGCTGAGAAATACAATGGATTACAAACACTTCTGACCTCCACTTCAGTTCGAGATGACCACGGCCTTCTTCGACCACTCTTCTGTTTCTGCCGCCTTGACCAGAAACTCCGCAACACTGGCCCTCGTGATCCCTGAGAATAATCCAGCGGCTTTCCCGGTCTCGCCTAGGTCACGAACCGGCGCTGCAGCGCCTTCCTTCAGGATGACCGGGCGAACGAGCGTCCACGAAAGTGTATCGTTGGCCCGTACATCCGCATCTGTGGCGTTGTGGTCCTCGGTTTGATAGCTCATGTTTGTGTGACTGAACAGCAGCTTGAGCATCCAGGGTGATGGGTTCCAAGAACTGCCGACGCCCCAGGCTGACATGATCACAATCCGCTTGACTCTGTATTCCGCCATGACGGCTGTGGTATTGCGCACACAGTCTCGAATGAACATGGGTGGTGCCAGGGGTTTGGCGAACGGGCTGTCGGACACTCGGGTCGCGTTGAGGGCGACGACTGTAACGTCTGGAGGGGTCGCGGTTGTGGAAAAGGCTCTCTCGATGTCGCCCTTTTGTAATGGTGTGCCTTCAACGACGGTGAGGCCATTTCGGGGTTTCATTGAACTCGATTTCCGCACCAGAGCCGTAACTTGGTGCCCTCGCTTCAAGGCATCCTCCACCACGAGCTGGCCGGTACGACCGCTGGCTCCGAGGACGAGGCATCGCATGATGGTTGCTGGGTTTCCCGGGTTTCTCTGAAGCGTTTTAGGTCCTCAATAGCTGGTTGTCCAATTGAGTTTTTTCCAAGTTTCGATGGAAGAGAAAGATGGCTGATGCTGTCCGAACGTGATGGTTCAAGGCTGTTGTCGGCTGTATATCTCTAAGTTCAGTCGATGTGTTTGTGAAGGGCTATAGAGTATCATGCTGGTTGTGGACGATGCCACCGTCTTATATGTAGAACACTGAAATTGCGTCTCGTATGGCACAGCAATGGCGATGACGGGATAGCCTCGTTCTGTGGCCCAGATGCGGTCGGGAGCAAAATCGCTGACTATACAGCTCGGCGATAAAATACCGCCTCGGCCGAAGGATTGAGTGCTTCAAAAGCCCTATATGGCGCTTCAGCACCATGCCAGCCTTCGTGATTTCGTCTACAAGCATTTGATCGTATTGAATTATCTCACACTCGTTGTGCATCCATCTCGTTTACTGCACCGTTTTGGAAGGAGACTGGATGTTGAGTGTTGGAATGCCTATACCACCAAACATTATCCTTACAGCGAGGGAGATTCGAGAAACGTTTCGTTCGTCTCTTCCTTTTGCTCGAGTCCTTAGATCGCCCTGCCGCGGCTGTTAAACTGTTTCGACCATTGGACAGCCAGAACAATAAAGCTTTTTGGGCTGTCCGAGCTGTTATTGGCATCGTCATCGCCCTGCCACGTGCGCCGCGTGAGCACGGCAAGGTTCTCCGCAAGTTGCGTTCGCTTACTCAATTTTGGAAAGCGAATTGCCGATCACGAATTTATAGTTCAGCGAAGGATCGCACTGATCCTTCTAATAATACTCCTGCCATGATTCTTCTTCTCTCCCTCCTTCACGCGGGGAGCAAGGCTACGGAAGCAGATCTGACGGCCAACGGAAACGATGCTGCGTCTGCGGGCTTGAGTTCTCCTGCGGATATTCCAGCTCACTTCGATACCGACTACCTGGTTCTGAGCAGGCCGACCGCCTGGACTGTGGACAAGGCAAACTGTGCAAATCCGCCAGTGCAGAATCGACGGTCACATCACGATTTTGATCTGGGCCGGAGCCCGTTGGGCTAGATCACTACCTTTTGCGCGGCACCATGTCCGACCTATCGAGCAGCACCTCCTCTTCCAGGGCCGATTGGGCATCTCCTGGCGCTGGAATCACTGGAGGTTACGATGGGAATTCCGTATCACTGAAGATCATCATAGTCTTCTTCGCCGGTCTTGCGATGTACAACAGTGTCGAGCTGGTCGCTATAATTCTATTTACCTTCAAAAAGTACCAAGGGCTATACTTTTGGTCCCTCCTCTTGTCCTCGATCGGAATCCTGCCATATGCCCTCGGGTTCTTACTCAAGTACATGAGCGTTACGACAGGAAACGCACGCTGGGGGGCGATATTCTTGCTGACGATTGGCTGGTACCCCATGATCACTGGACAAGCTCTCGTTCTGTGGTCCCGCCTGCATCTACTACTGCAAGGCAGTCGTGGTGACAAAATAATGAAGTATGTCGGAACGACTTCAGCTCGATAATGTTCAGGAGCACTGCTGACTATGCAGATACACGAAATGGATGATCATCATCAACGCCATCGTGCTACACATACCAACGACGGTTCTCACTTGGGGCTCAAATGGAGACCCTGGTTCTGCGGCTACAGACATATTTGTATATGGTGAGTTGCTGATGTGAGGATGACGATGGCTGGCTGCATGATCGCCACTGAAGGGGCTGGCTGGCCATGATATCGGTGCCAAGGTCTTCATTAGCTAATCTGCCTTGCAGGCTATAACATTATGGAGAAGATACAGATGGTCGGCTTCTTCTGCCAGGAGATAGTTTTGTCGTCCATCTATATCATCGAAACGGCACGGATCTTGCGCGAGTCCTTGCAACCTGGCACCCGAAGGACACTGCAGCAGCTGGTGCTGATCAATGGTGTGATCATCGTGATGTAAGTCAGATTAGTGCGTAGGAGGGGCCCTCGAAGACGGGATCACGCCTCATGCGACATCATGAAGCCCTGTGAGCTCGATCAGGAGTCCAAGACGTTCGCTGACTCCTCATCTCCAGGGACCTTGGACTGTTGGGCCTCGAAGCAGCCAGTTTGTATATCCTCGAAACCTTGACGAAAGGCGTCATATACTCGATCAAGCTGAAATTGGAATTCGCCATCCTCGGAAAATTGGTCAAATTCGTTGGCGGCCAAGCAGTTGACGATACGAGGAAGGCTTCCGTTGGATTCGTTCCAGCAGATCGCAACTCCACATCAATCGACAATAACATGAACATCAGCGAGTTCGTGGACCTGAATCGGGTTACGACAGATGTCTCGTACCCATCTCAAACGTCTGATTCCCTGCCATCAAGAAGGAAAAGCGCACGCCAGGTAGGGAGGGATTTCGAGTACGAATTTGCGCGGTTCGAACACCTCGAGGCCGTCACAACTCTGGACGACGAAATCAGCTCAAGCACTCCGAGCTCAAAAGCAGCTAACGAACATGTGTGAATGACTTGCAACTCATCCAATGTTTCAAGATCTTTTCGATGGAACCCGTGCGCGACCTGCCTCAGCTGAGCGATGAACGTTCACAATGCCAAGAGACTGCAGGTGTTGATGTACTGGAATTTTTCAGGATGCTGCACCAAGTTGCACGCTCGCCTACGGTACTCCAGCAGCTCCTGGTGTGTCTTGCAGCACTCCCGTGGTATCATTTGGGGAACCAAACTCTGTGCCCCCAGGACAAACATCGCGCGCAATCGCTCGCCACATCTCGACCTGGCCGGCCAAGAGCGGATGCGGATCGGGTCTCAACCACCCCAAGGTCGCTGCACCGTGTACCCAGGGCTTGCCTACGGCAGAGAAGTGCAGAACCGCAATGCTGTCATGCAAGCGGTAGAGCTCTTTGGTGATAGGGTGGTTTGCAGGAAAACGTGGGCTTGGTGACGAGACTGCAAAAGCCGCAGGAGCGTCCTCTCCGGCCTGTGGCGAACCACTACTGGAGGGTAGCACGGCGACCGTTGTCGACGTGCTCAGCAACGCGGCGGTGCTGGGAACGAGGCTCTCGATCGGTTCGGGATTCGTACTTTCGACATCGACCCCAGCTTCCAGAGGCTGGACTTGTCGCTTGTCCTGGAAGCCGCCCTGTGGTGGCGCGATCAATGGTCTGTGCAGGCTTCCCGGCGACTTGACAAGCCTGTTCAGTGCATCCACAGTCTCCATGTTGATTGTGCTCTCCGTATGGAAGATATTAGGCAAATTCCAGTCCTCCCAGTGAGAATTCAGAGTTACGTATGTGCCTGAAGAATATCAGCACCAGGAAGCAAAACCCGCCGGGACTAGAAAGACAGTCCTTCATCGACATACCGCTGAGCATCATGACCGTATCACCCAGCAAGTCGTTGATCAGGTCCATATCAAACTTGTTGTACTCGACTGCGGCTACGGCACTTTGCACGCTGTGCCATAGCCGGTCCGACAACTTTATCATCATGAAGGTACTTGCCAAGAAATCCTTACCCAGCCAATATGCTCTTGGTGCGGCCAGATCGACCTCCGGCAGGCCCTCGAACTTTGGTTCATAACGAGAACCTGTCAGCGAATGTCTCGTAATTCTCAGGGGGCGTTCTGCTCATCGGTGGACATACCAACGCGTCCATGCTCTTCATGATCAACTGATCTGAATCCAGGACGAGCACGCGCTCTAGGCCGGGCGCAAGTACATGCATTTTGAACGCAAGCAACTTCAACAAACAGTCCTTGTAGTATCCTGCCGCGCCTTGTGCCAATGGGGGTGGGTCTTGGACGTGGACGACCGCATTGGCCTGCCGTAGACCTTCGAGATAGGCACGGCTCACGTCAGAAGACACGAGGACGTGGATCGCTAGGGACGAGTTCAGTGTCTGCAAGCGTTGAATGTTGACCAAAACCGAGCAAGCGTATTGGTCAGAGGTGGCGTAGAAGACATAGGCGAATCTTGGGTCGATTTCGGGAGCACTGAGCTCGACTGCACTTGTAGTAGCTCTATCCGTAGCTACAGCCTCGGATAATGCATGCTAGAGGCGTTGGTTGTAGCGGACAAGGCGCCCAATTCTGGCTTCGAGGTCAGCAGGATGGCGTGTTGGTACAGCAGAGTCCAACGTAGTCCACGCGTGGAAAGCCGAGATGAGAAATAGAATCGACACCACACATCCTGCCAAAATTTTGAACATTGCGGACTGAGGGTTGATGGTCTACCTCAGTGCTCGCCCTCCAAAGTAGGGCTATCAGCAAACGCGCCTTGCGCGCCTGCATTCCAATGGCCATGCTACAATCCATTGCCGTAAAATACAGTCACGGTATCGCGAGAGCTAGGTCCTCAATCGGCTGCTTCTTTTAGATACTTCCTACCAGATCCTTGATCGTGAGAATAGTTATCGATCTCGGATCATCGGATGTCATTGGTAGTTGAGAGGATACATGCGGAGTATCAATGTTCTCCTCGAAGCTGAAAGCTGCGTTGTCGACGGCCACTGTGAGAGCCCAACTGTCAGTAGCGAAGCGAGGACGGCCGGCCAAGGTTGGTTCCAGCCAGCCAGCCAGTTCTTGAAAGTCAATCCCCATACGAGCTGCGCTATTTGAAGACCTCCAGCGTCGACGTCTTCCTGACGCGGCCGGCATCAGTGACGCGGCCTGCGTCAGATTAGTCTACTGATACGGATAAAGTTGCGCATCCCAATCGTTCGAGAGACCGCCATTATTATTAGTTAGTGCGGTAATTCTTGGTAGTGCAAGTGGATCTCAGGCAGCAGAATTCTTTTCTCTGCGTGTGGACGAAGGATCGTTTGTCGCACCAGATTGAGAGAAGCGGCGCTACTGCACGACAAGCCATAGATCCTTGCTTTGGGGGCAGTGCTTCTGAGCGCTCATTCGCGACACGTGATGCTAAGCCTGCTAAGCATTGGCGAAACGATTGTCCGAAGGCCTAATCTACACTTTTGAGTGCGGCCGGCCCTACTAGCAACCCTACAAATCTTCCACGCAAGCTTCTGCGGGTCGAACGAGGCTCAGGCGGCACGCAAGTAATTTGGAGCCTGACCATCTAAACGACGATACTGACCGCATCACTCTCCGGATAGCGTGCCGTGCACCAATGGGTGATTACACCCGGAGCTTTGTTGTTTGTCACGCTTTGCTGCTGATGGCTGTGAGTGGCATTCTGCACAACCTTCCAAGTTTTATGACGTTGCGCCGCTGGCGATGCGGCGATGCGGCGAGCACTGCAGGTGACCGCTGTACAGGAAGAGGCTGTGTCCACTGTGTCGTTTCAACGACCATCCTCTTGGCCTTCTCGTATTCGTCGTCTCTGCAATCGCGTCCGATCGTTAGTAAGTTTGCGGTACATCCAGGCGCCAACTTAAGGCTATTTCGCTCAATTTCTACCCCATGGTGGCACAGTGCGCACATGTTGTCCCCTTGCGTTTAAGCTTAAACTTGCACCTCGTGAATCTTGTGTTCCAACAACCCTTTCTGCGACATTGAACGAACGTCAGATAGTCACAAGGCTCGTGGGCCATGTTTGAACGAAGCAGACCAACGGTTCGTAGATACCGTGTCATTGAACGACATTGTGCTAATTAGAACCAGCCAGAGGCGTCAAGGACATCGGCGACACACTCGCGCGACTCCAACTCCGAGACCAACGAGAAGAATGGGAACAACTCTGGGAAGAGAAGTCATGTCCGGAAGTTCATCATCATCGCCATAATGTAGGTCATATCCCACCAGCGGTCTATCGCTACACAGTCTCGGCACATCGCTTAACTTGCGCAGATGTGTGGTACTGGTTGCCCTCGCACTCGGGCTGGGCCTGGGTCTGGGATTGAAGCATCACGATGGACCTCCGCAACAATACAGCCACAAAGGGCCTAATGTGGTCCTCGTGATGGCTGATGATCAGGGTGAACGATGGAACATCCAGCCTAGCGAGTTTGTGAGCTGACTTGTCTAAGATATGCTTCTGGAGTCAATGTCCGTCATGCCGAAAGTCCAAGAGCTCATCGCTCAACAGGGTGTATTCTATCAAAAGCACTTTTGCACGGTGGCCTGGTGCTGCCCTTCTCGGGTCAACTTCCTGACGGGCCGCGCTGCTCACAACACGAATGTGACCTCAGGATCGCTTCCCTTCGGAGGTTGGCGCAAGTTCCTCGACGAGGGTCTCAACGTGAGTACCTCAACTAGGAGACATCGATCTGCTCACGACCGTGGATCGTCTTGCTGACGAGTCTTGCTTTCTTTCCCAGGACAAGTACCTCCCAGTCTGGCTCAACAACATAGGGATACGAACATACTACGTAGGGAAGCTCTTGAACGGGTTCAAGAAACAGAATCTGGCGGGATCGACATATCCCAAAGGATGGACTAATAGCAGCTTGCTGATCGACCCTTGGACGTAAGTGCAAGGGAATCACCAGCCATATGAATACTCTGTGCTGACATCAGCAGCTACTTCTACTATGGCTCGAGGTGGACCAACGATGGTGATGGTACTTACGACACATTCGTGAGTGCTGACTGAAGCTTTGGCTTGTCTGAGAAGGCGCTGATATCTCTCTCCCCCTTCAGCCCGATACACATACCACCGACGTTACCCAGTCGAAAGCGCTAGACATGCTTGACGAAGCAGCCAATTCTGGAGACCAGTTCTTCATGATGGTCGCACCAGGTAAGCTCCACCTTCTGGAGCCTTTTTAGTCTGCACAGAATGTTGACAGCCCATAGTCGCACCTCACCAAGATCTCAGTCATGGTGTGAAGCCGCCTCCGGTGCCTGCGAAGTACAAGGGAAAGTTCGACGGGCGGAAGGTCCCACGCACGGAGAACTTCAACCCTGACGTTGCAAGGTATGTCTACTTGTATTGATCCTGATATTTTACGTTATCTAGATGTTGATGGTCTCTGTAGCGGAGCTTCCTGGGTGAAGAACCTGCCCAAGCTCTCCGCAAAGAAACTGGAAGTTGGGGACAAGACCTTCCAGGATCGTCTCGGCAACATCGCTGCTATCGATGACATGGTTGGAGAGCTGATCCAAAAGCTCGACGATCACGGTATCTTGAACAATACGTTTGTCGTGTATACTTCAGACAATGGTACGTTCCACCACAAACGCTAATGGATAAGTGGCCGGGCTATACTGACTCACCTTACCAGGTTTCCATATCGGCAACCACCGACTCAAACCCGGCAAGCGATGCCCATACGAAGAGGATATCAACATCCCACTACTCATCCGAGGTCCGAATGTGGCCAAGGGCATGAACTCCACGATCACAAACAGCCACACCGACATGGCTCCCACCATCTTGCAGATGCTCGGCGTACCGCTCCAGGACGATTTTGATGGAGCTCCCATTGCGTACACCGCAGAAGAGCTGCGCGGTTCAAACAAATCCGAGCTGGTCAACGTCGAGTTCTGGAACGCCGTAGCTACCCCCATCGGTGTCGCCGCTCATGAGTACTACAACAATACTTATAAGGCACTACGACTGATGAGCGACGATAACAGCTTCTTCTACAGCACGTGGTGTAATGGCGAGAGGGAGTTCTACGACATGAAGACCGACGCGCAGCAGATGCATAATCGGCTCGCGGAGCATCCGACTGGACGCTCCATTGAATACTACAACCGGACGGAGCAAGAGTTATTCAATCGCCTCGACGCTCTCTTGATGGTAACGAAGAGCTGCAAGATGGACTCATGTCGAGACCCGTGGATGACATTGTTCCCGGGTGGAGAGGTGACTGATATTCAGACTGCGATGAACACGACCTACGATACGTTCTTTGAGAACCAGCCCAAGATCAGCTTCTCGTCATGTGTGAAAGGTCATGTGGTTTCGCAGGAAGGGCCGCAGGAAGTCATGGCGTTTAAGTAATGTGGTCGTGGTGGGAAGGCCTTGCCATCGAGTGCTTACGGCGTTGAACTTGGGCAAGCGAGGCGTTATGGGAATCGGGGCTGCGTGTACATACTTGTCTGATCGTATACCCAGCCTGACGAATATGATACCCACGTTTTTGCGAGAACCAAAATCCATTGAAACCGAATCTGGAGAATTTCTGGCGACAGGAAACACTGGGTGGAAAGAGAGTGATGTACCAACTGAGTATCAAGATACCTTACGCAACGAGGCAATGTTAGCTCGTCTAGCACTGCCGGCTACTGCAGCCAAGGAAGCATTACTCCTACGTGATCATTCGAATGAGCACACGACTATGCCTTCATCAAGTCAGGTGTGCGCCAGGTTCTAGCAATGAGTATTGCAACATCCATCATGAAACGCACCAATGAGGCACCACGTAGCGTTCCCTAGTAACCAGACAGTTCTCATGCGCTCGCACTGCTAACTCGTGACTTTAGATTTCGACGTTCATCTTAGAGTTTCTGCCTCGAACGCCCCGTTCTGCCTTCATTTTGGTGGCGGTGTCTGCTGGCGGAATAGGAAGACCGACATTTCCACCGACCCAACGTTGAACCCTCCACCTCGAGGCCAACGAGGAGCCTGACGAATGACGATCTTCTGCAGCAGCTGAGCAGCTGTCATCAAGGTCGTGGGCAGCACGTGAGATCGGCCGATCGTCACCCACGAAAGCTCGCAAAGGTTCTGAAGGATTTGCGGGATGATGGGGAACGCTGCCGCCCACACACTGCACGACCCCAGATCCTACGACGCCTCTGACGCGAAAGGACGGCACGAGATCACTGTTTCTTGCAACTGTTGTGATATCTGCGGGGCGTTATTGGTGAATCAGCGAAGGAAGATGGCCCCCAACCGCAGGGAGATCCGACAACGAGTCCGAAATGAATTCCGTCTCTCATATTCTGTCGATCCGGCAGCGGCGCCGAGTCTGCGAAGCCACTCACAACATGCATTTCTGGTAACGAGAAGAGTCCAAGAACGCTTGGCCGGCTGCGCAGGCCGAGTTGTGGATGCTTGAGAGCCACCCGGGTCACCCAGGGCACCTAATAAGGAGTATGGTAAGCAGCATTAAGAGGTTCCAAGGAGGCTTGCGGTGGATTTCAGCCAAGATCGTGATCCTATCGAAACGTCATATTGCAGGAGCCGACGGTGGGTTAGTTTATTAGTCGCGGTCTGGCAGGATCCTTCCGACGTATAACACTCGGACCTTCCTCGATCATTTCAGCCAATTGTGTTTCCATTCTTGTTACTTCGGTGCGGTTTGCAAGGACATATAAACATCGTCTGGCGACATCACTATTGATCCGTGTGCATTCATCCCCACATTCCCCCGTTTGAACCTCACAGAAAGAATGTCGGGCAACCCGGAGCCGCAAGAGCCCATGCGCGAGGAGCACGAAAAGTTGGAAAGTAATGGCGATGACATCTCCGATGATAAAGAAGACGACGGGGATCGCGCCGGCTCGATGGCGATCCCATTGGACAAGCACGAGAAGGTCAAGGAAAGGCTGGGCAACGACGACAAGTACGAGATCACTGAGGAGGACTGTTACGATGAACTGGGCTTCAGCTGGCCGTCGTGGAAGAAGTGGTATGTCCTGTCGGTGATCTTCATCGTGCAGGTCTCCATGAACTTCAACACCTCGCTGTACTCGAACGGAATCGGCGGCATCAGCGAAGAGTTCCACGTCAGCGAACAAGCTGCACGGTGCGGCGCCATGATCTTCCTCGTTACTTACGCCTTCGGGTGTGAACTTTGGGCCCCTTGGTCTGAGGAGTTTGGACGCTGGCCAATTCTTCAGCTCTCGCTCCTCTTCGTCAACATATTTCAATTGCCAGTAGCATTGGCTCCCAACTTTGCGTCCATCATGGTTGGTCGTGCGCTCGGCGGTCTTAGTACGGCTGGTGGTTCGGTGACTCTGGGCATGGTGGCCGATCTGTGGGAATCTGACAACCAACAGTACGCTGTTGCTTTCGTCGTCTTTAGCAGCGTCGGCGGCAGTATCCTGGGACCCATTGTGGGAGGATTCGCCGAGCAATACCTGAGCTGGAGGTGAGCTTCTTCTGTTCCTCAGTCGTGGATCAGAATACTAACGCGCATCGCAGATGGTGTATCTGGATCCAGCTCATCTTTGGAGGCGCCACTCAAATTCTTCACTTCTTCACTGTTCCGGAAACACGTACCACGATCATGATGAATCGCATTGCGAAGAAGCGGAGAAAGGAGGGCAACCCCAACATCTGGGGACCGGACGAGCTTGTGCCTTTCAAAGAACGTTTCTCTGTGCGAGAGGTTCTCATCACTTGGGTCCGACCGTTCCGCATGTTCCTAACAGAGCCGATTGTACTGGTCCTGTCACTTCTTTCTGGATTCTCGGACGCCCTCATCTTCATGTTCATCCAGTCCTTCGTGCTTGTGTACGGGCAATGGAACTTCGACCCAGTTCAAGTCGGACTGTCCTTCATCTCCATCGGCATCGGATATGTCATTGCGTGGGCTCTCTTCATTCCAGCGTTCCGACGCAACAAGAAACAGAGAGAGAACAACCCCGGTGACGAGAAGGCTCAGTACGAGTCGCGACTGTGGTTCTTACTCTTCACCGCGCCTTGCCTGCCAATTGGGCTGATCGGATTCGCATGGACAATACAGGGCCCTCCATTACCTTGGGTCGCCTCTATGATCTTCGCAGCCATCGTTGGTATTGCCAACTACGCGATCTACATGGCGACGATCGATTACATGATCACTGCTTACGGGCCATACTCCGCGTCCGCTACCGGAGGCAACGGCTGGGCTCGCGACTTCCTGGCAGGCGTTCTCACGGTTCCAGCAACGCCTTATTTCCAAAACATCGGCAAGAAGGGAGGCAACAACCTGGAGTACGCTTGCACGATCCTCGCCTGCATTTCGTTCGTCCTCGTTATGGCTGTGTACGTGATCTACTGGTATGGACCGACTCTCCGCAAGCGCTCGCCGTTCGCTCAACAATTGGCGTCTGCTCGATCGGAAGTAGGAGGCCGGCGTGTTAGTGTTCTGCCGAATGTCTATGGCTCTCGACGTGCCAGTAAGTCATGCTATGGTCAGCATTGTCCTCCGTATGTTTGCTAACCCAGTGGCCAGGTGTTGTATCAGGACGAGCGGGCAGCGTTGGCGAGCAGCGACCGGGTGTCGCGGGTCAAGGCCGCGCATACAGCCAACAGAACCGCTTCCTCGGTGAGAAGAGGACTCCGAGAGGCACTCCTCACGGCAGCAGAGCAGCGAGTCCTGCTAGGGTGTAGGACTCCTGGTCGGTCATTGACTTTTCGGAGGTGCAGCTTGGGTAGGTAATGTCGCTAGTGTATTGGCCAGAGAGAAGTATATCCGGACTCGCGAAATCACTAGTCTAGTAGCTACGCATCTGAATCATTTGCGTCCCAAATACCGACCTCGCCTTGTGTTCCTGAATTGTAAGCCCAGTACCACCGCCACCACCTGGGTCGATAATGTACAATTGATTGTCCTCGCATACCAGACTGTGTCGCGCAAACTAGAAGCATTCTTGTGCATGGGTGTCCTGACCTCGCGTAGGTTCATGGGGCTAAATCCACGGACTTCAGCTCGTCAATTCCAACACATTCACATTTCCAACCTTCCCCTCCCTTAGCAAAAAGATCAACGTGCAACGAAGACAGCTTGACATCTCAAGTACGCCGCCATCATGTCCGGGCTCTGGACGAACAGCACTCTTCAGTTCTGGACCGCACTCACGGGTACTCTGTTTTCACTCTACGCTGTCACCAATACGGCCAGGTTCGCATGGAACTTCGTCCGACCCTCTCGCCTCCATCAGTATCGGCACGCTGACTCCGGCTCATGGGCCCTGGTGACCGGAGCAAGCGACGGCATTGGTTTTGGCTTCGTTCAAGAGCTTCTGGCCCAAGGTTTCAACGTCCTCCTTCACGGACGTAACCGCACGAAGCTCGAAGGACTTCAATCGGATCTCCAAAAGGAGTTCTCGGATCAGAAGATCGATATTGTGGTCGCAGATGCTTCACAGTACGACGATAGCTACAAAGCCATCACGGAGAAGGTCAGAACTCTGCCTGGCAAACTGACGGTGCTGGTGAACAATGTTGGTGGCATTCACACGACTCCTACGTATTTACCGCACCAAGATGTTCCGCACGACGATATTGACGCTTGCATCAACGTGAATCTGAGATTTGCTACGCATCTGATCAAGGATCTTATACCGGTTTTGAGAAGCAAGGGGCCAGCATTACTGGCGAACATCGGCTCTGTTGGTGGTATTATGGGTATGTCCCAGATGCGGAGATTTACCACGACACAGACACTGCTGATTCCATATCAGGAGTTCCGTACATCACCACTTACTGTGGGACCAAGGCGTACATGCATGTCCTCACCGAATCGCTGAAAAACGAGACGGTGGCCGAGGGCATCGACAGTATCGATATGGTCGCATTTTTGGTTGGAAATGTGTCGTCACACAGTATGTCACATTACCATGCCGCATGAGTCCAATCGGGGCATTGCGGCTAACAAATGCTCTAAGCCAATACCTTCGATATGCCCTTGACGATTACCTCCCGTCAGTGTGCAGCTTCATGCTTGGCCAAGGCAGGAAAGAATAGCGAGGCGTTGGTCTGGGGCCACTGGAAGTTTGTAATCGCGGTAAGTGAAACCTTTCTAATGTCCAAGATAGCGCTGACTTCTCCACCTTTATGTGCTTAGGCTTATTTCACGATGATGCTGCCTAAGATGACGGCGAGGAGGTTGCTAGGGAGCGAGATGAGGAAGCGAGTTGAGGCCGAGAAGAAATCGGGCTGATAAGATCATGTGGTGCTCTGATATCGCATACGTGTGAATCGTCCGCCTCGCGGTGGTGCAATGTTAAGGAGTGGATTCTTGGGCTGCATGCCTTATAATTAGCAGTGCCGCTGGGTTTTGTTGTGCGGCAGCTGCCGGTGGAATATTCCTGGCTGTTCACATAATTGAGCGAAGTAGAATTCGTTGACTCCTTTACTCATGGCGAGCGGAATCTTTCGCAGATGGTAGAACAAGGCAGCAACGCCCGCTTATGGACGGTAGACAGCAGTCGAATAGGGCTTGCCCTCCCTTGTCACGCTCTGCTGTCGTCGGCGTTAGCATCTGGCTGATATGCATAGCAGAACCTGAGGTCGCGGGCCACGTAAGCTCCGTGGGAGGATGCTTCTGAGTGGTCTTACAGCCCTCAGGTCACGTCTTTGCTTTGGGAATCATGCCCTCTTTGCAGACGGTTCCGAATACCTGATTTAGTGCTAGGGCAGATACTTGCGTACTTCAATCGCCATAACCGTCCATACGTGATGTATAAAGACCGCGCAGCCGCTGAAGCTCTCCGAATCTCTCTCCACCCTCGAACATCTTCCAGCGGTGGTGCTCTCCCGCTCCTGGAAAACATATGTTTGCTATCCTGCCTTCGTTTATCTTACTGACATATTCGACACATAGCAAGCGATCCACAACAGGGCGACAGCGATGTTCACTGATCTTACATCGCCCACCACGGCAGTTCCTACCAACCACCATGACGCGAAGTTATGTCGAAAGTGCTTGGCGTTTGCCTGTCCGGCTGTGGCTCGTGAGCAACATAACGCAGTCATTCTTCCTTGTTGCAAAGAGTCTGCCTGGCTGGCTGCCACTTTCCGTCCGGCGTTCCGTGGTACTTTGAGGATCCCCTTCATCTCCCGAGCGGAGCCTTGCGGCTGAGGCCCGAATCCTCAATCCTGTCAAAGAAACTCTGTTTCAACCACGTTCACAGGACCTCACTCCAACATGCTGGATGTACCCGAATCCTTCGAAGGACAGCATATCATCCTAAACCCTGGACGCCTGGCCAGTCGCTCCTGCGCGGTGCGAGAGCAGGGCTTCGCCTGTAGATCAAGCCTTTCACCGGCATCCCGGCGGAAATTACTGATACCAAAAATGGAAGCAACGGCGGCGTTTCTGGGTTGACTGCGGGGGACATCTTGGCCTTGCTGCTCTTGGAGTCTTGGCTCTCTCCTGACTGTGCTGAGTTGGTGGTGGCTGCGGCGCCTCTATCTTTGCTGCCCGCACAACTATGCCAAAATGGCTCTCCATTATTGTTGATGCAGGGGGTCAGCCCACACCTCAAATAATTCAGAAAGCCTGACTGGCGTCGGTGCCGGCTTGGCAGCTGGCAGTACGAGCAAACAGGGGAGTGCACAGTACTGCAACCCAAAGACGGCACCCCACGGTAAGGCCTGCGACGAGCCGGTAAGGCAGTGGCTTGATATGCCCTCTGACGCCTCAGCCTTTCCTTATCGCTTGACTTTTCTCTTTCAACGTCTGTCTTTTACTTGTGTCTCTCAACTACCACCCCTCCTTCCTCACCAGCGCTGAGGAGCAACCTCCGCTCGGATCCACTCTTTCAGTATGCCTTGGACATTACCTCTAGGCGCGATCAATGCGCTCGCGCAGTTCAACCCACGATATATCCCTAGCGACAACCACTTTCAGTACACGACAGACTCATATTCAGAGCTATGGCCATGGAGGTCGTACCGGACGTCCCCTCATATGCCCCCACACATGAACATCACACGATACGACGACAATCTGGCGGATGGTTATATCTTCCTTACACCATACGACGATAAGGTGAAGGATGGCGTGCACGAGGAGGGAACTGGCTTTGTGATGACCACGGAGGGTGACCTTGTCTTCACCCCACCATCGAGCTTCGACGGCTTCTGCGAGGATTGGTTGTCAGGCATGACAGACTTCAGGAAACAGGAGTATCGAGGGAAGAAATATCTGACGTACTGGAATGGCTGCAATACACATGGCGCGCATTGGGGACACAGATGGGGGAGGGTGACGTTCATCGATCAGGACTACAACAACTTCACGATCAACCCTGACCTGAAGATCAATTCCCTCGACGATGCAAATGAAGGCCAGATCGATGTCCACGAACACCACATGACGGACGATGATACCATGGTGGTCTCGTCGTATAATAACACACCTTACGATTTGAGCCCACTCGGCGGGCCTCGCGACTCCTGGGTGGTAGACAGCTGCTTCTTCGAGGTCGACATTGCAACCGAGGAGGTGCTATTCGAATGGTGTGCCCTCAACCACGTACCGCTCAAGAACTCGCGACTGATGTCGCACAATCCTCACGGCACGAAGAACAACCCATACGACTGGTTCCACATCAACGCCGTTCAAAAGATCGGCAAGAACTATTTGATCAGCTCGCGACACCACTTTGCAGCGTACATGATTAGCGGCGAAGATGGTAGTGTTCTATGGAGGCTTGACGGCGAGGACGGAGGCGATTTTGGTTCCATTCCTGCCAACTTCCGGCTTCAGCACCACGTTCGGGCACAGAACATCTCCGATGATGGCCTGACGATCACGATGTTCAACAACCACGGGAGGCGGCCCACACTGGCGCTCGGATTCTGGCTACCGCTTCCTCCAGATCCGAAGAACCCGCCCGTCTTGGTCAGAAGACTTGAGGTGCGGGACGATCCAGTTCACGCTGCAACCCAGGGCTCGTTCCAGATGGATATCGGCAAAGGCCACGCTTTTGTTGGTTACGGCAAAGTCCCGCTAGCCCGCGAATTCGGCCCCGTGAAACCCGGCGAGGTCAATGCAAAACTCCTTTGGGAAGGCAGATTCGGCTACAACGGCGCGGCTATGTCCTATCGTGGCTACAAGATGCCATGGCACGCAACGCCCAAAGACTGGGACCCGGTAATCCTGGTCGAGAAGACGCGGCTGCAGAGGAAGGGCTACTTGAAGGTTTTCGTCAGCTGGAACGGCGCGACGGACGTTGGCGCGTATGCTGTCTTTGCTGGTGATGACGAGGCGAGCATGCAATCGGTCGGGGTTGTGAAGAAGAAGGGCTTCGAGACGGTGTTTCACGTGGAGAATGCGACGTGCGTGCAGCTTGGTGCGATCCGCGACGGCAAGATCATTCGTGGCTCGAATTTGGCATGCGTCAATCCTGATGATGCGTTCCACAGCGAGATTGAAGATGCTAGCACGGAGCAAGATCAGCTAGAGAACTTTGATCTACAGGCCGGCGCAGAGGACAAGCACAACGCCACCATGATGTCGGAAGTGGACGAGCTGCAAGCCGAGAAGGAGCAGCTTGAAGCTGAGAAGCATCAACTGGAGGCGGAGACGGAGAAGCTGGAAGCGGAAACGAAGAAGCTAGAGGCAGAGACGGATGAGCTGCAAGCCCACATGAACGAGTTAGAGGACGAGTTGCAGGCAGGGGCCTGGACCTCCTACCGACTATTCGCTGAGGTGGCTTGCGGCGTCGTCGCCATTGTGGCCGTCACATGGGCATACATCCTCTGGCGTGAACGACGGCAGGCGAATTTCCAGGAAGACAAGTACGAGCCTTCTAGCTTTGGGCTGGGCGGGTTTGGCTTGCGAGTCAAGAAGCAACGCACACCATCCATCTGGGTTCACCACGCTTCGGTCGACGAGGCGCAGATGAAGGGTGTGGGCGATGAGGACGACGACGACGGACCAGGCTCAGGGGCTACAACATCACGAACGCCTTTCCTAAGGCAGGTTACCGACCGATGATATTGATCTTGATGTGGTTGTTTTAGCTTTCGAGTCTTGATTAGCGTGCTGTTGCTTTAGAGCATTGTTTGATATACCCAGAGCTAGCTACATGTATTGCTGCTTCAGCATTTCGAAGAGATTTCTGACCCTTCCAAACATAGGCAATATGTGTGGCACCGAACCATAATGGGTACATCAAGTATCGCCCATATGTTATGGTAGTGTCTTCGGAAACACAGTACTCTGATTCGACTGTCCTCTGTGCAGCATTTTCCCCTGGGTCAATGGCACCATGTGCTTTGCGCAGGTAGATTGTTTGCCTGAAGTCCTCCGTGAGGAACCTGGCGACAACTCGGTGCAGCTGGTCGGGCGTGAAGCTGATCAGGATGGATATCGCAAGGAGTTGCTGCTCGACTGATCGGCCACAAATACTGCATCATAGCACAGAGGGGTGCCAGCCAACATCGTCGCCGTAATGTGGACCGCTCGTCTGATGAATGTTGATCTTGTTTCATGTTGGGTACTCAGGCCCCATCGTTCTTAGACCTCCGCTTAAGCAGTTTGTCGATTACCACGTCGTGGAGCAAGTATCGAAATCAGGGCGGCCGCTCGAAGGTGTCCCGGCGGAAGTCGAACCATGCTCTCCATTGACGGTAACATATGATAATCAGTACCAGGACCAGATACTGCAAACACGCCGACGCCATGCTGTTTCTTACTCAGGAAAATGAAAAGTTGGTAGATGTGAACAAAACGATGAGCTGCATTTACTATTGTTCGTGCTGGAGCCGAGCAGCCGGATCTCACATTCCTTGGGGGAGAACAATGGAACACCGTGATGTCAGGCTTATGTTCGAACTCCTGAATGTCTGCCGGCGTGTCTATCAGCAGCTTTTTCTCCTGCTCCTGCTCCTCGGAGACTTCGAGTAAGGCAATTTGTTGAACTGAACGTGTTCAGCTTAAATCAAGCCCCATGATCGGATCGCATTTGCCAGACCCATATGACCTTGATCCTGCGACTCGGCATGAAGTCATGCTGCTTGCAGACATGCTGTCGTATGGTCGTGCCGGGATTCACCATCGCCATGCTCGACACGGACCTGAAAATAAATCCATAAACAATGTTGTGTGGTATCGTGTGCAGATTCTCAACAGTCTCAACTCGCCCGTACAGCCAATCCAACACTCCCCGTCTCAAACACCTCCACCAACCCCCCTCCCACGCACTCCTCCAACACCCACCGAAACTCCAAGCCCCAGAACTCCCTCCACTTCCTCGTCTTCCCGGGCATCACACCACCCCACTCCCCCCTCGCCCGCTTCGCCCGACTCGTAGCATCGTTCAGAATATTCCCATCCCACTTCTCCCTCAACATCTCAATCGTCGCCTCCTTATGCCTTGGCGAGAGTTGCTTGAGCAGCGCGAGGAGGTGCAGGCGAGCGGACGTCAGGAGCTTGAGATACGCGCCTGTGCTGGGTAAGGAGAAGGTCATGGTCTGCATGTTATGCTGGAACTTTGTACCCGGCGCGGGGCGGCTGGCGGAGGTGGCGAGGGTGCTGCCGCCGCCCCCGCTGGAGTGGATGGCGTCTGTGCCTCCTACGGCGGCGAGAGTGCCGGTGGCGGATTTAAAGCCGGATTGGGAGAGTGTGGATAGTGAGGACAAGCCGGGGCGAGCGAAAGAGTCGTTGATGTTTGAGGATAAGGCGCTCGTGGAGATGAGGTAGCCTGCTTGTACTAGCGATCGCACCTCGTCGTTCGAGAGCGAGGTTGTTGGCGCGACGCTGGAGTTTGGGTGAGCGTCCATGAGAGCGAGACATTTGTCTTTGAGCTCTTCGTCGAGGTTCCTGCTCTCGCGGACGTTCGTCTTCCAGTCCTCGGCTAGCACAACGCCCTCACCGACCGCTGCGCCGCCCTTGCCGCGACCAGGTACGATGACTTTCCTCACTGCGCCTCGAGCAATCAAGCGGGCCAGCTCGCGCTCGGTCTCTGTGCTGCTGGCGCTCAAGGCGTGTATGTGCGCCACGCTCACAATACGAGGCAGATTCTGTCTAAATCGGAGGACCTCGCCTATCCGCTCGCTGCCCATGCCAGCCGCCTGTTCAGGCACATCAGTCTACATATGGGCGTGGATGTAGCGGACGAGTGTATTGACATCTTGGGCGACACCTCGAGGTGCTAATGACGGGACAAGACCGGTATCGTCGAGTTTATCTTCGGTTGCTGTCGCCTGTGCTCCACCGCTCTTGCTAGAGCTGCTTCGCCTGAGAGCTTTAAGAGGGGATGGAGCCTCTCGCTTGCGTGCGAATGGGCTGGGTGTCTTAGGCATCGTTGCTGTATACAACCTGGCCGTCTCAGCCTTTGCCAGTGTATATACGTCTTGCTCTTCCTCCTCCGACCTCCAGATATGGCCTTGGGTGTCGAGTCATCGTCCACCGAGCAATTTTGATGTTCAGACTGTCCTATGAGTGGCTACTCGAGCATTATTGCCGTGGATGTGACCACTAGTACGTTCAGGTGAGAAGTTCACTTTCGAAGAGCGACTACCTACTCCGAGGCCTGCGAGGACCCTTGCAACAAGCTTGGGCCTTGACAGCAGCTCAATCGAGGACAGCAAGATGGAGTTGCCTCTTCTGACCCGCATCCTCACATGAACACCTCCTCCTTCTTGACCCGAGCCTCGTACACGTTCAAAAGAAGAAGCATACACATCACCTCGTTTCGTCCCGTCTTCACCCACAGATACAGCAACATGGCGAACAAGGCATCGTTGAAGCGGGCAGAGGACTTTATTGATTTCCTCAATGCTTCTCCCACTGGTATGATCTTGGGCACATTTCGTGCTAGACTGACCATTATACAGCGTTCCATGCGGTCCACTCAGCGAAGCTACGTCTCGAGAAAGCCGGCTTCAAGCAGATCAAAGTACATATTTACCCAATCCTCCCAATATCACGAATGCTTACACGAATGCCAGGAACGAGACCCCTGGTCCACCCACCTCCAACCCGGCGGCAAATACTACCTCACCCGCAACGCCAGCACCATCGTCGCCTTCGCCATCGGCTCAGCATGGAAACCAGGCAACCCCGTAGCCATGGTGGGTGCTCACACCGACTCGTGCTGTCTACGCCTCAAGCCCGTTTCAAAACGCACCGCCGATGGTTTCATGCAAGTCGGTGTGGAGACGTACGGCGGCGGATTGTGGCACACCTGGTTTGACCGAGATCTGTCGATTGCGGGACGGGTGATGGTGAAGGGCAAGGACGACAGCATGGAGATGAGGTTGGTGAGGGTGAAGAAGCCGATCATGAGGATACCGAATCTAGCTGTGCACTTTGGCGGGAGTGTGCCGTTTGAGTTCAACAAAGAGGCGCAGCTGTTCCCGATTACAGGGCTGGTGAGTGCAGAGCTGAACCGGATGGGCAAGACCGCAGAAGAGGTGAAGAAGGAGGAAGCGGAGAGGAGTTCGGACGGTGGATACGAACCATTCAAAACGCCAACGCAACGACACCACCCCTACCTCATCGAAGTGATCGCCAAAGAAGCAGAGTGCAAACCAGACGACATCCTCGACTTCGAGCTAGTCCTCTACGACACCCAAGCCTCGTGTATCGGCGGCCTAAACGACGAATTCATTTTCTCCGCCCGCCTGGACAACCTCGGAATGACCTACTGCGCCGTCGAAGGCCTCATCCAATCCCTCTCCTCCCCTTCCGCTCTCAAATCCGATTCCACGATCCGCCTCATAGCCTGCTTCGACCACGAAGAAATCGGCTCAAGCTCCGCTCAAGGTGCTGACAGCAATATGCTCCCTTCTGTCCTCAGGCGGTTATCTTGCATCCAGTCCTCTACTACGCCCTCCACCTCCAGCGACTCCTCATACGACCGCGTCAATAGTAGCGAAGACACCAGCACAGCCTACGAACAAACCCTTGCCACTAGCTTTCTAGTATCGGCCGACATGGCCCACTCCGTTAACCCAAACTACAGCGCCAAGTACGAGCCCGAACACAAACCCGAGATGAACGCCGGCACCGTAATCAAAGTCAACGCCAACGTCCGCTACGCCACCAACGCCCCCGGCATCGTGCTACTCGAGGAGTGCGCGCGCCGGGCGAAAGCTGCGTCGTATCAACCGCCTAGCACGAAGTCTGAGAAGTCGAGTGGCAAGGGCGTCCCCCTCCAGCTCTTCGTCGTCCGCAACGACAGCCCCTGCGGCAGCACGATCGGCCCCATGCTCTCGGCGGCTCTGGGCACGAGGACGATCGATGTGGGGAATGCGCAGTTGGCGATGCATTCGATTCGGGAGACGAGCGGGTGCTATGATGTGGAGTATGGGGTGAATTTGTTCGATAGCTTTTTTGAGCATTATGGGGAACTCGAGGCGAAGGTGCTTGTGGATTGACTGCATGGTGATGTTGGGGAGGTGGGGAGAGAAGCGAAGCTGTAGGTTGGGCGCGGTGGTTGTGGTAGCATTGCGTTGTAGCCTGCCCACGAGATGGGCTCTCCGAAAAGTAATGCTCTTCGGAGCTGCTAAATGAATCATAACAATTACACGAATCGCATGGCCTTGCGCCGGCTGACGGTACGGCATATTCAAATTTCTGCCCTATCAACTTTCAATGGTAGGATAGTGGCCTGCCATGGTTTCAACGAGTAGCGGGGAATCAGGTAAGTTACACTGAACCAATATTCGATTAAGCACAGAACAGTGGGCTAACGAGATGTGCAGGGTTCGACTCTAGAGAGGGAGCCTGAGAAAGGGCTACCACACGAGGAAGGCAGTAAGTAGGTATGTTACCCAATGCCGATACGGCGAGGTAGTAAGTTGAGCCCACGGTTGTGTTTCATTGAAGACGGATAGGAAGCTAATGAGGTGTTTAGGTGAGGATGGGTACTGATATTGGGCTCCTTCGGGTCTTGGGATGGGGACGATTTATGGTCAGTGTCTGTATAAGGTAGACAGAGATAGAGGTCTGGCAGATATGAGGCACCAAGGCTACACACCCGATTTTTCGTTAACTGAAATCGGGTGTGCGGGAGAACCTGAGCTAGCTCCCGCGTTTCGTGGACCAATAAGCAGCTCGAAATCAGATAAGGCATCAAGGCTGCACCCCCGCTAGTGCCCGAATTTGAGCACCCAGTGATAGGCTTTGTAGCGATGATTGGCTCGGAATCATCCGCCGCTAGCTCATGTGCATTTCCTGCACTTTTTGTAATCCGCTCTTGCTTTCGCGGAGAGGCGGCGCTTCCTGAAATATCGACCACCTCGACTTCGAAAGTTGACCTTTTCCGCTGCCAACTCTGCCAGTCGGTGCTGGACGTTCCCCACGTTCTCAAGCCGGGCGATGTCACTACAGCTCGTGATCACTGCTGGCTCAAAAGTTCGTGTCTTGGAGAACAGGCACCTGCATGCTGAAATGCTGTAGGCTGCTGCAAGTGGCTAAAGTCGAAACACTGCGTCCCGTGTCACGACTAATACACATCTAGTGCATTGAACGAGAGATATGTACGAGCATATGAGATGGCAAGCAGATGAATTATTGTTGCAGTCTCTGGTTTTTCATTCGCGATCTCTCGTGTCCCATCATTTCTACGGAGTAGCGCGCTCGAACAGCTCTCAAGCAGACCGCCTCTGGAGAGCTGTACAGCATGGAAGCCGCAGATGAGACGCTAGACCTCTTGATCGTCGGTGCAGGTCAGTACTTCACGCTTCCTCGTCCAGCTCTCCAAGCTCAACTGGGCACTAGGTCTCTATGGAACATACGCCGCCAACACCTACCTTCAGCTACACCCAACAGCCAATATCAAGGTTCTCGATGCCGATGCTGATGCAGGCGGTGTTTGGAGCCGTGGTCGTCTTTATCCGAAGTTCTGGTCGCAGACGGGAGCACGTCTGAGCGGGTTCCCGGATGTACCATTTAAAGTTGCAGAGGATGCTCCACGGTATCACGACCTCTTCGAGGCGAAGCATCTCACCTCGTACCTCGAAGACTACGTAAGCATTCATGAGTACGAGGGCGCGAGCCTAAGAGAGCGGTTTGTGTTCAACTGCTGGGTGACCAAGATTAGGAAGGATGACGATGACGATGTCTGGAGAATCAAGGCGAAGTTGGGGGGCCGAGATGTTAGCTACACAGCGAGCAAGCTCATCATCGCTACCGGCCAAAATTCTATACCACACATTCCGCGATTACCTGGCCAAGAGAGCTTCAAAGGTCCGATCATCCATCAGAAGGACTTTGGCAGATCAAAGATCTTCACCCCAGACGAAGAGAACGCGGACGACCACACCAACGCAACTATCCTCGGCGGCTCCAAATCAGCATCTGACATCGCATATGCTGCAGCTACGGACACCACTTCTCCACGAAAAGTCAACTGGATCATCCGCACCACCGGGTGAGTTTCTGATGGGTAGAAGGGAAACCGTTGACATATGTCTGCGGGTGACTCGTGTCTAATATATTGCTGACCCTTTTACCCTTGGGTTCTTAGCGCAGGACCTCTCATCCTGTCGAAAGCACAAGGCTTCGGCAAGTACAAATCCCTTCCGGAGCTTGGGTCCATCCGTGCCATTGCGAGCCTCAGCTCAGCGAATCCATTTTTGCCGGACAGCTGGTGGAGCTACTTTCTGCACAGAACGCCGGTTGGAGAGTGGCTGCTCAACCAGATCTGGAGCAAGAACGAGAAGGAGAGTAAGGCGATCGCAAATTATCATGTAAGTCAGACTGGTGGGTGGTGGGACTTTCCGAAACAGCACAAGATGCGTCCTCTCAAACCACATCTGGGTCCGTGCGATGCTCTGGAAGCCTGTGGAAGTAGACGACAGCTCCGAGATACTTGCTAACTTTTCTATCCGTCGCTCCAGGGGCGAGAAGGAGCACTTCCTGGATTCGAGAAGTTGGAGACCGAGACCAAGATGCGATGGCGAAGTGGTAGCATCGGTCTGCTGCAGAGTGATAATTTCTGGGATGTCATTGCTAAGAATGTCCAAGTCTACCGCGGAGAAGTCGTCAACTTGGAGGAGGATGTAGTTGTGTTGGATGACGGAAGGACGGTGAGGACTGACATGCTACTCTGTGCCACTGGATGGAGACAGGAGTACTCGAGCTTCGATGCGCATGAAGCTGCGCGCCTCGGTCTGCCCATTAGTCTAAACGAGAAGGATATCGTGGCGGAGATGCGGCAACATTGGTCGAAGCTGGAAGACGACGCTGACCGGAAAGTCCTGCAACGATGGCCTTACCTGAAACAAACCGAAGGCTTCCATAAACACACTGTCGATTCCACCTCATACAAGCTATACAACCTCACCGTCCCGCCCAACGACCAGTCCATCGCCTTTCTCGGAGTCCAGCTGGTCCCAAACAGTTACCACGCTGCCGGAGTCCAGACACTTTACGCCATTGCAGTGCTAGATGGTGCCATCGAGCTGCCTTCAATTGCCAAGATGGAAGAAGAGATCGCCTTCATGAACCGCTGGTGTCCACGGCGATACCCTCTCGGTGGATGGAAGGGTAACGTGCTCGATTACGAGATGGTGAGCTTCACAGACTACCTGTTGGAGCAGCTGGGATTGAGCAGTCATAAGAAGCAGAGTTGGTGGGGAGATCTGACGGATCCGTGTTTGGCTGCTGATTACGCTGGGTTGGTTGACGAGTATTGGAAGAAGTATGTCAGGGTCGGGTCTTGATAGGGTCAAGGTCGGGTCTTGATAAGGGCCAAGGTCGGGTCTTGATAGGCAGTCGGATCAGCATAGACTATCGACCAACAAGATGCTCTCCGACTTCTGTTGAGGCTGCAACCTGGCACATATGGCTGTACAGTAGAGCAACAGGTTGTTCATCTCGAGGAGAGCGTCGTTTCTTCCTCCAGGTCAATAACGAGAAGCTTTCTTCAGTCGGAAACGGATAGTAGGACCGCAAGTAGGACAGTAGCATTGGAGCTATCTTATTCTATCGAGAACCATCATCAACTCTGCTTCTGCTGCTCCCAAGCCGCCATTTCTAACGCACAAGGATCACCCTCATCGCCGACAAAGTGAATCGTAAACTTCTTGTTTATAATAAAAAGGAAAGTCACATCAGATTCCTTCGTTGCGCCATGGTACATAACTCCTCCCTCCGGAAACCACACCCAGCTGCCCGGTCCCTACTGCCCTTGATGTGTGTCGAGGATGCCTTCGAGGACGTAGAAGCCGTGGCCGCAGAAGTGCGAGTGCCATGGATTCGTGAAGCCGGCGCGGTAGACCATCTTGAACACCCACATGCCCGTCTCGGCGTCGTCGAGGAGCTTTTGGTGCTCGAGTTTGGCGTTGATGTAGGGGACTGGGAGGAGGTCCCATGGGGCTTTGTTGGTGTCGACGACGGTTAGGTTGACGGGTTTGGCTGGGGCCATGATGTTTGCTGTTGGCGTCGATGCTGATGTTTGTTTCAATGAACGTCCTGGGAGTGTCGGTTGATGGCAGAAGCTGTCGGACTTGGATTTCTTCGGTCAGACTCGATGGCTTTCGTATAACAAGATTCGGTCAGACGGAAGTGGATTATGGTTTTGATCTGTGATCGATATCGTCTGTAGCTGAGCAGAGCAAGAGCGTCTGACAATGTCACCAAAATATTGCCAGAGAATGATACGAGTCTTGAGATGTTGTGTGGAGGAGTAGCAAGTTGTTATCGACGTCGTCGTCGCAAAGATGCTGTAGGTGCTGAACCCCTCTCGACTTGTTCCCCTCCTGCATATCTCAACCTTACCGTGAGGTTGCCGCCGGCTATACAAGTGAAGCTATCCTAAGCCGGACATCGCTGTAGGTGTCTGAAGAAGAATTCGGCGCTGCTTCTGTTAGTCACGAAATCGGGCTTGCCACCGAACTATCCACGATAACTTACCGCTGCTGCGGTTCGTGGCACCCTTCACCAGCGATCTGTCGGGTCGATCACGCAAAGTCGTACAAGGCTTGCAGCAATCGGCGGTTGCGATGAGGTCGAGTAAGGACCGTCCGGCTACCTGCAGATGCCAGCAATCGCTCGGCGATCTCTTGTGCCATCGTAGCATGGAATGGCAGGATGGCAGGAGTAAGCAACAGTATTCCCTACCAGGTGAGCCAGGTTGGACTCTCGGCTAGCATTTTTGGCTTTACTTGCTTACTGTTAGATGGTATACAATCAGCAAGGACCTGGCTGGAGGAGCTTTCGGTCCGCAGTGGCCGCCAAATAGAAGAGTGAGAAAGGAACCCGGCACAGCATCACACATCAAGCGGCGCTCTTGGACCTTGAGCTGCACAATAGCAAGTCCGAGATAATCGCTACTTCTACTCATCGTTCTAGGCCCCGAAGCTCTCTTGTCGCGTGGTGACCACGAGACGATGCTGATTACCTTGCCCTGGACTTTAAGCTGGATTGTGAGCGCGGGAAGTACAACGTAGACTTGGGCCGGCGAGTCACAGCTCGCGGAAGCGTGTGGTAATCAGGTCTCCAAGCAATAATGGCGATTTTGAGGCCGTGTATGACTCCATCACGGCACCGTCTTCGTGCTTGAGCAGGAGAATGTCGCGACTTTGCCAGTGAACGAGCAGCCTGTATCATAGATTGTAAACAAGCGGCCTTCGTCATATAGCTGTCGCTGAAATGGTTCCGAATCGTATCTCTCGTGGCACTGTACATGTACATGGTGAGATAGTGTAGTTGCATCGCGTCCTTCGACGAAGGTCCTATCGCAAAGTCTTATCGCTTTTGGTGCTGTCCGAATGCGGCAGGGATTTGCGGGTCGGAGCTCTGGCGTTAAGGTAACGCTCAAGGCACGACGATCACCGCAGCATACACTCCAGTTGCCTGAGACACCACGCCGCGCCCCAACACAACACCTCCTCCTCTCCTCTTTACTTCTTCTTATCTGGCATTGCTTCCCAGAGCTGTCATTAATCCCTCCTTGCCACAGCCGCTCATTGTCACCGCACAGACCTATCGCATCGCATCATCATCGAGCTCGTGACTCGAACGGCCCTAAGACCGCACCTCACGTCCTACTGTCTCTTCGGCCTCGCGCACCCGCGCTAAACAGACATACACCTGACTGGACCACATACCGGACACGTGCACCGCTCAGTCATCGCGCCTCACCCGGAAGGCAACATTCACCACTATACACTGGAAGCCAGGACTCGAGCTACCGCCAGCCAACCAAAAGACCAGAGCCTTGCCGTTCATGCCAGCCACCTTCGCGTCGAGTCCTGTTGACGCCGACTAGTGAGACTGGAGGACAGAGTAACTAACAAGCTCTGATACACATAGATTCGCCCCGCCATCATGGCGACTCCACGCCCGGCACCACCGCCATCAAAGGCCATCAAGGCTCCTCAACCCGACCGCGAGCCAAACGACTTCATTGGCGAGTTCGAACGCGGAAAAGAGATTGGGAGAGGAAGCTTTGCCAACGTATACCTGGCCAAGCATCGCAAGAAGAAATCATACGCCGCAGTCAAGGTTGTCATCATGGCGCGGATTCACGGTCGTCTCAAGGTCGGACTCGACTCAGAGATCGCAATACTTCGAGCCATGAACCACCCACACGTCGTTGCACTGTTCGCGACTCAGAAGACACCGATGTACTACTATATCGTCATGGAGTACTGCCAACTGTCTGACCTCTCGCAATTCTGCAAGAAGCGCCACCAGATCGCCAACTACCCGGAGACTGCCGACATCTTCAAGAGGTATCCAAATCCTGAGTATGGTGGTTTGAATGAGGTGCTCTGCCGCCATTTCTTCAAGCAGCTCGCCAGCGCGCTCGAGTACCTCCGACTCTGCCAGTTCGTCCACCGAGACATCAAACCTCAAAATCTGCTATTGACGCCAGCACCCGTCGACCTACGTAGGCGTACGTCAGACGAGCTTCCGTTGACCGCCAGTGACCACGGCCTTGACCCGATGGTGGGGGTGCAGAGCCTTCCCATGCTCAAGCTTGCAGACTTCGGCTTCGCTCGTGAACTGGAAGGTCAACAAATGGCAGAAACTTTGTGCGGCTCACCACTCTACATGGCCCCTGAAATACTGCACTATGAGAAGTATGATAGTAGGTCAGATTTGTGGTCAGCCGGAGTTGTTCTGTACGAATTGATGGTCGGGAGAGCCCCCTTCCGCGCACCGAATCACATCGAACTCCTTAAGAAGATTGAGAAGGCGAACGACGAGATACCTTTCGATCCCAGACTCAGCATCGGAAGAGATATGAAAGGGCTGCTCCGTGGCTTGCTGAAGAAGAGTCCGCTTGATCGTTACAGCTACGCCGACATGGTTGCTGATCCTGTGGTTTCTGGAGACATCCCTGGACTGACTCGCGAGGACAAGCCACTCCTCAGATACCGGAGCGGACCGCCGTCGGATGATACTGGTGTTGCGAAAATGGTCGTCGACGAAGATTCAAACCCCACACAAGCACCGGAGCAAGTTGTCCAGCCACGCAAATCCCAAGAAAGCGTTGCAGGTCCATCATCCAGGAAGTCGTCCGACCAAGAGCTCAAGACGCGGCCCCAGAACGCTGTGCGCCGTCAATCGTCAAGCGGCAGCCAGGGCAAAGAGGAGGCTGCTCCAGAAATGCAGAGGCATCTAAGCCAGCGTGAGCAGCCAAAGCAGCGTAGGCCCAGCATTGTCTCTCACGCTACTGCACCAGCTCGCCAAGACCTACTTGCTGGAACTGTTGCCACTCAGCCGTCTGCGCCTAGGATGGAGCGTCGACCAAGCCGTACCTCGCCCCTCGCCGGACCACCAATGGTACGCGAACCCTCAGCGGTAGAAGTGCAGAAGGCCACGGAGAAGCGTGCATCGCGGGAAGCTCGGGAGCGCACAGCTCAAGACATGGCATTCGAGAAGGAGTATGTGATGGTGGAGAAGCGTGCAGTAGAGATCAACGCGTTTGCCGACGAACTGGAAGCAAAGCGGGGCTCCACAGGACCGGCCATGGAGAGACGTGCCACCACCCAAGGACGGCCAGGCCCTGTTGCAGGTGTCGAGCCGTCAAGTCCATCTCGTGCGATGCAGATGGTCTCAACACGTCCACAAGGCACGCATCAACGTGGCAACTCCTTCGAGCGTCGATATGGACCAGGCCCGCAATCCGCCACGACACTGATATCGAAAGCCATCACCGCCGCCAATGTTCGTCTATTCGGTGTACTGGGCACATCACCGCCGTTCAGCAAGGGCGCATCACCACCTGGTGGATACTCTGCCTTCCCTACGTATCCAACTCCTCAAGGTGCGCTGTTATTGACTGAAGGCGGCGATGGCAAGACTCCCATGGATGAGGACACTAAGATTGTTCGCACCATGGAAGATGCAGCGCATCGGAGCGACGTGATATTCGGCTTCGCGGAGGTCAAGTACAGGCAGCTGGTACCGGCCACGCCGTCCACAGCGCCTGATGCTTTGGGTATTCAGCAGATCGGTGCTCAGGAGAAGCCAATGACCGCTTCTGGCGAAGACGAAGATAAGGACATGACGAACATCGCGGTCGTTGGGGTGGCGGAGGAGGCGCTGGTCCTATACGTGAAGACGCTGGCTGTTCTCGCAAAGACTATCAATCTTGCGGCTTACTGGTGGAACAAGCAGGCCCGCGTTGAGACCGGCTCGAATGAGCCAGCATCTCGGCCAACGTCTACAACGACTGCTGAAGTCGGCAAACGCATGAACAACGTTGTGCAATGGGCCAGGGGTCGCTTCAATGAGTGCTTGGAGAAGTCGGAAGTGGTTGGTCGCAGGCTGCAAACGGCGCAGAGAGAGCTTCCAGCGGAACATCCTGGACATCCCAACAACCAGTCTGCGGCCTCTAATAGTGCCAGCGGCGCGATCACCACTTCTGCCGAACACATCCATATCACCACCGGCATCACCGCTGAGAAGCTGATGTTCGATCGTGCCGTCGAGATGAGTCGTGCCGCGGCGCTCGCCGAGCTGGTGGGCGAGAACTTGAACGACTGCGAGCTCGGCTACGTCACAGCGATAATGTTGCTTGAGGCGGTACTGGAGAGTGACGATGAGCCGCTGATGCGCAAGCCTAGCGCGAAGAAGGACAAGGCCGCCGATGAGGCTATCGCTGGCATGGAGACCGAGGATCGTCAGACTGTGGTCAGGCGTGAGTTGCCATCTTCTTCACTCGGGATATTATGCTAACGTTATCTCCTTTAGTCATCGAAGGAGCGAGATCACGCCTCTCGTCTCTTCGCAAGAAGATACAACACGCGCAACAGGCGGCAAAGCGTTCTTCGCAGTCTGGCAGTGGCCACGCGACTCCGAAGCCAGCTTCCAACACTTCTCCAGCTGCCATACCCATCATCACCGGCACTCCACCGCAGTGATTCTCCGGACCGCACCGTGCTTTTATTGAACGAGATTGACTTTTGCGCGGAGTTTGTGGATACTTGATCATCCGATACAGGCCAGCGTTTTCCTGGGATATACGGGTTGCATGCGGCGTTCTCGGCTGGCATGCCGGCATAACGTTGACAATGATGCATGAAGACCTACGTGCGATACGATACGAATCTGGGCGTTTTGAAGAATGAACAATGGGACAGGATGACTTGTGGGGATTGGCGTTTTATTAAGACTGGGACAGGATCTGGGCGACAGACACGGCGCATCAGGACACCTGAACACTATTGCGCATTATGGTCCTACTGAAGCTGCTAGATGCAGCGTTCTTATCATGACGCATGACGGCGCATCGGGAAGACACTGCGCAGGCCATCAGCGTTTATGGAGGTGATCACATTGTCTGCACGGCGTTGCATGAACAGTACCAGATACCACGAGCATGATTTTAGCAGACTGTGGCCAAAGGTCGTCAGAATAGCCTTGGTATGAAACGTCTTGAAACTTGTAGCCTTTGTGGCAGCTTTGGTTCTTCTCTCTTCGCGGAAGCGACTATAGCCGCGAACCTACCGATGTTCTCGGCAGTCTGATGAGTGTCTAGCTACCTGTAGGGAGCTGAGCAGCCACCACACACCATCCTCTCGGATGGATCGCACCACATGCTTCCAGGCCGCGTGCACGGCTGATCTCGACCCCAAACCCCAGAAATGAGCCAATACTGGGGAACAAGAACTGCCGGCCGACGAAACGAGCCAGGATACTCTGCAAGCGACACCTTGCGGTTTCTCTTTCCCGCAACAACCATCCATCAACGATAGATTGCTTTCAAAGTTGAGAGAGCGACTAGCATCTCCATTGGCCATCGCCGACAGCATGGCCGTTGCGTGAACCTTATGACTGGTCGTCCGCGATGCCTCCGCCAAGATTCGGGTCCGAGATATCGAGAGATGCATAATGAGCTGGAGCTCGCTCCTCTTGCAGAGCCATGCGCCCCGGCTGCCGAACGATCTATATGTATGAGCTCTGTGCTGCTCGTTTTGGGCTTGCAGACGTCCGCAAGTACGACTGCGTTAATCGATCATGTCTCCCTCACCACCGCACCGCGCTTCCTCAGAGGACGACAATATCGCAACCCATACCACCGATGGTCTCGGTCTCAAGCAGACAGGGACCAATGTGACGATCAGCCCCGAGTTGTGGGAGAAGCTCTATATCACGCCTAAGACGCCGCATGCCGATGACAGCTACAAGAAGTTCGCTAATCCGACGCCGCTTGGGTTCGTGGGGTTTGTGATTTCGACGTTCACGTTTTCGATGGTGTTGATGGGGTGGGCAGGGGCGAGTTAGTTTCATCCTGTGGTTGGGATATTCTTTTTCGTGGGGCCGTTGTTGTTGACGTTGGCTTGTATCTTTGAGTGGATTATGGGGAATTTCTTTTCGGTGAGTGGGAATGGGGAGAGAGGATTTGAGAGGAAGATCAAGCTAATATTTGTGTTTAGATGATGGTTATGGGTACGTTGATGGATAGTCTGAGAAGTCCCTGGCCCGACTCGTAGCGTTGGCACATACTCGAGCACACAATCATGATTTAAGATAAGCTAGTGACCCTTCTCTGCGTAGGTCTCTTCGCAGTCTTCTGGCTCTCCTTCGGCATGCTCCAACTCCCAACGCTCGGCCTCGCTGCCGCCTACTCTCCGACTGGCAGTGCAGCGGAAGGCCTCGCCAGCCCAAAGTACAACGCAGTTGTGGCGCTATACCTGATTGTCTGGGGCTTCGCGCTGTTCACATTCTTCATCTTCACGCTGAAGACTAACGCCGTGATCGCCGCCATCTTCTTCTTCGTGACGCTTGGCTCGTGGGTGCTGGCTGGTGCTTACTTCAAGGTGGCGTCAGGAGACTATGTTATGGCCGGGCATTTGCAGACGGTACAGACTATGAGCGTCTCGACAAAACGAATGAGTGCTGACGGCTTACCAGGCTGGCGGAGCTCTGCTGTTCATTGTGGCACTGCTGGGGTGGTATATGACATTCGTGATCATGGCGGCAGAGATGCGTTTCGGTACGTTGCAGCTCCTGTTGAACACGAGATGGCTGGCTCTCCCGACATTTGTTCGCCTGTCGATGTACCATCGCCTCGGTTGACAGCATGAGGAGCTTTTTCGAAGACGATCTGAAGCTGACATATGGCCAACAGGCATCAACTTCCCTGTCGGCGACCTTAGCCACTTCTGGCCGAGTACGAACGTAGCAATCAGCGACGAAGAGAAAGCTGCTAAGCAGGCTTGAGTAATGGCAAGGCGCGACAATATTAGGAGCGCGATACTTAACTATTAGGGAAGCAGGATGCGATATACCCATGAGATATTACGAAGATTCGACTTTTTTGGGAAACAGGAGCAGTGGACCAGCCATCACACTCCCTATTCTTTTGTTCTTCTATTGTTTCTATTTGAAGACGTGCGCAGATCCGAGATGAACGACCGAGAAGCCATCTGCGTCGACAACACACGGCAATGGCATCCCCATTGATGAGCGCTGAACCTCACGCATTGGCTCGCTCGGGAAATCCTGTCGACGACCCTTTCCTGGTAGATCTTTAGCTGCGAAAGTTGTCCCACAAAACCGCGGTATGTCAGGCAATGGAGCTGACCTTGTGCTGTCCTCGGACTCCGATAGATGGTCAGAGGCCTGATCGCCATCGGAGGTTGACCCTGCTTCCAGGTCTGTCTTCTCTCGTGACCGGAGTCTCTTGGAAATGCAGAGCGGAACAAGACGATATCCGCGACTGTACCGCCACACCAGCACCATCATGACCACGAGTGGAATGGTAATGCCTACCACTGCTGCAATAGCCGGAGCGAGTTGCTTGCCTAAGTTCTGCATCGGGTTCTGTGTGGTGGTGAACATGCTGGAGGACATTGAGGTGTCCATGGTGTTTGTTGTGAGTCTGAATGATTTCTTGCCATATCTGCTGTTCCGATCCCGTTTATACTATCCGAGAAGCTACTGTGTCGTTTGACAATCCCATTGTCCGAGTGTCGAGTAGACAAAGGAAGGGCCGTTCTCCCGTCCACAATGCCATTCCGGCTAACCATCCGGACAATGGCATGCAAGCTGGATCTTCTGGTGTCCGGAAACATGGACCTGAGGTATGGTGAAGGCCTCGCGGAACGACAATACTGGTAATCGTGCTTTGCCATCGACAGCTGCCCGGGCCACGCCCAGGGGCTCGCGCTGGGGCCGCAGCTGGAGAAGACATTGGCCACCGGCTTCGTACGAACACCTCCATCACCTGTCACTCTGGAGAGCACATGAAAGATGAGTAAAAGTAGAGCAGCAGTCCTAATTGCTGCCGGCTTCACGTCGGGTCGCCAAGATCAACCTATATATCCCATCAACAAATTTGCTTATGTCAGAATCAGCTTACTTGCAAGACGACGAATCTACCGGTTATATAAAGGATCTCCGCAAACTGGAATCTGCCCAGTCCCTGCAAAGGTACAGATCGTGATGCGTACGACCGAGAAGTTACAGTTTCGGATGTCTGCACGGAAAAGCCCAAGAATCTAGCAGGTACTCTTCGTGCCCTGGGTGGAGTACAAAAACTCCTTGGTATCTAGGGGGTGCACCCGAAGAGTAGAGATTAGCATCCAGACGTGGAGGTGAACTCTTTTGTTTGGTGTTTTCGATTAGCCAACATGTGATTGCTCTCCTATCACGTGCTTTTTTTCAGTCGTTCGGCTTTCGGGCCGTCTCCGCCGGGAGACGTTCTTCGTGCTGGAGATAGGACATTGCAGTTATTGCCCTTCAACAAGGAATGCCTGATAAGCGCATGTCATCAGCATGGCTTAACCACGTCCCTGCGCTTTGTATACACCGCCCGTCGCTGCTACCCATTGAATAGCTTAGTGAGGTCTTCGGATTGACATAAGGAGACTGGTAACTATCAAGCAGAGCCGAAAAGTTGTTCAGACGTAGTCATGGAGAGAAAGCAAAAGTCGTAACATATGTCTCCATAGGTGAGTAACAACCATTCAATCTAATGTATCGAAATGCAACTCAATGCTAACTTATCTCTCTAGGTGGACCTGCGGAGGGGTCATTAACGGTTGAGGGTCCTCGCGCCCGCTCCGACCTGTGGCGGAATTGGTGTGCTCACCTGTAGGTCCTCAAACTCTGCCCAACCTATCTCGTAGCAGAGATCGAAGGATAACTACTCCGCCTCTTCGCCTAGGCCTCGAGCACGCCATCTGCCGCTCGTGTTCTCGGGCCGAGCTCTGGAAAGTCGTCCACAGTTGGCTCTCCAAAGGCCACATAAACATGAGCATACTGCACCACCACACCATCTTCCTGGTCCTCTGCGATCTTCTCCACATCCCATAGGTCCTGGAATCGCACGCCTCGCGGAGCGTACACCACGCAATGATGGTCGCGATTCCTCAACATCCCAACGGCACGCTCGATATGAGTCTGTAGACCAACAGCAATGCAAGGCGGGGATGTGATGAGTGATGACAGTATCTCCTCAGGTACCTCGTCCAAGTTGAGCTCGAACCTCGTTTCATCGAGTTCGATGCGATGATCTATCATCCAAGGATGAAGCTTGGTAGGGAAGTGGCCTTCGTACCATGGGATGGACCTGCAGCTGTCCTCGAATTTGTAGCATTGATCGGAGGAATTTACGTACATCCACTCTGGGATCTCGAAGCCGGCTGGTCGAAGGACTTTTGAATACTGGATATCTCGAGATCTTCGGATGAGGTCACGCCAGGTCTTGCAGACGAGTCTTGCCGTGAAGATCGTGTGCGGGTCCATGTGAACGATCAGCCTCTCGAGGAGCTAATATGTCCCGAGAGCCTTTGTCGCGTGCCGTCATGGCCAGAATTATATCTAGAAATCCGAGAAGGGTGCCCGGCGCTCGCTAAGATCCAGCCCTGATCGGCTCTCGTTGAAGGTGTCCGCGCTCGGTCACAAGTAATTCGGCTGCCTTGCTGTTGAGATTAGGGCGATCTACGCCGGATCCACACTACTGCGTGCAAACACGGGTCCAGCTTGTTCCATACTGGTCCGACAACAAACGCAGATGCGGGTCTTTGAGCAGTATAGGTCACTGCATCGAATATCGCGTTTGGTGACTCTTCTGTGAAAGAGTCATTAGTTGGCAGAGGTGGAGTCACCAACAAAGTGAAATCGTCGCTGCCAATTTTAGATGCGGCTCTCGGAGATCCGCCGCCCGCAGCCCTAACGACCCTTGTCCGGCTTAGCACTCCCTCGCGTGTGCTTACGTTTGAGGTAATTGCGCACGTGTCGCTTCAACATCTCTTATTGCTTTGTAGCGAAGTTGGCAGCATCTGCAGTTTTCCTACGGCGTGTCCGGATCTGCCGGTCGTACAAGTTTCTCAGCAGGGCTTTCCAAGGCAGGAGTGGCTCACATCATCGTCAGCCCAGGCAGAGGCGAAGCAGAGTCGCGTGCTCCCCTGAAGTTCGAGAAAATGTCGCGTGTCCGCCGTTATTTTCTCCCAGCGACCAAGCCATAGTATTCATGGAGCCAAGGAGAAGGAGTTATGAAGGACCACCTGCTACCTTTCATCAGTGACAGCCAAAAACGCACGACCTCACCAAAAACACAGAGTCGCCGACTGCAACGCCAATACTATGCGCTTCCGGCCTTGCTCCGGAGCCTGATCCTCCTGATCGCAACGGTCGTTGCCTTTGCCACAGCTGCACGCCTCTTCCAGAACCAGCGGGATATTGCTCTGAAGGGAACACCGAGCGACTTCAGCGATCTCGCCAAAGCATATCCAGGCGCATTCGCATATGGCTCCCGCCACAACCCATCCGGCACCAGAATGGAACCCACATTGACGACCGCTACATCTTCATGCGGCACCTTGGCGGAAGCTTCGAAGGCTCGGCTGCGCTCTATGTCGATGTCAATAGTGGAGACGTCGTTGTCGTCAAGACGTATATGAGCGTCCTTCGCAACATCATTCTGGAGAGCCTGGAATCTGCATTCGAGGGCGTTGGACCGACGTGGCCAACCGAGATGGAAGCGAGTCTGCTCCTCGGGCATCGGCAGGGTTTCGACGGCCCAGCATATGTGCCTGTGCGAGACTACTTCGTGCTGCAGGAGAATTCAGACTCGTGGCGATGGGCGCTGGTGACGCCATTCATCGAAGCCGGTACTCTGGAAACTCTGGCGAAATCGACCAAGATCCACGAACGGACGCCGCAGAAGCTGGATAAGATCTTTCGGTCTGTGTTCGAGGTCGTGCTCCGGAACGTCGAGTTGCTGCACGCCTCAGGCTATTGCCACGACGATATCAAGCCGGATAATATTTTCATTACCGACACTACGCACTGGTTGCCGGGTGATCTTGGGAACGTCCGGCACTTTGCACATCCGTGGCATTCGACGGGGAAGATCAAGCGGGAGAATCAATTGGCTGATTACAGATTGAACGATGTGAGCCGGTTGGTGAAGACGTACATGTCCTTCCAGCGGCAGGCGAGTGGAGATGCGTGTGGTTTCGACGATGCCTTCTGGCGGGGCGAGCAGGTGTGGAGCAGGTTGTACTGGCAGTGGATGGACGAGCCTCTGGATATCAGTGCGACCCTTGAGCTGTCGAGGCGGATGAACTCGAGCGAGGAAGTAGAGTGGAAATGGGAGGGTGGTGGAGGAAGTGCGTGTTTGAGTCGGAAGACCGATATGGAGTTGTTGGCCACCCAGTTGCACTGGACGATCACGGACTATTGGCCATTACGGCGGTGTTAGATACCCATATGCGTTGTTTATGGTTTTGTAGCATAGCGTTAGCATAGCGTGGCGGTTCGAAGCTTGTAATGATAGCACTTGAGCATGATGATCGTAGAGAGAAGGTTGGCTCAAGAGCGGATGGAGTCTACTTAAGGATTTCAAGAGCGCGGAATGGTGCCTGTTTGGTGTCTGTGGTTCGCTTTCTCCGCACGCGTAAGCGATATCGTCAAGACTCAGGATGGCTCGCGGTACTGCGATTTAGGGTTTCACCCTAATAAGCTCAAGCTTCTCGTCGTGCGTCGTCTCTCGTTGCCTTCTCGCATCTACCACGACAACTCGAAACATCTCACCTCTCCGACTCACCTCTGCATCACGACACCTTCCACCAGAAGCTCGACCACACAACCATCCACTCAGCTCATCACCACCACCCACACCGGCCACCATGGCCTCCCTCTTCCACGCCCCCATGCCCTCCACGGGCCCGGGCTACTCCTTCTCAGCCCAACCCACCGCCGCCTCCGCCCCCCGCCAACACGCCGGCTTCTACCCCTACACCGACAACGGCGGCTCCACCCTCGGCATCTCCGGCGCCACCTTCACCATCCTCGCCGGCGACACCCGCAGCACCTCCGGCTACAACATCAACACGCGCCACGCCCCCAAACTCTTCAAAATCGGCGGTGAAGGGCCAGACAACCTTAACGCCCGCATAGTCCTCTCTGTCGTCGGCTTCGCGGCGGACGGGAACGCGTTGAAGGAAAGGTTGGATACGGTGGTGAAGATGTACCGCTATCAGCACGGGAAGGAGATCAGTGTGCACGCGTGCGCGCAGCGGCTGAGCCATATCCTCTACGGAAAACGCTTCTTCCCCTATTACGTTACGGCTATCCTCGGGGGGTTAGATGAGGAGGGGAAGGGGGCGTTGTACTCGTACGATCCGGTTGGCTCTTACGAGCGGGAGCAGTGCAGGGCTGCGGGCGCGGCGAGTTCCTTGATCATGCCTTTCCTGGACAATCAGGTGAATCTGAAGAACCAGTATGATCCGATGAGCGGGCAGGGGCTGGAGAAGGTGCAGCGGGTGCCGGAGCCGCTGCCGAAGGAGACGGTGGAGGAGATTGTTAGGGATGCGTTCACGAGTGCGGTGGAGAGGCATATTGAGGTTGGGGATGGGTTGCAGATGATGGTTATTACGAAGGAGGGGATTGAGGAGACGTTCTCGCCGTTGAAGGAGGACTGAGGGGGGAGATGAGGACAAAGTGTGGAAGGAGTTGTTGCTCAGCGATGGCGACATCTTGGCTTCAGTCAAGTGCAGGGGAGAGAGAAGTGGAAGAGGACTGCTGGAGAGAAGTGTGCTGTACAATTATAGAGCTGCTGCGTTGCAGGTCATGCATGTGCAGCTCGAATGCCATGCTACCGATAGCATAGCGTGGCGACTGGCGCCCGGTATTAGAGACCCATCAAGTTCCAATATCCTTCCCTTGAGCCCTGTATGTTGCGAACACCCGATCATCGATCAGCCTCCCAAACACCATGCTCCCATCCCGCGCATAATAAATATAGGACCCCAGAACCACTGCCACTTCCTCTCTCTATCTTCCCATGCTGTCTACGCCAGCTGCCCAACCAACCCAATAAACAACGCCTGCGCAACAACCTGCATCCCCCACCACCCGACCTTCTTAATCCTCCTCTTCCTCGCCCCGCCGTCCTCCACATCCCTCGCAATAGCCCCGTACACCTCCCTACTCAGGTCATCCAACAAGCCACTGTCGAAGACCGTCCAGCTGCCGTCGAACTCGGACACGGACTTGACAACCCTGCACTGCACAGGGATGAAAGCACCGTGCCGCGAGTTGATGTACGCCACAATAGGCCGAACGAGCGCAGAGGAGACGTAGCTAAGATCCTTCGTGAACAGCGGCACGCGAGCGCGGATTTGAGTGAGGGTGCAGTTGATATCCAATATCAACGGCCGATCGTTCTCAGACGGTTGCCGTTGAGGCAGCGGCGGCGCAGCGTCCGAGGACTCGACGAATCCCTCGCGACCGTACTCCTGCGGCGAGGAGTGCGGTCGTGACTGATTCTGCTGAAGCGCGGAAGCGGTGACGCTGGCTTCGACACGATCGTAGAAGTCCGAGACGGCTTCGGCGGACCTCTTGAGAGATTGCCGCCAGACTCCATCCTCGTCGTTGGGGATCATGACGTCTGCGACGATGTCCACCGCGCCTTCGTAGATCCAGGAGAAGGGCCCATCGACGCCGCGGTTGAGATGATCGATTTTGAGCCCGTCGATGCGGAGACGGCTGTGCTTCTTCCATTGCTGGCCTTCGCCGTCTTCTCGTCCATCTGCTGTGAGCGCCACGCCTGTTTGGCCGTGCACTTGGCGAGGGTGAACGGTGAAGAGGGAGTCGTCGAAGGACCCGCTCATGTTGTTTGCGCTCATGAAGTCGTAGAATAGCCACTGCTTTCGGAGCCGTGGTAGCTCGCAGTTGAAGACGCTGACTGTGAACGGTCGGAAGTCGTTGGGTTGGTGGACGGTTAGAAGCACATCGCTCATCTTGAATTCTTCGATCTCGAAGTCGCCGGTATTGTGCTCGTGTCGGTAGCTCTTCGGGTCGACATATCCTTCCACCCGACGTACGTTGGTGCGATCGAGCACGCCGCGTACGCCCAACACTTCGACATTGTGTAGAAGTCCCTTACCGTTGAACCATTTCCGGAAGGATAGAGTGACGTTCACTGTCTGTATCGTGACATCGAACTGAGTGTAGTTTCCATCGTCCTCGGGATTGATAGTTGGTTCTCGTGCTGCAGCCATTGCCGCCTCTGCTGCCGCCGCGGCGGTCGTGGACGAGCCTTTGCTGACACTCCTCTCCCGCTTCGTCTGCTTGCCTGGTCGGCGCGAAACGAAGACGTTATTGAATGTGATGACACCGGATCCCCATGTCGGGACGATAGCGCTCTCGAAGACAACCTTAATGCCCGAGGACTTCGTCAAGTAGTTTCCCACCCAGCCTGCCACTGTCTCCTGCGCGAAGACTGTGTTGATGGCCCAGATCGCGAGGGAGACAAAGGTCGTGGTACCGATCACGATCCATACCACGTGGCCCAAGAATACCCACGACACGAACGCGCCTATCTCATCGAGAGTATAGGGGCGCACACTTCTGATGGTGCCCCATTTGAAGCGAATCCTCATGCGCTGCCAGAATCCGGTGGCAGCTGCGAGAAGTTCCTCCTTCGTAGATCGGTGAAGATGTGGCAGTCGGTCAAGTATGCCTTTGTTGTCCGCAGCAGGGCCATGTTGATGCGCTTGGGGTGGTATTTCCGACTCCGCCGTCCGATCTCGGGCAGCCCTCTCTGCTCTGTGTCTCTGGTCGAAATGCTCAGACGGAGTCTTGCGCTCGCTGAACAGCCTACTCTGTCTCCATCTCTGCGGGGCCAATCTGGAAATGCTTTTTCTGTGCAACGCTCCTCCGTACTGCAGCAGAAGACCCTCTCTCCACGCTGCTTGCTGTACTATCGGTGTATCCTTGGCTGCAACATCTCGACCTGTGCTGAAGCCTCGCCGGACGAGACTCTGTGCTATCGATCCTCGTAGCTGTGCTGGCGCGATGTATCCTGACGTCAACGGTCTAGCGGAGGTCCTCGGTATCGTAGTCGTCGCTTGGAGTGGAAGGTAGTGGAGGTTTCGCAGGCCTAGATCCGAGACATGTCGACTCATGTTACCGCATCGTGGTATGTTCTTAGTATTGCGATTGCCGTGTGGAGAGGACGGGAGGTTGGCGCATGTGAAAGTGAAAGTGAAAGTGAAAGTTGGAGCTGGACGCCATCGACCTAGATTCGCGGGAATAGCGGGCTCTTATCTCCGCAGCCACTCGAAATCTTGGCCAGATTTTGCTCGAAGACAATAACTTCAGAACACCAAACTTTGGTCAACAACGCCCAAAGAAGGACTCACGGAATTCATACCATACTCGACCACCTGAGAGCATCCCTTACGCAACAAGGCTACACGACCACCGTCTGCACAATCACATCGCAACCATGCCAGCACCCACAGCGCTCCAACGCGTACCTGAAGCACTCGCCATCGAAGGGAGCACCCACGATGCTTCCCACTCCGCCGTAGCAGACTCAACCCTCCAGACCGCGTTCCCCGAACCCACTGAGCCCTCAGAATCTCAACCACCCCAACCCCAACCCGACGCCATGGACCTCGACCCCGGCGAAGCCCTCTCCGAAGCCCCCAACCCCACCCTCTTCTCCCCCGAAGGCGCCGTCAAATCCGCCCACCGCGTGGAAGAACGCCGCGTCCGCATCCCCCCTCACCGCATGACGCCCCTCAAAACCTCCTGGCCCAAAATCTACCCTCCCCTCGTCGAACACCTGCACCTCCAAGTCCGCATGAACCTCGCCAAGAAATCAGTTGAGCTGCGCACGTCGCCTCTCACAACGAACCCCGACGGCATTCAAAAGGGTGCAGACTTCATTACCGCGTTCACGCTAGGGTTTGACCTCGATGACGCGATAGCGTTGTTAAGGTTGGATGATCTATACATCCAGAGTTTCGAGATCAAAGACGTCAAGACGTTGCAAGGCGAGCACGCTTCACGAGCCGTGGGGCGGATAGCAGGGAAAGACGGAAAGACGAAGTTTGCGATTGAGAATGCGAGTCGGACACGAGTGGTGCTTGCGGATCAGAAGGTGCATATTTTGGGCGGCTTCAAGAATATCCATGTGGCGCGGGAGGCGGTGGTGAGTTTGATTCTGGGTGCGCCGCCTGGGAAGGTGTATGGAAATCTGAAGACGGTGGGGGCGAGGATGAAGGAGAGGTTTTGAAAACCGCGATCTCGGGAAAAGTTACGATTGCTTCAGTGCCCAGATCAGCGACTGCAGTGACCGTGAGCCTGCTCGGACTGGAGAGGCCTGTGAATGGCTCTGGGTGGGAGGGGGCGATGGGCTGTGCGAGGTAGGATGAATGAGATGGATCTAACGGAAGACTGCTATCTCGGCCGGAAGTTACAAATGCTCAGTGCCCAGATCAGCGACTGCAGTGGCAGCGTGAGTCTGCTCGAACGCGAGAGGCCTTAGATAGCTTGGGGAGGGAGTAAGGGACGTGCTGCTTTGCGAGACGAGATGAATGAGATGGTTTAGCGTGGGTGTTCAGGCGTAAGGACTCTGAGACGAGCGCACGAAGAACTTATGATTGCTTGAGATACTCTATTGATGCCCTATCCCAAACTCTATCCTCCTCCTCCACCCCTACTCTTGCACTCTCCTCACGACCACCCCTCCTCACGACCAACCCCCCTCATCCCTCCCGCGATAAAAACCCTCCATCTCACTTCTCTGCCTCTCCCAAATCCCCTTCAACACCGGATCATGACTCGGATCCCCATCCCAATACTTGGCATGAAAACTCCTCGCGCCACCCCTCCAATCCCTCTCCGTCGGCCAGTTGACATTCCACCCATACCACAGCGGTTTCCACGGCATATTGCCTTCCCTGCGGTGCGCATAGTTGAGCAGATTCTGCTCTGGGAACCCGGGATCGAAGCGGCCCGGGATGGACAGCAAACTCATGTAGTAGTCGAAGAGGGTGGTTGAGGGCGTGAAGACGAAGAACCCGCAGTTGAGGTAGTTGAGGTCGGTGACCGGGGGGTACGGGTGCTCGTAGGTCCAGTAGTCGCCGTGGGTGGCGAACATGTATGTTCGCGGGAGGGGGGCTTCGTCTGGTTTGGTTTGCTCCGGGTTAGGGAGGGTGGGTTGGGTGAGGGTGGCTTCGTCGTAGAAGACGCCGTCGATCGGCTTCGTAACCAAAGTGTCGGCGTCTACGAAGCAGATTTTGTGGTACTCGGTTAATTGGAAGAGACGCAGCTTTGCGAGAACGTCTACCCAGCGCTCGACAGCGGCATGGACCCAGTCTGCTTGGAGTTTCTCGACGAGCACTATGGTAGCGCCATCGCGTTTGAGGCGGTCGCGTTTGCGCCGCGAGACGTCCCGGGTGCAGAGAACGAGGAAGGGGATTTGGGCGGTGGTGTTGGGGGAGGCGGAGCGGGAGTGCAGGAGCTGGTAGGCGAGGACGCGGGTGCCGAGGTAGTAGCCGTCGTCTGCGTCGTCGAGGGCGGCGGATGCGGCGTCGATGGCTGCGCGGTCGGGGTTGGCGTTGGCGGCGAGGAAGGTTGCGAAGGCTACTTTGGGGGTGTTGGGGAGGGAGTACGAGGGTTGGTGATTAGAGGAGGGGAGCCAGGGGCGGGGGTGGGGGGAGGATTTGAGGGTTAGGGTGATGAGGGCGGAGGAGAGGAAGAGGAAGATGCAGAGGGCGATTGTTTTGGGGTTGGGTGGCATGGTGGCATCTTTCTTGAGGAGGAGAGGATATAGGACATAGGTTTCTGAAAGAGAGGGTGACCTGACGCGAGAGGAGGCCGCATTCCTGACTTGGGCGTGATGATGCAAGGATGAAAGTAGAGATAGGAAAAGTACTGAAAGCTGTAGACGTTTCCTAACACAGCTTGACATTGCGAACGGTGTTACTGCATCGGCGACACAACCCGTAGCGGGTCAGATTTGAAGATGACACTTCAATATGGTGTTCTCCTTGCCCACTGCGAGTGATGTGGATCGTGAAGCATGGCCAGGAGAACGAGGGCGGTAATGATGATGGGAAATCTTGCAGGAGCACGTGCGCCGTACGCGGGTGAATGTCATCGTCGGGTCCGTTCCTTGACTGCTGCTAGAAGGAGGTTCATCAACTTTTGGCTGTGGTGAAGGCGCAGTCGCTTCTCGCCTGACGCTGTGCTCCTGCGGCTTGCTTTTTCATCCGCCACTCAATAGGTACCATACCTTCCATACCAACTTCGGTGCACTCTCCAACGAGCACACGACCAGCGGCTCATCATCTCAGGTTCTGTTCCTTCGTCCGACAGCCGCGGATTGTGAGTGGAAGAGTGCTCTTGCCCCGCCCAATCACCTCGCCTATACTGCCGCTGCTTGGCGCCGTCAAGAGACGCCAACATTGACTACGGAAAGTCAGTCTTCACTGCGATACTAAGAGCCGCATGTCCTTCCTGCAGCATGCCCTCGTCGTTGCGAGCAGAAGACGAGCAGCCCCGGCGGCGTCGGAAGGAGCACAAGGAGGAGCGTGAGTCGACTTCTTCGAAAGAACAAAAGCACCGTACGCCGCACAAATCCAGCTCTGGCAAGCTGTACAAGAGACGATCCGGTGAAGAGAGAGATCGGGAGCGGGACTCACCACGGATCGCAACGCCGGAGAGGACGTCCACGTCGAGGAAGGTCAGCGGAGTGGCGCCAGAGATGGAGCGCATCCCCAGCGGTGAGGACCGTCCGAAGACGTCGTATCCCACTTTCAGCAAGGCGCACAGTCGAGAAGCTGTTGCCAGCAGGGAGGATATATTCACCACCAAGGATGCGCCGTATACGCCCGATGCTACCGAGTTGGGGCACGAGAAGCAGAGGAGGAGAAGCTCGATGCCTGTCAGTGGTGCTGCGCCAGGACGTCCACCACCGAGTCCACCTTTGACAGAGGAGAACCCGGACTTTAGAAGATCCAAGAGTGGCGCCAGCATGAGGAAGACGGCAGATGAAGCCAAGTCGGATATCGAAAGCGGCAGGAAGAGCACAGATGGCGGCTCGCGCACTTCAACCCGCAAGGCTTCCAAGTCAACAACCAGCCTGCGGAAGGAACAACATTTCTCCCAGTCTGACATCTCGAGTATGCCAGGCGCCTTTCCAGAGGACGAGCGCAGGTCAACACCCAACAGCAGCTATCGACGTACTGCGTCTACATCTTCTCAACCTGCTTCCAACGTCACGCAGGACACAGCAAGCACTGGCACTGGGACCGATTCAGATGCAACGTCGGTAGCGCCAGAACGTAAGAGCGCTCCACGGCCTATAGATGTCACTGCCTCGCAAGACAACTCTCCCTCATCGACAACGGACTCCCAACCAAAAACCCCGATCGCTCATGAACAGCCATACGCCTTCCGATCTAGAACGCCTATTGATGTGATGAGCGCCAACGCATATGCACCTCAAGTCTCTTTCAGCGGCCTCGATCCCAAAACCCCATTGACAGCTGTACCTCCTCCGCCCCCGCCACCTCCACCGCTCGTCACTGGATCGCAACCTCCGCCACGGGTCGACTATCTGCTCAAGCATGGCGGGCTGCCTACCATGGTACCGAGAAGACTGGTTCAGAATGGACCTGTTGTGCAACAATATGCTATGTATCAATCACCATCCCTCGGGCACGTTGCGCCCATCGAGGACTATGCGAGGATCTTCACCCCACTGCACAAGCGATTGGACGACTATTTGCACGTTTTGCGGCACAACGGTTCGCTAGCTGTGGCGACTGGGTACAAGTCGGTGGCGCGACGGCTGCTAGACAAGCTGTCGCAAGTCTTCGCACGAGACATCTCTTCACAACGCTGCGACTGCGTAATCTGCAAGACGCTGCCTCAGCCTGCACTTTCGGACGAAGAGGACAGTGGCTTCAGCTGGGGCGAGATCTTGGAGTTCGTGTCTGGAAGACGAGAATTGCCTCAATGGCCACCTTTCACCATCGCACCTGACGACAGTGGGTTAGGGATTATGGGCTCTACGCAGAAGCCGATGCAGAAGCTCGATATTGACGTACCAGACGAGTATAAAGACCACTATATACGACAGAATCAGAAGACGAAGAAGGCGGTGCAGAGTTGGTTATCGCAGCAGCCCGAGTTTCCGTCTAGCCCACCTGAGGATGCAGACGAGGACACCCTGATGTTCGCTATGATGACGAAACTCGATGCCTCGCAACGTAACCTCTTCATCGCACTGATGCACGGGCAGAACTCGGTATCCGTGAGCCGAGCACCAACTCCAGCAGAGCGACCAGCCACCTCCTCTGACGCCCTCCGACGAGCACGCAAAGCACTCCAGCGCCTATACCGGCTCGACCGACCTCCTCGCGATTGCGAGAGCGCAATGTACCTCCTCACCAACCCACCTCTCCACGGCATGCTCGCCACACTGGCTGAAGTCAACGAGTCCGAATGGGAAATCCTCATCTCCGGCCGCTTCGACGGCTTCCTCTGGTCCGGCGCCGAAGCACCCTTCCCACCTTCCGTCTCCGCCTACAACTCCCCCATTGCCTCCCGCGGGCCCTCTCGCGCAACAAACGCCACCCCTTTCTCCCGCAACGCCACGCCCTTCAGTGGCATGAGCGGCTTCCAGCCCTCCCGCGGCGCGACCCCGTTTAGTCCGTTGCGGAACGCGATGTCACCGGATGGCACACCGCATGCACCAATCGCGCCTGCCGGCTCCGTATTCCCATCTCGCGGTCCCACGCCAGCGCTGCCAGGGATGTCTGTAAGCGGCGTTACAGCCCCACCACCAGTCCAAATGGACGAGGACACCGAGATCGCAGTCCTCGCCGAGGTCGAGCGCAACTTGTTCAACGACATGGAGCGCTTCGAAGACGCCTTCGAGATCCTGCACTCCCGCGCCGAGCTCGTCCGACAACTCCTGCGCGAGCGCAGCGCCGGCTTATCCATGTCCGCGCAATCGCGCCGCGGCTCCGAAGCCAGCGCTATTGGGGTCCGTCTGGATACTCCCGCGAGCGGCATCACGGACTTCGAGGACGAGACGGACGACGATGGGTTGGCGGATATGGCGAGTTTGGCTCCAGATGATAGCGCGAGTCAAATTAGTGTGTCAAGGAGGCATCGGAAGAGGCATGAGAGGCGGACGCCGGCGCCGGTGGCGGAGGAGGACGAGAGTACGTTTGAGGAGCATGTTGTGCAGCCTACGCCGCCGCCTATGGGACATACGCCTGGTGGGAGGATTGGGGCTAGGAGGTCGAAGTATTGAGGGGTGAGGGGTGGTGTGGGTGGGATGAAGAATTGAAAGCATGTTTTAGCGTTACTGTGGGCGGCATAGCGGATTGGCGTTATACTACGGCTTGGAGGTCAACGATGAAGACGACGGGAAGTGAAAACGATATCAACGATGGTTCGAAGACTGAGATGGTGACGGGCTACAGTATGCCCGAGGACGATATATAGACCGGCTGTATCAACAGTCGTCACTTTCCCAAAGCACTTCGCCCTCTACATCAGCCCTCCAAGCCCCTCACATCCGCTGTAGTGGCGGCAGTTCCTCTTTGCAGCAAAGAAATGGTACTCGCCGCTGCAGGTGACAGTACAGCGATGGGTAGAAAGCTTCAGCAAGTATCCCCAACCTGTCATGCAGCCTTGAAAGGTTCCAGAGCGTCGCTTGGTGTGTGATGCTAACTCGGAGAGCCCTTTCATGCATCGATTAGCATAGCTTCTGCACACATCGTCTTCGGTCCAGCTTCTTTGTCAAAAGTGTCTACGGTGGCGAATTCTTCCTGCAACGTCAAACGCCTCATGCCGTTGAGCGTTCGGATGCTGTGACATTCCTTCGGCGGCTGGCTTGAAAGAATTCGTGACGTCCTCCTCGGCGGGATTTCGGCGTACACAGCGTAGGAAGAAATCGAACGCTCCAATTGTCGAGCATGTTTCAACCACACACTCGGGTTTTTGAGTTGCGACAGCTGTAATAGTCATTCTATGCATGAACGTCTATAGCGTGGGAATCCTGCATGATGCATGCATGAGTAGAAGGATGATAAGGTTCGTGAGATCTGCAGCACGTGGGACCTGAAACACGGAAGTCCTCACTCCTGCGTGGGACATGTAGGAAGAAGGAAGGAAGATTCTGCAAGACGTCGGTCATGATCGGAGGGAAGAGAAGAGGATTCGTGACGCAGAGAGTTCTGCGAGCGGGATGCCGTGGGTCTGGTTGATGGGATGCGGCCGTTCTTCCAGAGGCGACGGCGAGGTAGTCTATGTCCATGATGGCTCTGGTGTCGCTCTATGGCTTTGGTGGCCTCAATGGCTTTACTGGCTCCGATGTTCTTCGTGGCTCTGGTAGCTCCGGTGTTCTCAATGTCTCTTGTCGTCTTCATGGTCTCGGTGTCTGGTAGCTTGTGCGTCAAATGTCGGTGGTTCGAAGTAGAAAGAAGAGAGCGATCGAGCTGGTACAACGACTTTCAGTATAGCTACACTACATAGATACAACTCTGACGTCGCGCGCAGCGCTCAGCCTTCTTCTCCTTATCCCCAATATCTGCCAATCTGCTGCATATACAGTGCAATGCGCGAAGACATATGAAAGTTAATATGATACAAGTACATCGAAGCCCAGACAGCCAAAGCATGCTTCTCCCTCCCCAGAATCCCCAGATGGTAGTGTGTGATGAAATATGAGTACAGCGAAGGTAAAGAAGTAAAAGAGGGCGTGAGGGTCGCAGAACGTTGGTGAGCGTTCTGTTCGTGCCACTCGCGCCAGATGACTCTCTCGACGCCCGAAGAATTTTGGTCCTGGGCATCCCATTGCCCCAGCTCTATGTCCCCAGCGCGTGACGGCATTACAGTTCGTTTCGAGTGATGATGAAGGAAAACGTTTCGAGCTTGTCGGGTACTCATGCTTCCCGCTTTCGCTTCTTCTGCGAGGGACGCTGGTTGGACATCTGGCTGGATCCATCCGAGTGGTAGGCGACGCTGCTTGAGCTTGAGCCAGCTACCTGGGCGGTAACGTCGAAGAGCATCGCACCGAGCTCACCAGCGTCGGGGCTGAGGCGGTGCTGAGGAGCTGGTGGTGGAGGCGGGAACTGCTGCTGCTCGCTCTTAGGCCTGATCAAGCTGCCGGCCTCGCCACCGTTGACAGACTCTATCGGAGGATGCTGCATCTGGTGCTCGTTTGGCTGAGCAAGGACGCCCATGATCATCGTGCCGGCTCCATGAGTGCGTTGATGCTGGCTGAGATTGTCGGAGCGAGAGAACTTCTTGCCGCAGTCTGTGCATTCGAATGGCTTGTCGTGAGTGTGGAGTGACCGGTAATGGCGCTTGAGGTGCTCCTGGCGACGGAAGCGGCGGCTGCAGAGTGTGCAGACGAATGTCTTCGATGGGTCATCAGTAAGTGACTGTTTGCGGCCACGACGAGAGACACTGCCAGATTGTGCGGGAGTGGTGGCCGTTGACTCGGTTGGCTCAGAAGCAGAGCTTTGTGCACCAGATGTGTTGTTCTCGGACTGTTGCTCGTTGGCGTCTTGTGTTGCTTGGGTGGAAGCTTCCGAAGCTCTCTTCGCCTTGCGCTTCCTTGGTGCATCCTCGGCAAGATCAGGCAGAGACATCTCGGACATGTCGGAAGCGGAAGGCGATGAGAAGCCGTTGAAACCAAATTCGTCCTCGTCACTGAAGCTTGATTCGCTGAAGAAGCCGTCGTCCTCGACAAGCCCGATGGAAGCTAGCTCGTCAAGCTTCTGGCGCTTGTTGCCGTGAAAGTAGACACCCTCGCCGCTGAATGGGATTGTGACTCCAAACTCCTCATCATCCAGCTCGAAGATCGGCTCAAATGATGGCAGGCCGCCCAGGGATGTAAGTTCCTCGGGTGTAACGATAGTCACTTGTTCTGGGTGAGAAACGGCCTTGTACATAGTCTGCTCTTCGTCCGCGTTGCTGAAAGTCGGCATCGGCGGGTCCGGAGAGTTGGCAACTGTCAAGTTTCGTGGGTCGCAAACGTCCTGCTCGGAAGCGACTGACCGTGGGACTGGTGACGGGGAAGGAGAGATCGTCTGTGCCATGCCAGAAGCGATGTGGTAAGAGCCATCCTGGGGTAGCGTCGAATTCGGGTGCAAGAACACAGGTGTCATCGGAGGCGATCCGGGACGAGTCCAATCACCAGCGGACAAAACTTCAGAAAAGACCTCATCCTCGCACCCTTGCTTCACAGCCTGATACATTCCATGCATCGGCCTCGGAAAGAACATTCCTGAAACTGGGGTCGGAACGACGTCAGCAGTCGACGGTGGGCTGTCTACTGAGCTGAAAGATCCAGAAGCAGAAAGTGTTGGGGTCGCTGGGAAATAGCTGGAGTACTCGGTGTTGATTGGGATCAGACCGTGGGGCACTTGGTGCAGTATGTAGTTCGGCTTTTGGTGTTGCGCACGTGGGGATGCAGCTGGAGTGAGCATCGGATGGTGGATGTACTGAGGCGCCTGCTGATACTGCATTGGTGCACCTGCTGAGTGTGGGCGCTGGTACATCTGTTGTTGGTATGCCATCATGTGCTCTGGGCTAGACGGAAGCATTGGCATGGGGAGGCCGTGTTGATGTGCGTGTGGGTGCGGTGTGAAATGGCCGTGTTGCCGGGTCTCCGGGCTCGGATCAGGGTTGTAGTAGAAGAACGGCGACTGAGCCATGGGTGGTGTTGTTTGTGCTGAGTAGTCCATTGCGATCGATTGTATCGTCTGAATTTCTGCGTTCAGCCTCCATTGTGCTCGTCTCGTACTGATACAGATACTAACCTGGTCTACTGTTGTAAATGTAGGGTTGGCTTGTTTACAACATCAAAGATGTGTGGTTAGAATTAAGCAGATTCCGTCTCGTCGGTCGAAACGTTGTACAGGTTGTTGTATGAAAGGATAGGAATCGATCGAAGGAGTGACTGGACGACAGGAAGTGAACGCGGGTTCGCTTGGCTGTCTACTAATTGGTGTATGCGTATGGGTCGACGTCGAGATTCGTCGTGATGGTTAGTCGTACAGGTTCTCGGTGTGGTCGAAGTATCCAAAGGAATGTGGGTGGTACGTTCGAGACTATGGCACAAATGCACGGATCGAAGAGGTACCCAGAAAATAAAAGAACAAGAGAGATGACGATAAAAAGAGCGCACAAGAAGAGAGTCAGGTTGATAAACCCTGGACGATAGTAGACTGAACGAATGATGGGGACGAGGGAAGCATAAAGAATAGATCGGCAGGCTGATGGCAGCGAAAACAGGCTCAAACAGGAATAGCCAGGCACAAAAGTTGGTGCCAGAGTAGTGCATGAGCGATTCAAAGTAGCCTCCGGGGGCAGTCGGCTGGCATGCTGAGTGGGAAGTAGACGCGCTGGTGCCAGCCTGCGTACCCAAAACACGGCCACTCCCAGTGGGCGACGGCTGCAGGTACGAGAATCCCAGCACCACGCTAATGCGGAAGCTTCTCAGGTCCTTCTGGCGCTGATAGGCGGCCTTCCACGAGGTTGGCCTGACGGTGTGTATGCGGACAGAAGTCGACGCTCGTGTTTTCGTGTTTTCGTCTCGACGCCGCAATTGATGAAATAATTGATCGAACGGTTGATTGATGTCGTCGCCTCCGACCCCGCGGCGGAGAGCACATCGATATTGTTTGTAGCACGGCGACACGAGCTGACGATGGTCACCTGGGTGGATGCACGAGATACAGTAGACGGAAAGCCGCTGTGTCAATCGGAGGCCGCGAATCGCAAATGCAAACGCTGTCTGGTCGCGCAACGGCGGCCACTGGAGTCGTGTGTTGCCTAACGACGAGAGGCGATTGATCAGCTGCCTCGTGTGCTGCACGACTGCAGTCTTCTTCGTAGTCGGCTGTGATTCATCAATTGTCGCGGCCAATATGTGATTACCAAACGTGTCATTGTGCTCGCCTGGACTTTTGCCTCACACTGGCTGCAGAAGTAGTCGGCTCCTTCAGCTGTGTGGCCAGAATCCCGCTACGCCACCACCGAAGCATGTCCAATAGATAACCTTCGCGGGGTCGCGATGTGACCAACCGACTCGGCGGTCGTATACCTACACTGGATTCGCTCCCGACAATGTTGTTCGCAGAGGATGGTGTTGTTCCTTTTCCAATAGCGCTTGATGCTCTGCCATCCACGTCGAACGCACCTTCCTGTCATCACGAACTGGAACATGTCGCACACTCTCCACAATGGGTGCCACTCCGGTTGACGGTCAGATCGAGTCAGAGCATCGAGCGTGCCGACGCGTTGTTGAGAATCCCATCCAACGGTAACTCTCGCGTGCCCTCCGGCAGAGAGGCGGCAGATGTCATGAAACACCAGCAAAGCCCAGCTAGCGCAGGTACCAACGGGCCTGCAGTAGGTGGGTGGAACCAGCGAAGAACATCCAGCGAATAGACGAAGACGCAGATCTCCCGACCACGGTTGGCTTCTACGCCCAACAAGTTCCGCCGACCCTCTTGCCCCGCCAGTGTTTCACACTGCGACTCGCATCTTTTTCTCGAACATCTGCTGCATTTCTCCGCCCGCACCGCGGGATGGGGTGGGTTGGGCGGTCGCCCCGAGCAGCGGGTCGTTTGAGAAGATGCAGTGTTGTCTCCGCTACCACCTCCCACCCATGTACATCTCGTAGCAGGATGGCACGTCGTAATTTGCCACGAGACCACGTTGTCAACTGGGACAGGCCTGCGAAAGTCGTGGGCCAGGGCAGCTTCTATTTTGAACGCACTGCAAGAAAATGGCGCTTATGCACGATTGCATAGCGGACAGCTGCCCTCTCACGGCAGACTTTTATGAACACTCGCCCAGATAGGACAATCAATTCCGCAAACAGTAACAGCTACGTACACCTCGAGTCGACCTCCAGCTACTGCAGGAACACTGCAGCCGCATGAGTAGAAGCAATTTCCTCGCTGCATAAGGGCGTTTCGTCTGACTTCACGTCTTCATTCATGTGAAGGTACTTCTCCGATGTACGTTTCAACGCGCTGTGATCGCTTCCGTGGCCACGACTCGGTCACAGCTATACGACGTCGCGAGATGTTCCTCCCCGGCTCGACCCAGTCGGCCGCGGCTCCACCTTATTCAGCCTGATTCGTGTGCACTATATCTCTCTACGCCGTAGATTGCCGGCTTCAAGATCCTCTAGAACCCTGGACTCGAGTCCGCTTTGGCGACATTGAGCAGCCGGGGAAGCCTGCCGTCCTCCCCAGCGTTCCAAGGCTAGACGAGATTGAGATGGTCCGAAAACCGTGCTGTTGGACCTGCCTGTTGGCGGCGATGTGGCTTGCACGCGAGACTTCCGGCACCTGCCAGCCGGGCCTTCTCAAGCGTTCGACGGTGGCATCCGCCGCTCTGGACGCGGGTCGCGGATTACAATTTCCTGGGTTGCCGAATGTGTATCGTGATCGTTGGGGAAGACATCATGGCAAACGGGATCCAAGACATTGTCGCAGCTCGGCAGTTGTGCTCTCGTACTCTTGTCCAGCTTGAGAGAACTACCTGAACACCATCACCCGCAGGAGCGTAGTGCTCCTCACAAAGTAGACACGTAGCTTTCCTTCCTGATGCCTGACCGAGTCATTAATGTCTGGTAGGTTCGCGAAGTTAACCCACCTGTACCGCACTTCACATTCCATGAGTCCGAAGCATTCCCGATGTTTCTCAAGCTGGAAGAGGGTCTCCGCAACACCACTGCCTCATCAATTGATGGCCAGCTTCGGAGAGGAGCCCGCGGGCACACTCGATTCTTATCGAAGATATGCTTTTGTGATACCGACTCAAGCGGTCGATCACAAGCGTGAGGCGCGAAGTTTTGACCCAGTCTGACAGATACCAAATTTGGATCTGGTCTTGATCAAAGACGCTGTCGCAGCCGGCCGATGTACACCGCAGGGGAGACACGTTTGACGCGGTTGAGAACGGCAAGCGTTCGTTGGTTTCAAGAGCTCACCTTCTGACATCGTTGAATGGTACTATAGCCTTACATCGCCTCATATACATGCATGTACGCCGTATGCAGGTACAGAAACATATCTCACGCCAAATCTCCGATCTTGCATAGGGCCGAAAAGGCTTCCGGAAAGTTCAAGACATCACAAACGCTCGCGGGTGTCGGTCCTCAGCATCTTCGGCATCCAATCGCGACTCCGAAGTTTGTGGCCATCGCGACTTGTTGGACGCGTACAGTGCCGATGTTTCCCGCGTCAACCTCACCGTCTGGACTCTCGTCAACTGAAGCCTGTCTGTTCATCCAAACCACAGGTCCCACCGGTCTGGTACTTAGCAGAGCCGAGGACCAGACCCAGCTCAGTGGTGGCGCCCACGTGGGATCCCGAGCAAGAGGAACGGCACTGTGCCCTTGCCGCGGTAGAGAGCATCCACTGCGGTGGGCTTGCTTCGGTGGAGAGCCATCGCGGTGGGTTGGTGCCCTTCGTGCTATCTCACGATGCGAAAAGTGTAGGTTATTGAGGACGAGGTGACCGAGCTGATTGCTGGCTCACAAACCGGGATGCAGACAAGACTGAAAGATGGAGCCCGTAGAAAGCTGAGCAAGCTGGTGTACTATCGTGTGCCACATATGAGCTGCTACGAGTGTTATTATCTGATACATACCCTTCGCCATCGTCGACATCATAGAACGTTCAACGACGTCTCTCGCCATAGCGATCTCTGTGTCGTTCTCGACTGCTCTCCTGCCGTCTTTCACGGTCACCGTTGTGCTTCCTCCAGCGTTCGCGGTCACGGTCATTTTCGATACCGTCCCTCTCATCCCGCCTCCGCCGCTCTTTCTCCTTCTTGCGTCGATAGTACTCATCGTCACTATCATCGTACTTCCTCCGATCGCGCTCCTTGCGATCCCTCCTCTCGCTACTTGTCTCCCGCCTCGAAGACTTGCGATCACCATTACGCTCACTTCCTTTCTCCTTGTCTTTGTTCTTCTTCTCAGCCTCCTCAAATTCCATCTCATACCTCTCCCGCTCGTCCTTCGCCTTCCTCTCCTCCGCTTCCTTCTCCGTGAACATCTCTCCCGTCCGCTTGTCCCTCAACAGCACAGGATTGTAAATCTTGACCTCCCCGCCCTTCCCCTGCCTCGCTGCCTTGCCCCACGCACCCATCTCCTCTGCGACTGCTGCTTCCTCCTTCGCTCCAATGCCCAAGAGAGCCGGCCTCCGCTTTGGTACACTGGTCTTTCCTGCCTTCTTTCCTCGCTCGGCACCGATGCCTTCGCCATCTTTCCAGCCCATGCCGCGTAGCATAGCCGCTCCGAACTCCTCCACGGGAACGCGATCGTAGTCAGCCAAGGTAGACATGTCGGGAGCAGTTTTGTAGTCTCTGTCAAAGGCCTGATCTTCGTTCATGGCTGGGAGAACGAGGGTGGACTGCTTCTTGTTGCCTAGCAGCGCATCCATGGCTTCTTCGTCCGCTGTTCTCGGCTGCTGTGGCGCATCTGGAGTGTCGTTTTGCATGTTGCGATTCGCATCCTCGCTACTCTCGGCTTGTTCCTCAACATCCACTTCCTCCTTCCTCTTAGACACAATCAGACCAAAACTCGGCTTCTTATTCTCAACCTCCATCTCCACATCCACCTTGCTCACAGCCCTCTCTGCATCCGCAACCTGCGCATACCTCGCCCGCTTATTCTTCGAACCCGCCTCTTTCCAGTCGCGGTTCTTTTGCGGCGCGATAATCAGCGGTCCCTGTTCCTGCACAGTCTTCTTCTCATCTACAGCTCCGCCAGCCTCGCGATCGAAGTGCGTGACCGTTTGGGCCCGGCTCTCGTTCTGGCCATCTTCATCGTGGTCCCGGAGTGCTGCATGTGGGCGCTTTACACCGTTGGTGGGTGCAGCCTTCTTGGACGCTCCCAGGGAGAGCGAGATCTTGCCCGCACTCATCGTGGGTGTGGTTGGAGTCGCATGTGACGTGTTGGTGGTATTTTTTGAACCTTCAGACTCACGTGGCTGTGAGTCCTCGGAAGCATTCCGCGCCCGCATTTCCTCGTCAAGTCTGTCGATCGTCCGCTGAGACGACTCGTGGAGCTCTTCAGCATTGTCTTTGCAATACTGAATCCATTTCTGAAGACCTTTGGATAGCGGTTTGGCTGGTTTGGCTGGTGGCGGCGTGAACTCCAGATCGGATGAGTCGAAGTCTGAAGGCAACGGGTCAGGGACCGGTCCTCCACGATATGTCACCATGTGTTTCAACATAACAGATCAAAGGTAAAGTCAATGACGTGAGAAGAGTACATGTAAGATGAAGTCGAATTAAAATACAAGCAGTCATGCCGAATGGCAAGTGTGTCTTGTCCACGAGGGAAAATATCCAAGGAAGGCATGACCCATGAACACTAGCCCGACGACTGACATATATAGCACTTGCAACGAGTCAATCTCTACTCAACGGACGTTGTAGAGTTCAATGGAAACATCGTTGACGGCAGCATGAAGCGTCCATAGTTACTGTGCCCGGAAAGCTCCAAGCCAAATGCCTCCTTTCTTCTCAAGAGACAACCAGAGATGCCGTGGGTATCGACTGAGAGGCCCGAGGTGCAGATCTTGGTGATGAAAGTACGGAAAGTTCCTCTGGACTGAAGTGGAAACGTGGTATCGACGCTATATCATGCACGCTCTATCATTGATGCACCGGGTATCGAGACGCCAGAGGGACTTTTGTAGCGAAGCAAATGCATCATCACCCTTCCCACCATCGCACGCCCGATAACCCCTTCACTTCCTCAGAACAAACCCACTCACTTCTTCCCAAACCCCAAAAACTTCTTCATCTTCGCCTCAACATCCATCCCCTTCTTCCCCTCCCCACCCTTCACCTCCGGCTTCTGCATCGCCTGCTTGTGCGCACTCTCCCCCTGCGCCTGCTGCGCCACCAACTCCACCTTCAAATCCGTCGCATGCCGCCTATACTCCTCCTTCAAACTCGGCCCCTGCTGCGCCTTCGCACTCGTCTCTGCCGTCCACACAAGCGTCACCAACACCCGCCCCTTAAACCCGAGATCCTTCACCAACCGCTTGCTCGAACTCTTCGGCAAAACCTCATGCCCTTTATTCCCACTAAACTTCAACTCAAACGGCTCCGGCGCTGCCGCAAGCGTATCCATCACTTTAGCGTAGAGGTCGGCGGTAGTTTCGGAGGCGAAGACGGTAGTTTCGATCTGTGACTGGTCCGGGTAGCGGACGCGGACGACGACGCTTTGGACGGTGGCGACGCGCTGCTGGCGCTCGGCTTCTTGCTCGGCGAGTTCTTTGTCGGAGGGGAGGCGTTTGTTGCGGCCGGAGGCTTGGAGGTTGGCTTGGTGGGATTTGGCGTGGTCGACGGTGGGTTCGAAGTGGGAGGGGTCGTCGGGTTGGAGGGCCGCGGCGGGGGTGCTGGAGGAGGGGGGGCGGTAGACTGAGATGCCGTTGAGGGTGTTTGAGGGGGTGGTTGTTGCGGGGGGTGAGGAGGGGGTGGTTTCGGAGTTGTGTGGGGGTTCGGGGTATGTTGTGGATGAGGAGGCTATTACGTCGTTTTCTATGATGGGCGCTGTGGTGCCTTCGGACATGGCCATGTCTTCGCTTGGTTCTTGCTTCGCTGCGCCTTCTTCCGGTATAGCAGCATTCTCGGCGTTCGCATCGGGTATGCTCTGCATGGTTTCGTTCACATGGACACCCTCTGCCACTTGGCTGGCAGTACTGCCGACAGATCCTCCATCGAGAGAGCTGAAGTACTTTGTGAAATCTTCCATAGCCTCTTCCAACGGAGTGTCCGTCGCTTTGAAGGTCAGACGTATCAATACGTTGCCACCATTCAAGCCAAGCTGTGCGAAGGTCTTCTGCAGCTCCGCGAAGTTCTCCATGTTGCGCCCCATGAGATGTAGGCATGGCTGTTCATAGTTCAGCCTCCCAGCTCCACTGTCTCCTGAAGGCGACCCTCTCTGCGTCAGGTTGAGCTTCTGTGATGGCGACCCTGCTACCGCATCTTCGTACTTTCGCAGCACCAGCCATAGACTTGTGTTGCTCGGAAACTTATCTTCCAGCCTGCCTCCACCTTCGGCGTCCGGTAGCTGCAAGGCCACAGATACCACGCCCGGCGACTTGCTGGCTTGTACCAGTTGCAGCTTCGCTCCAGCGGATAGGCCAGATAGTCGAAAAGGTTGTGAGAGATCGATGGCCTTGTTGTTCTGCGTCTTCAATGTATATCCTTCGGGGTTCAACTTCCGGCTCTTACACGACTCCTCGAGCACCTCACGCATGTACTTGCCAGGTGAGACCTTGATCTGCGTGCGCTTGAACGACGAGTCCACCACCCATATTAACGAAGCCATGGCTTATTCACCCTGCTTCGGCGGTCTGCTCTGGTGCTGGTGCTGCTTCTCCTCCGCCTTCCCGTTGCTGACGCTCCTGTCGCACCTCCTGTCGAGCGTCGGCGGTGGTATTGTAGATGTAGCTGAAGAGCTTCTTGCCGCCAGCGTAGATCAGCGGGCCAACAATGATGTAGCTCAAGGCGACGATGATGGCACGTTCACCTCGGGTCAAGTAGAGTCCACGGTATAGCTCGTCGGGCATCGCTAGCAGGTCATAGTCGGTGATGTAAGCTGGAGGTCGAGCACTTGCCGATATTGTTTCGAGAGTCTTCTGCGCCTCTTGCACATGTGAAGGCAACCAGCTTGCTCTTGGCAGCAGCATTCCAAAGCGATCACCGCGGGGCCTGCTGAAACACGCCCCACCACGACAAACATTCTCGAAGTGCAGAGACACAAACATCGAACCGCATCGAGACATCTCCCTCTCACCCTCTCCTCTATACACCCACACCACCTCACGTCTCCACCACCGCGACCATGTCCAAAACCATCACCATAACCTCCCCCCACCACTTCACCACCATCCTCCAGTCCTCCCGCATCGTCGTCGCCGACTTCTGGGCCGACTGGTGCGGGCCCTGCAAAACCATCGCCCCCCTCTACGAACAGCTCTCCGCACAGCTCTCCCGCCCGGACCTCATCACCTTCACCAAAGTCGACACCGACACCCAAAAGGAGATTGCGCAAACCTACAACATCTCCGCTATGCCCACGTTCCTGATCTTCAAAGGCGGGCGGGAGTTCAAGCGGATACGCGGTGCGGATCCTAAAGCGCTGGATGCGGCGGTCAAGAGTTTGGCGCAGGAGGCGGCGAAGGCGGGGGAGGAGAGTGCGAATGCAGCTGCGGAGGGGAGTAGTGGGGGTGGATGGGCAGCATTTGGGGCGCCGAGGGGGATGGAAGATGTTACCGGGAGTGTGGATTTGCTTGGGCTGGATTTTTTGAATCTGGATGGGGAGAAGGGGGATAAGCGGGGGGTGATTGAGGGTGGGAAGCCGAGCGCGTTGTCTGGGGGTGCGGCGTCGGGCAAGAAGGATTGGATTGAGAGTGATACGGATGAGCAGCTGATGCTGTTTGTGCCGTTTCAGACTGCTTTGAAGCTGCATAGTATACACATCACTTCGATTCCGGGGGAGGGGGATGAGGAGGTTATGCGGCCGAAGACGTTGCAGCTTTTTACGAATCGCAGTACAGTGCTGGGGTTTGACGAGGCGGAGGATACGCCTGTGACACAAAAGATTGAGATCAAGCCGAATGATTGGGATGCGAAGACTGGTACGGCGAAGGTGGAGCTGCGGTACGTCAAGTTCCAGAACATCTCGAGTCTGGTGCTGTTTGTGGCGGATGGGGAGGGTGAGGGCGAGAAGACGAGGATAGATCGGATACGGTTCTACGGCGAGGCTGGTCAGAAGATGGGCAAGCTTGAGAAGTTCGGTGATGAGCAGGGAGAGTAGAGTGTTTCTGTGTGGTGTGAAGACGTGTGGAGGCATAGATTACGACGAGCATTGAAGGCGTTGCATAGATGCCCACAACATGGATACCAGGCAAAAGCGAAATGTCACGAATAAGCAGCGGTATAGAGCCATGGTAGCAGCAAGGCACTTCGGTGCGCACTTGACCGTTCATGTCGGGGCTGTTCTCAAAGCATGTTTTAGCATATCATGCCAGTGCCATCCCAAGCTTCGCTTTGCAAAGCATCCATCCCACAGACGCCATCGTGCTGCCACCTCGTGCTTTCCACCACCACCGTGACATCTCCCCCATCTAGTGACCCGCTCTCCTGCTCTCCGCAATCACCTTCGTCATCTCGTCGACCTTGCGCTTCGCGCGTCCGAACGTTCCGAGTCTCTTCTTCGCTAGCTTGCGGGCGCGCTTGTCCTTGCTGTTGCGCAGGAGTTCGATGACGCGGCGCTCGTATGGGGCGAGGCTGTAGTGAACAAGACCATGTCAGTGGCTGATATTGGATGTGTGTTTGCAGAGCTTTTCTTCACGGATCAAACGTACCCAGCAACCTCCCTCACGACCTCTCTGACGAATGCAGTCCTCTTGCTCAGGTGTCCTTTCATGCGCGAGACACGCGGCTTCGGCTGGTGAGGGGTGACTTTCTGTATGCATCCAACACTGTTAGCATTTTTCTTCTACAATATCGCTTCGGCTCGCGGGCATTGGAGTGCTTCGTGATGGAGGTGGTAAGACGTACGTGGCCGCGGTTCAGACCAACGATCAGCCCGCTCTTTTGCTTCACCTCCTTCGGCATTTTGGCGGTGTTCTCGATGTGAGGTGTCGAGCGTCTATCGAAGGTTGGAAGATGTGGTCGCTTGGGATTTGCTGGTGCGCCAAGTCCGATAAGCGGATCTTCCCGTCTCTTCTGCCCGAGGCATTAACATTTTCGCAATATTACATGGCAATCTTACTTGTAAATCGATCAGAACGAGAAACCCTCAATCTGGGAGACAACTACTTGCTCGTGTAGGAATATTGCCCCGGGGTGTCCCATACGACGTATCCTCGTTGCGAGTGCATGTATCTTGATACACCCACGGAGCCATCACGGCGCTTGGCAACTCGCTGTTTCGCCACCGGAAGTTCTCACGTCCGCTAACGGAGAGGTGCAGCAACTTCCCAACTGCTTGCTAATGAACAAATCTCTTCCCTTCAGCGGCTTCATCGGATCGACAGGAACGTTTCGTTGCTCGCGCCTGCTTGTGCAGTACTGACCATCCAACCCGCTGCAAGCTCAACCTTTGCTCCGCGGGATCGGCGCAAGGAGATTGCGGATGTCTTCGGCACTCACTAGGTAAACTATGTTTTTGTGACGTGTGCCGATACCATAACGTCACGAGTCGACCAGTGTGCGTTGGGGCAATGCAAACGTGAGGCGTAGTGTCCCAATGTCCGAAACTCCTCGTTCTTACTTCGTGTAAAAACACTTTCTCTTCTTCCTCAATTTCGTTTCTTCGCGTGAGCAAGCAAACAACTTCGAAACCTCACACCTCTGCAGCACCTTGGATCACTCTCTGGCAGTTGACATCAGCCACGATGTTCGGCCTCTCTTACTGGTTTCTGCCGCTCTTCGCAGGCCTGGTATGGTTTGGTAAGTAAAACGAAACACCACGCGCATGATAGTGGCTGATGAAATTGTCGCAGGCACACTTCTAGGCATGCTGGCCTACTGGCTCGCGGCCGGAAGCCCTCACTACGTCGAGATGGGGCCCAATCAGCGAATAGCGTACATCTCTGACGTGGGCGCGACGTTCCTCAAGCCGCTTTTCATCGCCGGCAGCGCAACGATGGTGGTGGTATTCGACTTGGCCTTCATTTCCGAGCGATGGCTACGACACAAGGCGCGCCTGACGCCAACCTACTCCAAGTGGGAAGCCTTCTTGAGCGTCTGCGGCATCATCTTCGCGATCGCAGGCGCAGCCGGCCTGATCCTGCTCAGCATCTTCGACACCAAACACTATCCCAAGACCCACGATGCTATGCTCGGCCTGTTTATCGGCGGCTATGTCATCTCCGCCATCTTCATCTGCGCCGAGTACCAGCGTCTAGGAATCCACTTCCGTCACCACAGCGTTCTCCGAAACTCGTTCTGGCTCAAGCTCGCCTTTATCATCGTCGAACTCTCGCTGGCCATTGCGTTTGGCGTGACGCAGTACAAGAAACACTACAACGTCAGCGCGATACTTGAGTGGATCATCGCGTTGATCTACATCTTCTACGTCTGGAGCTTCATCATCGACTTCCTGCCTGCAACAAAGACCAAGCACCCGGACAGTCGCTTTCCCGTGATCAAGAAGGGTCAAGATCCGAATGCGGAGATGACTGAAGCGGCGGGCAACGTCTCCGGTGGACCAGTGTACTCCAACGGCGGACATGCGGAGGACGCGAACGGGTATGGAAACCAGTCGTCTATGGCCGACTCGCGGCAGACCCCATCGCGGAACTTCTAGATGGAAAGTCATGAGCGGCTGCTCTCCGTGGATGATTATGATGATTTTTGCGCGACGAAATAGCTTGGAGTTGGGAGACATTCCTCGGGCACCTTACAGCTAGACTAATGCATCATATGAAGGACGAGCTGGAGATGTACGATAGAGGGAATGATCAATAATGTTTTAGAAGTCTTGAATCGGTTATCCATGGGCACCTTATCGATCGATCTTCTTATATAGGGGGATCTAAATTTGAGTTATGTCCTTTCTGGTCGCTACAGCCCACCATAGTCTTGGCAACCTGCATCAAAACTTCAACGTGCCTTGCAGCACAATTCTCTTCCTTTCCTCGTGCGGCGGCACGATATAAATTTCCCCCTGGTTGCTCTTCCACCCAAACTCTGTGGTGAACAGACTGAGCGTCAATCGTGCCACAGATCGAAACAATTGCAATCGGCGCATCAAGCCAACTCCGACTCGTCTTCCTCACCTTTAGACCTGACGGCGGCTGGCACCGAACATACAGCATATAGCCATGCTAGCTCAGACGAGGATACCAAAGTTCTCGATATAGTAGTACTCTCAGTCACACGGTAGGACGCGATCTGCAAAGTCTTGTGCAGTTATCTCTTACATAGCTAAGTGAGGTAGGATTACTGAATGTCATGGCCAATCTCAACGTTGTCTGTCTCATCTCTGGTGGCAAAGACTCTCTCTTCTCGATTCTGCACTGCCTGGAGAATGGCCATAATGTTGTCGCTATTGCCAACCTGTACCCAGCGTCTTCGGTTGGAGGAGGTGCAGTGGAGGATTCGGACAGCTACATGTACCAGACCATCGGACATACCGTCATCCCGCTGTACGAACGAGCACTAGGCCTACCACTCTACCGGCAAGAGCTCAAGGGTGGTGCTATAAACCAGGACAAGTGCTATGGCCCGACCAGTGACGAAGATGAGGCCGAGGCACTCATGCCACTTCTTCGCAACGTCAAACTTCACCACCCAGAGGTGAACGCCGTAAGCACCGGTGCCATCCTTTCAGACTATCAGAGGACTCGCGTAGAGTCAGTGGCGGTCAGACTTGGGCTGATACCGCTGTCCTACCTTTGGCAATGGCCGAGTCTCCTGCCCAACACGCAAGACTCCCTTCTTCAAGACATGGCCGAGGTTGGGCAGGACTCTCGCATTATCAAAGTCGCGTCTGGCGGGCTGGACGAGTCGATGCTTTGGCAGAATGTTGCCGATACTGGGACTATTGGTCCTCTGAATCGTGCAGTCCAACGTTTTGGAAGCGCAGACGATGGAGCAGTACTTGGGGAGGGTGGGGAGTACGAAACGCTTGCACTTTCGGGGCCTGGTCCGCTCTGGAAAGGCCGCATCAGGGTCGACCAGGGTGATCGCAAAGTGGTTCCTGGTGAAGCGGGCAGTGCCTCAGTACACATATCGAAAGCGGAGGTCGAACTCGATACGGGCGTTCCCAATATGACCAGCCTTCGCCAGCCGGCACTATTGGAGCCTCGATTCCAAGCAATACTGGAAGGGCTTCGAAGCGGTAACTATTTCCAGAGCACCATTGACGATCCTCCTCCGGTCAAACACGATCTCAGCCTATTGAAAGGCCTCAACCCCGCCTCGACAAGTCATGGCCATATTCTCTTGTCGGACCTCGTGGCCGATGGCAACACCGCAGCAGAGCAAATGCGAGGTATCATGGAACAAGCGACAAATGCGCTTCAGGAAGCAGGGCACGCTTTCGAGGACGTAGCATATTCCAGCATCGTCTTGAGAGACATGGCCGACTTCGCATCCGTCAATACTGTCTACGGATCTTTCTTCGTCCATCCAAACCCTCCGGCACGGGCTACGATCGCGTGTGCGAATGTCTTGCCGGATGGCAAGCATGTAATGGTCGCTTTAACAAGCGCGAAAGCCCAAGAACAGAGTCGCAAGAAAGGCTTGCACGTCCAGTCACGCTCATATTGGGCGCCGGCCAACATTGGACCCTACTCACAAGCTATATCAGTACCAACAGACAACGAAGCTAGCCTGGTCTATGTCGCTGGTCAAATCCCGCTGATACCCGCATCGATGGAGCTGCTCACCGTCGCGGACCCTGTGCAAGGCAATCCGTTCGTGCTACAGACCACTCTCGCGTTGCAGCATCTTGACCGCGTAGGTCGTGCGGTGCAGGTATGTGGATGGGCGACCGCCATTGCCTTCTTTACCGCTCCTTCACCCGAAGTCGGTATCACACGCTCGACATTCGCCCGTCAAATTTGGGCGTCGTATCATCAGTCACCAGCCCCAAGACCTGACGACGTCGAAAGCGACGCCGAAGATGACTCCTTCGATGTTTGGCATGCCAAGTTTGGGGCGCAAAGAGGCCTCCCTTGTGACGGCAACGCTGCCGCGCGGGTGGACTATCCGCTGTCCGATAACACCGCGGGGCCACCGCCTTTGCATGTGGTTCTCGTCGATGCACTGCCCAGAGGATCTAGCGTCGAGTGGGCTGCGGTTGGTGTAACAGATCACGACAGGCGAAACACCGTTCCTCACTTTCAGCACCTACTTCAGATTTTCGGAAAGGAAATGATCTGACAGCTGATACATCATCGTGTAAGGTGCTGCTCGTTTTGATATACGAAACCTTGACCGCCTTAGCCCTATCTCACTCCTCTCGCTTTCGCACCTTCCTTTTGGGGGCCGTTGGACCGCTGACAGCCTCCGCATATATCTCTGACCTTGCAAAAGCACCTTCGTGCATTTCGATGGTGGGGCTCCAGACCCCACCTTCATGGACTGTGGAGTTCCACTCGAACAGCCTCTATTCCGTGTTGACTAATACGATGCAGGGCGGCTAGGCCAGCATAGAATGTGCAGACTTGCACCGAGGTAAGCCTTGTCGACTCCAACTGCTAGCTTTATAGCATCGTTGCTCGTTTTGATCTCATCACTCTATACTCGATCCATCATTGTCTTCACCCCATTTAATTCCTGCAGCAACGATGGCACCAGATCTCAATGCCGTTGCCGCTGGCGACAGGTTCGACTATTCGAAGCCTGGATCATCGGGGTACGATGTTGACCCAAACATAACATGGATGGACCCGAACAACAGAAAGATGAAGGTCATCACTATAGGTGGTGGCGTTACTGGGTAAGTCGTGACTCTCCTTGCTAGAAACGTCTAGAGCAGTGGACTTACATGATCGACAGCATCATGATGGCGTATCAGATCCAGAAGATGTGTGGTAACGTCGAGCACAAAGTATTCGAAAAAAACGCAGACATTGGAGGGACATGGCTCGAGAATCGCTACCCTGGCTGCGCCTGCGATATCCCCAGTCACGCCTATACGTACCAATTTGCCTTGAACCCCGATTGGCCGCGGTTCTTCAGCTATGTATGTACTGCATATGAGACTCGAACTGAACGGCCTTCGATCGTTGGCTGACCACATAACAGAGCCCGGACATCTGGAAGTATCTCGACAAGGTTTGCAACACATTCGATCTGAGGAAGTACATGACCTTCAACACTGCTGTCACCGGTTGCTATTGGCACGAGGAGAAGGGGCAATGGAAGGTAACACTTCGGGAGACCAGACCTGGCCAGGAGCCAAGGGAGTTCGAGGATTGGTGCGATCTTCTCCTGCAAGGCACCGGTATACTGAACAACTTCAAGGTATGTCATGCAAATTGAAGACATTCGTTGCGAGGAGATTACTGAGACTCGGGCAGTGGCCAACCATCCCAGGTCTAAAGGACAAGTTCAAGGGCAAGGTGGTCCACACAGCGCGTTGGGACAAGGACTATCAAGCGGAGCAGTGGAAGAATGACCGTGTGGCAGTCATTGGTTCTGGAGCCTCTTCCATTCAGACTGTTCCCACGATGCAGCCACACGTCAAACACCTCGACATCTTTGTTCGGACAGCGGTGTGGTTCGTGCAGATCGCGAATAACTTTGGGCAGAACCACGTATACGAGGACGACGACAAGATGAAGTTTAAGAAGGATCCCAAGGCTCTTGTTGCCCACGCGAAAGATATTGAGGACCAGGTGAGTTGGTGATTAGAAGCTTACTTGTGGAAGCTAATGTTTTGCAAAGGTCAACGGTCTCTGGGGCCTATTTTACGAAGGCACAGAAGCGCAGGCGATGGGTCAGGAGATGTTCAGAGCCCGCATGGGAGAATTCATCAAGGACAAGCGACTCCTTGATGGCTTCACCCCCAATTTTGGCATCGGGTGTCGTCGTGTCACGCCTGGCGACCCGTACATGGTGGCTATCCAAAAGGAAAACGTCGATGTACACTTCACGCCTGTCGTAAGTTGCACTGAAGATGGCGTAGTTGGTGAGGATGGCACCGAGCGCAAGTGTGACACGATCGTCTGCGCGACTGGATTCGATGTTTCCTACCGCCCGCGTTTCCCGGTGGTTGGCAAGAATGGAATTGACTTGAAGGACAAGTGGAAGGTCTGTCCGGAATCTTACCTTGGACTCGCTGTACCTGATTTTCCAAACATGATGGTAGGAAACTCATGGGCAAAACCCTACCTTGTCTTAGACATTCGCTAACCCTTGTGCCCTTGTGTCTGCAGCTATTCGTCGGACCGACGTGGCCAGTGAGTCGAGAGCACTTCTGATGCTTTCGAGAACATGCTAACAGCGTTCTGCTTGCAGGTTGAGAACGGTTCCGTCATGGGTCCTCTGCACGATGTTGGATTGTATGCCGTCCTGCTCATCAAGAAGATGCAGAACGAGAAGATTCGGAGCTGGGTGCCAAGACAGGAGATCACAGATAGCTTCAACGAGCACGTCCAGGAGTGGATCAAGCACACCGTGTGGAAGGACGACTGCCGAAGCTGGTATAAAGTGAGTAGCCCCATCCCAAGTCACAGGAAGACTAGGCTGACCGCTTCCCAGAACAACGAGACTGGACGGGTGAACGCAGTATGGCCGGGATCAAGTATGCACTACCAGCAGGTGATCCAAACGCCTCGCTACGAAGACTTCGATATCACTTACTTCAACAAGAACCCCTGGGGTCATCTGGGAATGGGCTGGACGGTGGAGAACCGGAAGGGTGCACAAGCTGCGGACTGCTCTCCTTACCTGAACCTGAACAACATCGATCCGAAGTGGTACGAGGCGATTGGAGGCGATGTGGACGAGTTGACGAAGCAGGTAAACGAGTACAACATGCGGAAGTAAATAAGGCAAGAATAGTAGAGCTAGACTATATATGCTATGATGTCTTCATCCGATCCTGTGGTGCGAGGGAGGTTCTCAAGGTCCAGAATCCGTAGCCGACGACGGTCAAGACGAGGTCGCAGCCGAGCGTAGTGACTGCTGGATGGCTGAAAAGTCCATTGAAGAGATCAGTGTAGTTCGCTTTGCGTTGTCCCAACACGTGGAGTTGAATAGTGGTGCAGATCATAGCAGCGGCCGTCACAATCCTGAGTGCTTGTCTACCATCAACTCTCTGGCCACTAGGCCTCCCGGGAATGTTCGGTCCTGGTGAGTTAAACACTTCCACAATGAAGAGTGGCGACAGCAAAAACAGGCGTGCCACCATGATGGTAGTTGTCAACCAAGCGCCACGTGCCGTCTGTGCTGCCTGCGCTGCCACTAGCAGACAACCACAGTAGATACCGACAACGGCCAGGAGAAAGTTCTGTGGGATCACTGCGCTCTTCCGGCCAGAAGGTTGGCGCAAGAGTGCCACGTAGAAAAGGTTTTGGGCGAAGCTGATCGGGAGAATCTGGCTGAGGCCGAAGAACGCCCATAGATGTGGTATTTGACGATGGGAGCCTAGAGAGTTTGTAAGTGAGTGAAAAGGCCGAAGTACGATCGTAGCGCTTACCTTCCGTTCCCATGTACATGCATAACCAAAGAGTCGCGAGCAAAGCCGACTGCGCCCAGAAGTACCGGATACTGTCGAAAACAATAGCTTCTGCAAAGTCGCGGAAGAGCGTGGAAGTGGTTGACCAGTGCCATATCTGGGCAGGACTGATGTTTGCTGCCATCCCGTGGCTCAAAGACCACGCTTGGTATGAATGGGCCAGGACGGTGAGCATGTTGTAACTTAGAGTTGTGAAGCTGAGACCGGCCAGTGCTCCAAACAGCCAGATGAATCCGCTGTCTGATCCCTTGGTCTTCTGTCTCTCATCTTTACCCGGTCTGATGGAGATGATGGACTGTATGACCATGTAGGAGAAGAAGAATGCCGCGAGGATGTATATCCAGAAGATCAGGGCGCCGGAGTAGTTGGTCTCGTCCATGGCTGTGATATGGTTGGAGGACCTCACGGCTGTGAGATTGAAGAAAGAAGTCCTGGTATCAACTGCCAATGGTGAAAGGAGTTATTAATTACGTGGCCGTTCGAAGGATGAAAACCATCATCCAGAGCTAGATGCACCGCCGAGACTCTCGGCGCTGTTGTTGGGACGCACGTGTTTCTGTTCTTGCCGTCTCGCGACCGCACCTCTGATATACTTGCCCGAACACACAAGACAGTGTTCGAGAACATACAACAGCTCGTCTTTGTTGTAGCCGATATACTTATCAGCTAACAGCTTGATCGATTTGTCGCGTCCGAGATGACCAGCTATCAAATGCTCCGCAGTAAGAATGTCGAAGACTTCATGAGTCGCAACATGTCGACGGTGTGTCTTATGAGCTTGATCAGGATTGCGATACAACTGCCCATCATATAACGTCCACTGATGTGCTTGAAACTTGGCTTTCCTGGTTTGTGCATCTGCTGTCCCGCCGTCCTGCGATTTGGCATCCGGGTTCGTCAGGAAGAATACGATGCGTTCCATGTTTTCTGGCTTAAGGCGTAGTTTGTTCTTGTGCTCGGTGGAAGCAAGCATAGCATTGAAGCCGAATCTCGCGACGCCTGTCCATGTTTGAGCGCGTTCAACTGCAAGATCATAGTCCTGGAGGATGTCGTCTGTTGGAGCCGTGTCTGGTGATGGTGGAGGTCGATATTGCTGCTGCGATCGAGACTGAGGTAGACCCTCCTGGAGGATACGGTGCAGTGGACCAGATTCCAACTGGGGGTCCAGTACAGGTCTTTCCATTCTTTCGATGGTATGCGATATCTTGAATAGTTCCTCAAAGTCCTGCTCATGGGAAAGGGCAGGAACAGATCTCGCAGGTGAGGTAGATTCAGGGTCTAGGAGCCTCAGGCACAGCACGAAAAACTGCAAGTTCTTCACCCCACGCTCGCCGAAGTATCTCACAAACATCAACCTCACCAACACCGAAATCCACAGACAACACAACCATCGACACCAAACTTCACAAACGCGACGTACGCCAACATCATCGAACTCACCAACACAAACCCTGCCAAATCCCAAAATGCCCATTTCCAAGAAAGACCGCATCCACCGTGAGCACAAGAAGGCCGAAGCCGCCGGCACGCGCATCGCCGTCAACCCCAACGGAACCCCCGTGAAGACGGCCAAGCCCAAGTCCGTCTGCGTCTTCTGCCGCAAGGAGCTCGACAGCACCAACCTGAAGATCCTCGAGCAGCATGCCAGCACTCACAGCGACGAGTGGACCAAGGAGAAGTGCTGGCCGAATGAGTTCAAGGGTTGAAGGGGGAGAGCGTGGTACAGCAAGCATGATCAGCACCTTCTCGCGGCAGGAGCGAGGTGGGCGAGTTGAAGTGCAGTTCTGCATCGACTCAAAAACCGCCAGTCCGGCTGGTCGCGACGGCTCCTGCAACTGCTTTGTTCCCGGTGCTACACACTTCCTGGATCTCTTTGCTCTACGCGGTTCTTCTACAAAGCAGCCTTCATGCTCCAATACTCAGTGGAGAACATCTCAATCACGGTGATCGCTCCTCGGCAAAGGCGGTGATTGCGCCATAGCATCGAAACGGCCCAGAAGGACGAGAGAACGTGCTGAGGACAGTTATTGTCATCACGAGGTGACTCAGTACTCACATCATGGAGCAGGTGGGAGGCACAGGACGCTTTTCTCTACCGGCCCCGAGGCTCAGAAGTAACGAGGACTGGCGCCTCGGCACGTACGATTGTATCGACAACGAGAGGCTGGCTGTTCATGCATCCTCTCACTCTCCACACTCTCGCTTCTCAAAAAAACAATATCTAAAGCTGGAGAATTGTATCTGCCGTATATTGAATATTGTGGATATCGCATCGCCTGACACATGGTTCGTGAAATGGCACACTTCACACAGCAATCTGTAATGCCTCATGTAACACAAGCATCAAGCAAGGGGCAGAAAGGTAAAGTCCTGGTATTTTTAATTCAAACGTGCGCAAAACTCCTCGACGCTTTCTCGCAAACTCGTTGTTACTTGTATACCTACTGTCGCACCTACTCCCGACTCCAGCAGAGCTCTGTTCCGTTCCGTCGCCGTCGAACGAGCTTTGCGCCCGCCACGCATCATCCCCGATGCAACTTCTCACGTACGACGAGCGACTACGACAGGTCGACCAGGAAATCCTCACCGTGCGAGAGAAGGTAGGTTGCCTCGAACAGCAAGTAGCTGATCCGGGTTGGAAGCAGACCCGACTCTCGATTCTACAGTCACATCTCGAAGCCACCTTGAAGGAGAGAGAGAGAGGGTGCTCACCCGCTACAGCATTGTTTCGGCAGGCTTGCCATGCTGCTTGAAGAAAGCCACATATTGCCTCGGGCTTGAAGAGCAGCATAGGGATATCTGGCGCCAGTATATTTCCCTGCGGGGTCGACAGACTGCATTGATCGTCTTTGCGCCCCGTACACACTTGGACCTGCGTCAACGCTTCATGCTAATATTGGGGTTCCTTGGGCTGGGCTCGGTGTTCATATATTACGAGCTGGCTGGTCCGTTCCATCGGTGGTCGTTGCGCAGACGGATTCAGCGTTACGAAGGGCAATGGTAATATGAGGATTGTCTCCCGATGCTGTTACTTGCTACCTTCATGCGGCCCGTCAACATTCTTCATTGGCAACAGACCCTCGCTGTGGCTAGGAAGTACCGCCCGTACTCTACATTCACGCCCACCACATCCTCCACGGAGGCCGCGTCAGCGGATACCCCCTCCAGTCCACGCGCCACGTCCACGCGCAGCTCGACGCGATCTGACTCTTCCTCCCAGGCCAAAGTTATTCGAGCAGTACGACTGGGCACTCGGACAGGAGTCTCACATTTTAGAGGATGGAGTCGACCTCTTCACGAAGAGGATACGGCTCTCAATACTATACGGCGACTTTGCGATCGTCTCGGGAAGAGCGGCGATGCTGGTGGCCTGGAAGCGACTGTTGTGGGACCGTCTTCGCCTTGAGGACAAAGATCTCAAGGGCGCTCTCGTACTCGCTGCCGAGGTTGGGGCCTTTGTACGGTGGCTGTTGGGCTTCCGGTTTCGAGTTGCAGCGTGCGTGATTTTCACGCCACCCAAGTGTGCTGCTCTGAACACTCGACTGCTGCGGATCATGACGACGGTTGTTGTGTGCCTGCCTGCCTGAATCTTTGAAACTGTTGCTCTATGTCGTGCTAGTCGAACCACTGCTGAGATTGGTTCTGCGGCAGAAGATCAAGAATCATCGAGAAACATTGAAGCGGCACACGAGGGCTGCTGATTCTGCAGTACGGAGCTATGTATGACAAGAACGATAAAAACGATCGTCTGTCTTCTCACGATCAGCGAAGGGGAATTTTAGATGATCTTTTCTCGTGCCGTCGTGTTCGATGTTGCGAAAGGCTTCCAACGGACAGAAGTCGTGCTCAGCGCAGGACGTCTGCTGGCCGGCACTGAAGAACTCTGCTCTTCCTTACAACCTGCCTTAACAAGCTTTCTCGCCGAATTTGTCTCGCTCTATCGTTCCCAAGTCTGTATCGTACGCGTAGTCACCAGTGTAGTACGCATATCATCAGGAGAGCTGCCATCAGCCAGGAGATGCTCATGTTACACAAGGTCACGTTCGCGAGCGCGAAGCGAGATGCAGTTGCAGGTCAGTGATTCTGCATATCTCTTATATCTCATACACTTCCTATCATCCCTCACAACCCATTGAGTATCCAGCAATGGCGATGATACGACATGCGAGTCACTATATCCGGATTTCCACGATCTGTGGCCAGGCCAACGGTCCTGTGTCACATCCCGTCTACGCGTTTGCTCGGACACCAACAGTCGCCTCATCAAGGAGATCGAGAAACCCGCAATCTCTCCTCAGCCTACCACGATGGTTTTCATGCGCCAATAAAGCAGCGCAGAAGTCTCGCGCATCCGCTTCGCCACGGGTTCGCAGGCCACTAACATGGGAGGAAATAGCTATACGCGAGCAAGTAGCTCGTGTTGAGCAGCAAGAGGATGATATAGCAAGAAAGAATACGAAGCTGTCGATTCTGTATGCAGACTTGGAAGTCGCAGAGCAACTTCCGCGACTAGGCGCCGCTGCCCGGGAAGGCAAACGGTCTGGCGTAGCCAACATTTTCGACGTGAAACAAATGGAGGCAGCTACTCGGAGCGCGGAGGAGTTCGGAGATGCGCTGCGTGATTGGCACACCGCCAGGTCTCGCGGTGCTAGACTGGTGATCACTGCGCCGCTCACGCACGTCGGGATAAAACCGCGGCTTATGCGGATCGTGTCGGCGATCCTAGGCTCCCCGGTGTACCTCTTTCTCCCATTCTTTGGCCCGTTTGTTAGGCGGCACCTGCGAGAGCATATCGACATGCTGAAAGAGGATGAGAAGAGAAAGGGTGATTGATGCATGGAATCTTCGATATAGCCACAAACAGAAGCGAACCTGAAGGGGCGAGGCAAGGTGTAGACGCGCAACTTGGCCGGGAGGAGATTAGGATACGCGATCAGATTGCGCGCATCGAACATTCCAAAGACGATTCGGCGAGGCAGTGGACGCAACTTTCAATACTACAAGCGGAACTGGAGATGGTAGGGTGGGAGGCGCGACACCGCGAATATGGTAGAGCCTTATTACGCCAAGGCTGGAGCTATTTCACCGCGCCCACCACTCTGAAAGAGGTTGAGAAGGATCTCCAGTTCGAAGAGAAGGGCGAGGAGATCTTGCACAACCTACAAGCCTCGAGACTCCGCCGCGCGATGCTGACTATCTTCGCGCCCATCACGCACGTCGGCGTGACGAAGCGACTTGGTCAGGTGCTCTCCATGATTCTGGTGTATCCCTGCTGGTCTGTAGGCCTCTTGAACGATCGCATGATTCTATGGACACTGAAGAGGCACCGAAGACGTCTCAGAGAGGACAGCAACACGAGGAGCTGAGATTATGTTCAGACGCAACGAGAACGTCTAGAAGAGGACCGCAACATAAGGAGCTAGATTAGGCTCAGAAGTGCTCACGAACCAGGCGAGCCAGGCTGGATGAGCGGACGACACATGGCCTCGGACGAAGTGTCGATATGCGGTCCGTCAGTGCGAAGTGGCCGCTCCTCCGGTTATTCTCGGTCCTGAGATGGAGTTCTGTGTATTCGGATACCATATAGGTTCGCCTGTGAAGAAGGAGGTGGTTGTAGCAGCCCTTGATGCGACTCCTCCAAGGAGAGGAGAAGAGAGAACAGAAGCTGATGCCGAAGGATATTCGCCAATCTCCCTAGCAGCATTTCGAAGCTCTCTCATATATCTGGGAGGCGAGAGCTGTTCTCCCGTTACAATGGCATGTGCGGCAGCCGTAGCAGGAGACTATACGAGGCGAACGCCGCTCGACCTAACCAACATTATATGTCTCATCTAAGGTGAAACTACCGTCTGAACACTCCTGTGCCCTGCGATAGGCGCTGCCAACATCTTAAACGCCTTTTCCCGTCGGTTGTCCGGGGTTTGAGTAATGGATTTTTGGCTGAAGCAGTATGACTCTCCAATTGTCATACTGCTTTGGCCCCGCAGCTCCAGGGCTAAGTGTGGAAATTGACGGCCCATCGACATGCGAAATCTGGGGTCAAGCTGGGCCGCGTATTTCACCCTAGCTCTCTTCTGGCGGCATTGGGTCGGCAAGTGAAGGCTATCGTGGTTCGAAATACGTCGTACCCGGACTCGAAACTCTCGGACTAGGATTTATATGCCGACTTCATCTCCACTACACCATGCACAGATCCGCTTAATACTTCAGCTGAAAAATCTTCGAAACCAACCATGCCCCAGGAAGCCATACGAGACGATACCATTGGACTCCGCCTTGGAGTAGGAAGATTGGGTTCTCTTGGCTGTAAGACAGCTGCTTCTTCTATCTAAACTCCATCAAGATTCGACCGTCTCCCAAGCATTATTCACCGATATGGGACTGACCTCCGACGGCGGTAGCACGTCCACCACTCAGCCTCTTCGCTATTCCAGAAAACACGGTCGCTGTGCTCCGCTGTCTGCGCCTGAGTGGTCGATGAGTCAAACCATAATGCTCTGGCAGCAGTATACAACGTCTGCCGAGCAACGCACGTTATCGCCCACTCGCACGAACGCTCAGCCATGGTTAGCCTTGTGCTGCGACCTCGTCTTGGCCTCTGTACTTAAGAGCTGAGTACGAATCATGCGGGTACCAAAGACTTCATCTCCATCAGAATACACCCTTCACTACAGCATCAGCGGCTCGACGCCCATCAAGATAAGATGGTCCAGCCTACGCGACCTCCGGCCAATGGCTTTGTTGCTGCGATGCGTCATGTTTACAATCCAATCGGGTTTGGGAAGGGATATAACTTCGTGCTCTGTATGTGTAGAGATGTGCTCGAAGCTCAGTAGCAATACCTAATACCATACCAGTCTTTCTTAGCAGTTGGTTACATCTTCGCCTTCTCCCTCTCAAGAACTAGGTGAGTCGACCCTCCCGATGCGACCAAGCTAAACCGTGGACTCATATCTTTACCCAGCTTCTTCTCGTTCTACGGAATCTTCTGCAACAGGGACGTCATTGCCGCTGGCAACGGTTCAGCGCCCGGCGAATGTTTCTACTGGCTCCGGAACCCATACAAGATCGGGATGGTGAGTTGTAGAAGCCTCTCGCTCGACAATATCCGCGGACTGTCGTTAGATGATGCACATCTTCTGCATCTTACCAGCAGGAATCCTAGTCGGACTTCAGTTCGTGCCAATCGTTCGACACAAATTGATCATCTTACACAGAATCAACGGTTATCTCGTGATCCTACTGTCGTCGATCGCTAGCGCCGGGGCCATTATCATAGCTCCACACTCCAATGGTGGCGACATGGCGACCCGGATGGTGGCCGGAGTCCTTGTCATATCCACCACGGTCGCTTTTATCCTTGCTTGGATCAACATCAAGCGGTTGCAAATCGACCAGCACCGTGCTTGGATGCTGCGGGCGTGGGCATATGTAGGTCTGGATCCTGGCTTGGTTCGTACACACGACTGACGAGTTTACAGTTCTCAACCATCATCACGCTCCGCCTGATCATGCTCTGCTACTCTGAAATCATCTCGATCGAGTACGTCGACTTCCTCAAAGGCAAGGCACAACAAGCGATATACTAACCACCTCGCAGCCCCGAGTTCACCGTCACCCGCCCCTGCAAGCAAATCGACTTCCTGTTCCAAAGTCAAGACTTCGTCCTCTCACTCTACCCGGACTGCGCACCCTTTTACAACGGCACTAGCCCCGAGCAAATGGTTATCGTGCTCGCCGACATCAACAGCGCGGACCCCATGCAGATCTCCGCAAGCTTCGGTGTCGGATTCGGTGCCGCTGGCTGTGTACTTTCACCCCCTCTCCAATCATCCTTCACATTCCGCAAGCTAACCATGCCCAGCTCGCCCTCTGGATCCACGCCATAGCCGTAGAAGTCTACCTCCGCCTCACGCCCGCTGAAGGCGAACGCCTGAAAGAAGTCTCGTACCAGCGCCAGCGTGAACGCGGCTTCCGCAACCCTGGCACTGCTGGGCTAACGGCTGAGAAACAGGGCGATGCCAATCCGTATGTGCCAGTGTCGCATCGGAAGGTTGTTGATCATCCGGAGGAGTTGGATATGCTGTCGAAGGATCGGAGGTACTCTCCCGTTTCTGGGGACGACGAGGAGCGCTAGAGAGTTTGGATGGGCTTCACATAGGTGAGGTACTGAGAGTTGAGGACATGAAGTGGTCGGTAGTCGGCATTGGTATTGGAGGTCGTGTAGAAAAGGTCGGTAATGGCGGTAATTGACTCGTACCTTGCCCAGCATCGTTTGCTAGTGCGTCGTCCGACGCTGTGCTTAAGATTGGGGATGACCGCACACACGAGGACTCGCCAGCCAAGCTGACGAGCGTAAGTCGTATCGAGATCAGACAGTCCAGGGCTGATAAGAACGAAGAGGAGGCGGAGTGACAGTCATTGTTGGTCAGAAACGGAAGAGTGCTCGAAGAAGGCTGTGGTCATTTCAAACTAATTGGAGGTTAGATATGTTTGTAGCTCATTGCATTCTTGGCTAGCGTTGATCATTGTACTTCATGAATCGTCCGATCCAGCAGTCCTGCTTCTTCTGCTGAGCATTATTCGTAGCGATCGTCGAACCTCGTTCATCTAGACTTTGGGTTAGTGGCAGCCAGCTGTATGATAGCAACATAGGAACTGTACCGTAGTGACACTAGTAGCTTCATTATAGCAACCATCGTAGCAGCTTCATCATAGCAACTTCATCGTAGCAATCTCGTCGTAGCCACTCCAGCTGCTATTATATAACAACATCAGTTGCGGTCACTCCACGTCGTCCTTCCATCGACATACCTTCAGACATTCAGAGCCGGCCACAACCTTGTCGCCAACATCAATACCGACTAGCTTCAATCCCCTTCCTCCTTGATGGTAGGCTCCTCAGGTCACTCGATTGACCTTACTACCGCTGTGGCTCTCGGAACACGACCATCCTGGCGACCTCGGGGGAGTGCAATCTTGGCCAGATGACCGCCCGCTTTCCGCTTCCGCTTCCGCTTGCTGTTCTTCAACGACGCCTTTACTACTCCATTGTTCTTGGAAGCCTTGATTGTCCCGTTGGTCCTAGAAGTTGTGGAGGCTTCTTGAACCTGAGAGGTCTTGGTTGCCTCCGTGCTCGCTGCCGTGTCCGTCTCCACAGCTCCCACGCCGGAGGCCACCTTCGGTACCATGTGTAGCTCGAACTTGTAGTTTTTGGTCTCCCACGCGTCAAGTGTGATACGGCCCGATTGCTGGGCCGGATCCTGTAAGTGTATTAATTGCTCTACAAGAGGTTGTATCCCACACTTGATAAGGGACTCCAAGAGATCCTGCTTGACACGCCTCACTCGATCAGGATCGCAGCCTCCCCGGAGCGCCTGATTCTTGAGGGCTTTGACCATAGGAACAATGCTGAACTTGGTACATTGAGACTGCTTGGAAGCTTCGAGGTGCAGGTTGACTAAGTAATGGGTGGCTTGGGTGCGAGCAGTGTCCGAAAGGTCGTAGAAGAGCAATTGTTCCAGGATGAAGTATCCGAGGCACTTCATGCTGAACTTCGGCCGTTTGCTCTGGAGCTCCTGCTTGACCTCCATCGAGGTCTTCGGAGCGGTCCAAGGGTGGGTTGTCGTTCGTCATGCGAGTGTCTGGTCTGATGGGCTCGCTATCTCAACTTGTAGTCGTAGCGAGTGCAACAGTGTGCTTCTTCGGTGTCGATATCTTGCCCGTGCAGATACCGCGTATGCCTGCCTCCCGACGCGCCGTGACGCGACCGAGTTGTGCGGTCGTCTTGTACCATCACCCTTGCCAGTGAAGGGACTTGTTACATTGGTGATGAGACAAGGGTGAGTTTTCGTGAAAGGACTGTTTCAGTCGATACCATTTCATACGAGCAAGCTCGTCTCACCCCGAGCTTCGGCCAATGCCGGGGTGCCTATATAAATCGTACAAAAAATTATGCTTATAACTGTGCAGACATGCTTGCATACCAGTGTCCCACCTGGTTCGCGTCGATGAGACTCATCCGCGAATACCTGCAGGCCTCCCCTGCTGGTGTGCTATAGGTTGCACGTCGATGAGATTTGGCTGGCCGCATCCAGTTCCTAAGTCTGCAAGCTCCCTGATGTTTGATGGACCACCCAATCGATTCCCAGCGAGTTTGTGTGAATGTTTGACGAAGAGCAAGATGTCGCTGCAGCTGACCTCACTTGGACTCTGTGAATTTGGTGAAGGTGCCGAAGTCTTTAGCTACGTCTTTGGCATCAAGCCATGAATGTCGACGAAAGTGTCAAACTGCTTTGCTCCCGGTTTGCCGCCTAGTCACTAAATCACTTAATGTTGTCGCCGAGGGATAGAGATTAGCCACCGCTAGCGGTGGTGAACTCTTTTGTTTCTTCGAGATGCTGTACCTAACCTCCCATCTTCCTCTTTGGTCGACCATTGCCTTTCATCATCTCGTCTTTTTCTTATTCTCACGCACCTCTGGCCAAAAGTCTATTGGTTATCCATGTATCCGTGCTTATCGACTGTCGTCTACCAGCACTCACACAGTGAGTGCCAGCCAGCCATACGCAAAACCGCCAATTTGGTGCCAGCCATAGGCAAATTTTCCCCCGCATTAATCGTCCGTGCGTTAGATAGCAAATTCGGCTAGCGCGCTAAAACTGAATGCCTAGTCACGTGTTATTTACGCATTTCCTACGATATCTCGACTACCCTTCGTCGCCGGCTCGTGAAAACTTAGCTAGTAGTCAATCTAGCTCGTCGGAAACGATCTACCAGGCCAGATTCGTAGATATCCTCGTAGCTAAGGAGTTATTTATGAATTTTCGTCTGGCTGGCACTGAATTGGCGGTTTTGCGTATAGCTGGCTGGCACTCACCTAGGTGAGTGCTGTAATACAATGGAAGCACGGATACCGCCAGCCCTAACGTATAACCATTATGCCGTCACGTACACTGCGAGCGCCAACTCACACTCAATTGTGTGCTAGGTGCCTCCAACATCTACGCCTGCGCCCGGATACGTACAATTGCCGGAGGTAGCTCTTCAGCGCGACGGCCAGTATGCATCTCACTTAATGCCTGCGGCTATCACATCAAAACGAATGCATGAACCCGAAATCCACGCTGCAAAGTAACCGGCCCAGGCTACGAAGCCAAAGCGTTTGCATGTCCGCAGCAGAATGCCTCCCGCTACAAGGATCGTCTTCAAGGTCTGAGCTATCAACCCCATAACCTCGACTTTACTCCAGTAGCCATATACCCCATCAACACACCCCAGGTCAAATTAACATGCCCAGTCGCCGTAACACCAACACCCTTCCCAGCGAACTCCGCCCTCCGCTCCGCCACTTCGCAGAACGCCGCCCCGAGATCTGCATAGCTCATCGCCGGTTCCTGTGCCTCGTCCAGGATCAGTTTATAACCAGTCGGCGTCGCGCCATCGGCGTCGTGTATCGACGGCGGGTCGACGAAGATATACTTCAGCAGCCCGGGTGATTCTGATGCGGAAGAGGCAAAAAGATTACAGGCTCGCTCGAGATCTGCGTAGACGTAGTGGAAGCAGAACCCTGCCATTGCAGATCCTATCCAGGGACCGTGGGCCTTGAGAACGGGGTTTAGCGATGCACTGCGGAGCTGGATGATCGTTGGAGTTTTGTAAGTGGAGTTTTGGTCTTTCTGATGAGCTCGCAGGGCAGTGACGATGGCAGTGGCGGTGTCGTAGACGAGCGAGACGCTTCGGTTGCTTTCGTTGGTCGCGATGCAGGCCATCATCACGTCGACGTCTTGCAGACACTTCTGTATCGATGGAGCGTCATCCGGTGTGCCTTCGATGATGTTAATTTTGAAGGGACTGGTGCTTTCCAGGTCCGGGAACTGTTTGAGGAGTTTTGGTCTTGATCGAACGAAGATGTTGAGGTTGAGGTTCTTCGGTGGTTGTTTGAGAAGACATCTTAGGATTGCTGATCCAGTTGAGCCTGTGGCTCCAAGGAGGGCGTATGTCGGCATCTCTGAGCGATTCAGAGAGATATCAGTAGAAGCAACCAAACAGAAAAGGCATATAGGGGGTTAAATGAGAGTAAATACTCGCCTTCTTCATGTAGCTCGACGTCATGACTTTTGTGAGTATTGAGCACTTGGCTAGATATTCAGATATCAATCTCCGTAACATCCGTAAGGTACAGATTACCTTTGATACCTGGCTTCTTTCCATGCTTCGATGTTTCGATGCCTGAGACCGAGGCCACAGTTGATGGAGCCAGCTCAGGACATCCGGAACAAGCTTGGTCGGTGACGCGATGGTCACCTGCCCTTCTGCTCACGATGTAAATATGCAGCTCTACGTATAGTTAAGTGGTGTACAAGAAGTCTGGCCGCTTATCACCCAGCATCTCGATCTCGCTGTCGCTCTTCCCAACGACCCAGTCGTCCCGCTTTCCTGCTTGTCGCTTCTTGTTCTCGCCAATAAGCATGAAATGCGTAAACAGGCTGCCTCCTAGCAGAAACAGCGTAAGGTAGCTGAAAACAACACCATGTCCAGGGCGATAATTTGGCCCATCGCTCGGAATGTAAACGTTGCTCGCCATAATACCTGCAGGCAGAGGGGAAGAAGGGTCAGCGAAGGTCTTTGGCGAGGTACGAGTTCGCTCATCATGTGCTCACCGTTAAGATTGCCCCATCCAATGACGATACCGAGCGTAACGCCTCGCTTGTATACCCCCTCTACGTTGTTCGCAGTCCATGTGATAGTATTCGCAATGCAAGGATATATTCCGAGGGCTCCTAAAAATGTGCCAGCATACTTGACTCCAGGCGTCGTGCTTCCTACCCGATAGTCAGTTGCTGTCTATCTTTTAACAAAACTTGATAGCTCACAGAGCAACATTGCAAATCCTGTTAGGCCAAGGAGTGAAACACCAACATTGCATAAACCTCGTTGCTTCGTGCGATCCGCAAACCACCCAATGAACACCGTCAGTACAGCCGCTGCCGCATACGGCGGTACACTCAGCAAGTTCGCCGTCGTGGTATTCGTATAGCCTAGATCTTCAATAATCGTCGGGAGGAAGAGAGAGAAGGCGTACAAAGGCCCATCACAGCCCATGTAAACAACGGCAAAGGCCCACGTCTTCCAGTCTTTGACGGAGGCCCAGAAGTAGCTCATTTTGAACTCTTCATGCTCGGCTGAGCTCTGGCGGTCGGACTTCAAACGTCGGATCACACGTTGTCGGTCGGAGTCTGAAAGGAACTTCGCCTCGTCAGGAAAATCGTGGACCATCCAGTAGCTCACAATGCCGATGATTATAGTAGCAAGACCTTCAAGGATGAAGATCCAACACCATCCGAATTTGCCGCCTACGCCGTCCATTCGAGCGATTCCGGCAGCCAGGAGGCCACCGAACGAGCCTGCCAGCGCCGCAGCTGAAAAGAATATAGCAGCACGGATACCGAGTTCGTCGCGTTTGTACCAAGTCGACAAATAATAGTTGACTCCGGGAAACAGTCCTGCCTCAGCGACCCCGAGAAAGAATCTGGCTGCTGCAAGTCCAGAGAAGTTGTGCACAAGACCCATGCAAGTCATCGTGATGCCCCATAGCACCATGATCGCCGGGATGAAGATGCTTGGACGGAGGCGCTTGAGCAGTATGTTCGTAAGTGGCTCGAAGCCAGCGTACGAGACGAAGAAGAGGGAAAGGCAGGCATTGTATTGGCCGCTGGAAAGGTTCAAATCTTCCGTGAGGCCGTCGATTTTGGCATTGCCGATGTTCGTGCGGTCTGTTCTGGATCAGCATGGTCATTCAGACCATCCGCAGCGACCCAACGTACCGAGAAAGCTCACGAGATAGAGGAAAGACAACCATGGGATCAGCTTGAAGTCGAGGCGTCGAAGAAGCTTCTTGTCCTGTGCGTGCTGTCAGATGTCTGCTTCGAAATGGACAGATGAGTAAGCCTTACAATCGCGGCCCTCTCCTCATCACTCAACCCAGCATCGGGATCCGGCAGAGCATTATAGGTATCAGTCTCGTGTTTGTTGCCGACATTGCCAATGGTCCTCTCCTCCTCGCCCGCATGGCTCTTCGCGCTGTCGCTGTCTGCTTTCTCCATAATACTCGGCGGTCTGCAAATACGCGGTGATATGGATCAAGGAAAGAAGCACTTATTCAAAGAAGACGAAGCCTTTCCACTTTTACCGTGCGCCGTACGACTACTTATCGCAGAAGTCTTGACCTACGTCAACACCACAACGGCGTCGATCACTCATCCATGTCGTCTGGCTTCCCCACAAGTGAGGCGGCTCCAAAACGCGGGAACGCGTGTGATCTCGCGTGGAAATTAAGATTTGAGATGTGTCCCAAGCAAATGCCTAGAGGACTTGTCAAATCCTTCACGCTGATTTGTTGAAGCTTCTCCAAGATGCCGATCGTGTACTGAAAGGGCAGGTGTGCTGCTCCGAGATGACCGAAGTCGATGAGGACGGATGGGTCGCAAGAACACGGAGTAACGAAACTCTTCCACAAACTGCTTTGTATATGCTCTATGATTGTATATAAGCGAGTGCGACATTCTGGTAGATGTACAATTGCACCAAATCATCCTACTTTTGCAGCGGATGCCGAACGGCCACTTCGCTGAACGAATGAACCACCCTCTTGCCCACTCAAACGAATCATTTCGTATTCACATCGTCTCGTGCAACGATCTTCGACGCCTACCGTGGCGAGCGCAGTAGTCGTACCAACCTTAGCGGCCACCAACAGTGATGGTGGCTGTGCCGGACTGGCTGAAGCCCTCCGTGGCCATGATCTGAACATTATCAGTCTAGCTCTCACGAGAAGATGAGTTATACGCTTTCAACGTACCTGATAGTTGAACTGGCCAAGGTTCATGCCGTAGGTGCGCCACGCTGCGAAATGGGAGCCAATGTTGATGGTACCGCCAACACGCTTGTTTTGACGGACCTACCATCGCAATATTAGCACGAAGCTTCAGGGGTAGGTCGGAACAGATGTGTACGTACACTCCAGTACTGGTTGAAGGTTGAGGTACCTTGGATAGATGGAGCGTTGTAGCGGGTGGTTTGGTAGATGTTGTAGGAAGAGCCGTCCGAGGTGAAGCTACCCTTATACTGAGCACCCTGTAGAGATTGTCAGCGACAAAGTTGTATTGACGAGCGGGTGAGGCGTACAGTAGACGGGTTGTACGATGCAGAGTTGTCGACGATGTAGTATTCCACAAGAGGGTTGGTTGTCCACCCGTACAAAGCGAGGTACGAGCCAGCAGATGGGTTTGGCCCGTAAGTGCCGGAGTAGGTGATCGAGCTGTTCTTCGTGTTAGTTAAGGGCAACACGAGGCGAGGAGAGATGAAACATACGTGTACGAGCCTGGGTTCCAGCCCTTGCCAGCGACGAAGTCACCATTACCACTCCAGTCGACCTTGTACTGGCCTCGAGCGCCGTTGGTTTAGATAACGTAGGCCTGGTTGTCTGTCCAGAACGAGTAGTAGTACCCGTTGTTGTAACCGGTCGATGACGCAGTGCCGCCACGCTTGACCATCTTGGCCTCCTCCTCGAAGGCCGTGGCGTTCATGCCCTCCAGCATCTGGAGATGTGCTTCATAGCTGGGTCCTTTGATTGGGGAGGCGTCTGGTGTTGGCATTGCCTGCACACCGGCGAAGATAGCACACGCCGCGGCGATGAGTGTTGAAGTGTACATGGCGAATGACTTTCGTAATGAGTGAAGAGGCTGCTGCGATGATGCGAATTGGTTGATACTCCAGCGTTTCATGACTCCTGGTTTGCTTTTATAAGTCGTTCACCGGCAAAATGCGTTCTCAGGGACTGCGTGTCGTGCTGGCCTTCCTTCTGGCCGGCCGACTCGTGCATCCTGTTCATATTGTGGAATGCATACCAAGCCCACAGTGGGCCTAAGCCTCCGGGCATCGTGTTCAAGCGACAGCGTCAGGCTTCTTTGGCCTTGTGAAATCTTGCGTCGCTAGGCATGGCAACGGCCGCCAGCCAAGGCCAGCGATATCTCTTCGCTGGGCGTTTACGGCCTTTACTAGCAAAATGGAGGGAGTGATGTTATATGAGTGGAGCTGGATGATGGTCTTCAGGGCTTGGTACCTGCGAAGGACTGCACGTGATGACCGGGGCTCCCTGAGGTTCCAGTAAGCTTAATCTAAGTTAGGGCCTCGGGGCTTTTCGAACCCCAGAGGTGTCACGAATCTGGCTAAGAGTTATGCAGGCAAGCGATTGTCTCTCCTGACAGCGTTTACAGCCCAAAGCCGGGGTGATGCTGGACAGCACATTCAGCCTGAACAGAACACGTGGGAAACCGACGACAGAGCCAATCTGCAGGTAGATGTGCGATAGTGAGGTCGTTCAAACAGACTTTCCCAGCATCCGGTTACCCAGGTGCAGATCTGATTATCATGGTTCGTCTCAGATTGCTCAGCATACGATAGCTGTCACCAAATTCCCCATCTTACGATACGGTCGATAATTGTCGAAGAGAACGAACGACGTCTTAGGTTCGAATCTGATAATGCAGTCTGATAGGAGGTATGCCTTCCCCAGAGATCCCCGGTTCCAGACTTTTGCTATCAAGCCACAGCTGGACCCCATGGGCAGGCGATACGAACGCAATCGCGTCAGTCTGTACCTGCGTCTATTCAGCCGGGATCCGTGGAGTAGATATGGTGCGTTCAGACCTCGGAAGGGGAGCAGTAGATATCTTCATACCTCAGCTAGTTCATGCTGTCAGACCAGAAGTGTTGTAAGGCTCGAAGCGAAGCTCTGTCTATTGGCCGATTCATTCATCTGTGATAAGAACTCGTTTGCTATCCCGCTTCCGATTTTGGTTGTTTTCTCGACAGCCAGGTGGAAGCCGGATCCTCGTAGGCCTCAAAATAACTTCCATTCCGGACCCTGACGTTGATTTCGAGCTGGGCAATGCTATCGCAGAAGGCCTTGACATGAACGTGGTCTGGAGGTATTGTCGGCTAGTACCCCTCAGACTTTTGCTCCCCGAGCAAGCCCGTGGGGATGCATAACAATAAGAATCAGGAAAAGGTAGAAGAGAGAAGATAATACTCACCGTCAACGGCCAAAATGAGAGCTGTGCTGAAACCGAGACGTTACCTGATCGAGGGATCCCGCCACCGAGAGCCCACGATTGACACGACCTGCTTCAGGCTGCCATGCCTTACAGGCAGGGAGGAAGTCAATGGTCTCCGGCGACGCTGATGGAATACCGATGCCGCTACTGCTCCTGCTGCGGTTTTGTTTCTGCAGCCGGAAGCTACACGACCTAGGTCGAAGGTTGCTTCGGTCCATTGGTTGATGGACTCTTACCGTGATGCCTGGCGGCTAAGCTGTGAGATTGTATGTAGCGGAGCAGTAACAACCACAATACGGCCCAGCATACAGCCCCTCACGGCGTACGAACGCCAGATCTGGAGCGGTCTGTAGACCATCATGTTGTTCACGCATCTTGTCCTTTCGCCCTGAGAGACCACACTCCTGGCACACGCTCTGCGCCTGCTGTCTCGAGACGGGAAGGCGTATAGGCACCGATGAAGCTTGGCTATGTCGCGGCGGTGGAGCGGATCCGTCGCGTAGCGTGTTAAAGTGAAGGTTTGATTGCTGTATGGCTTCTGATTCCGAAGCGCTTTGGCCGTAGGATCTAACGACGTCGATAAATGATGATGTTGTCGGAGCAGACGTGGTTGCGAAAGGAGTTCCGCTGTTGGGATGATTTGGCCACAGCTGATCACGTGAGTAGGGCGGAGCCTTCATCTTTCGCAGGCATCTGCATTTCATCTTTCGAACAGCTTCACGATCGACGTGGCCTCAGCCATTCCCTTGGTATAAAGTGGTATCCAGAGTAGGTACATTTTACAGGCTCTATATCATTACGTCCGACTCACCATGCATCTCCTCGCGCTTCCATACGATATCCGCTTCCAAATCTACTCCTACCTCTTTCCTCCTGGTCAACAGATATACGTCCAAACCATTGGCACAAAGCTAAGAAGCATGACTTCGGAGCACAAGATACCAGTCAACCTGCTCAAGGTATGCAAGAGCCTCAACATCGAGGCGGGAGAGCACCTCTACTCTGGCTATCTGTTCAATGTGATCGGCCGCAAGAAAGACTGTCTTGTGGCATACGAGCAGTTCCTCAGGACAATGCAGAAGTACGCTCGCGAGGAAGTGCACGTCGATGCCTTCAGCAACGGTTCACACTCCTCGACGATGTGCATATCGCTACAGGCTGGGACAAGCAAGATGGCCCTGCTGAGGAGACGAGAACGGGGCGAACCGAAACGGATCGACGAGCTCGAGCAGGAAGTGCAAATGCATCAGACGAAGACATCATGGCGAACATCCTTCTCGACGTCAGGCCCAACGGCCTTGCGACAACGGCTACCTCTCATGCTGGCAGTATGTACTACTGCCATTCTCGCGCTCTTCGCCGCATTACTTCTTGCCTTTTGAGCCAGACATTACGCCCTAACGACCTTCCGAGCTGATAGAGCATTCGCGGTATAGCGTAACTGACGGCTCGACTCGAAGTCCATCACCGAGGACAAAGAATCGCGCATCCGAATTCTAGATATTGTTGGTCGGCCGTCTGAGTATGCTAGGACCCGCCCACAACAAAGAGATCTGGACATATTCTCAATGGGGTTTTCTTTGATATCGATTAACGAGGCCCGCTGTTCTCGGCGACTTCGAATGTTCAAAACAAACGACCTTCTTGCGTATATGTTTACCATTAGTGTGCAAGACGAGTCATCGCACGGGCTAGTTCATGGTTGAACATATTTTGGCCCGTTACAGAACTCCAAGATGCACTACGCTTTCGCATTTACTGCGCTGCTTGTCGGGCAGATCGCAGCCACTCCTTTCATCCCAGACGGAGCCGGGTATGGTGACACAAACGAAGGTTTATCCGCCTTCAACGACGAATCGGTAGACTATGCTGGATACGCTCGCTCGGAGGATCATGCGAACGGGTACGGCCATCATGGAGCAGGCCATGCGCACCAAGGCAAGCACAGCGATCACGGCGAGGACGAGCACAAGCACAAGCATCACGCCGCCCATCGCACGGGCCATGACAGCAAACCACATCATAGACACCACCAAAAGCAACACCATGGGCACAAAGTGAAACCGCATCATGACAACGCAGGCAATAAGCCTGGTCGTCAGCATCCACATCATCAGCACGACCACGACGGTCATAGCAATGGGAACGCCCATCACAATGGCCATGGTCCCGCTCACCGCCAACCAGCTGACCACCCGGAAGGTGACCATCACCCGGCCCAGCATCATAACGGAGCAAAGCATCACGGTCAAGAGCATCAGCACCGCGGACCGGCAGACCACCAGCAGAAGGGTCCACAGGCTTATGGCGCACAGCACTCGGGTCACAATGCCAATAAAAATCATCACGGTCCCAAGCACGACGGTCCCAAGCACGACGGTCCCAAGCACGACGGTCCCAAGCACGACGGTCCCAAGCACGACGGCCCAAAACATAACGGTCACCATCAGCAGGGACAAGACAAACCTAGTGGCTACAAGCATCCCCAGTACCATCAGAAGCCGGGACACGGGCATGCGGCGCACCCTTGCAGCAGCTCCGACTGCGACCACTCCACCGAGCATTCAGGCACGCATCATAAACCCTCAGCCACTTTGAAGCACCCTTCATCTGGACATGGCCACCCAAGCGCACACCCGAAGCCTTCCGCCAGCTCAGTCCATCCAGAACACCCGAGCGCGTACCCAAAGCCATCTTCCGACTCGAAGCACCCCTCAGGAATCGTCATTGTACCCGTCACCCCGACCACGAAGCCGCACACAGTACCTTCGGCTACTGCACCGAAGACTACTCCTGCACACTCTGAGAAGCCGCAGCTGCAGACGACTTGGCATACCGAATTGCCTACGTGGGCCAGCACGACCAAGTAGGCAGGCAAACAAGACTTCGTTTGGTAGGCAAGGGTCGAGAAAGTACCGCGAGACCTGGCCGAGCAACACGCACGCTCTGCGTGACTTCATTCCATTGTTGAGAGCTGCAGAATAATATTGACGATTTTCCAAATTCCACCTGAGCTAGCACAAGACATTTCTTCGCATGACGTTCTGTTCATATCTTCATTATCTTCGCACCACGTCCATCCCTTAGACTCTCCTGCACCCACCGCTGCGCTGGAATCAACAGATCCACAGCCTTCCCGTACGCCAAAAGCCTCATCTCCTCATCGAGCAACGTCACCTCCACGACCAGCCTCCCATCTCGAATCGCCTTTGCCTCAGCCCTTAGCAACACCCACTGGACACCTTCTTCTGGCAGCTGACGCACAATCTCCAAGCTCAGCGACTGCGTCGCTGTCCAGTACCGCATCACAGCCTTGTCAAGATCATCTTGCCTCACGTCGCCGTCAATTGCTCTCTCAGCTCGAGCGACACACGCAGCGTAGCTGAAGTCAGAGTTTGGTGTGAAGTTGTCTGCTTGACGGAGGTACGCATCGGCAAGTACGGGGAGCATGACGTTCGTGATACGGGCTTTTGAGTTATGCAGCATGCACCACATATCGTGGAGACGGGGGTTCACAGGGCCAGCGCGGGTAAAGAAGAGGTTCCAGTGGGATAGAGGCTGGCCTTGGCTCGTCTTGTTGTATGGGAGATGGTAGAGAATCCAGTTTGGGTCATCGTTCGTCTCGAACTTTTTGAGATCTGAAGGCGTTGGTGGCGGGTTGAGTGTGAAGCCAGTGTTGACGGTCACGCCCCTGTTGGCAGCAGCATCAATGAGACTGTCATTGATTAGCATGAGAGGAGCAAGAAGAGGAGCGTCATCTGACTCACTTCACATCACCAGTAACGCTGGGCGAGCCTTTCTGGCTAAGCACGACACGCAGCGTCGCGTTCGCTTTACCGACCCTTACATGCTCTACCTGTAGCTGGATCTCGCTTTTGTTAACGGGCTTGAGGTACTGTATCTGACATGAGATGATATGTTGCTCCTTGGTGCGTTCGAGAGTACTTTTGGCGTGTTCGAGTGCTGTGTAGACCAACAGCGAGGCAGTGAAGCCACCGTGTAAGACTGATCATGCCAATGAGAGATGCCTGCCTTTCGCAGCTGTCCATAACTTACACTCGCCGAATCGTTGATCTTGCCCAATCCTCGCTGTATACGCGTTTGAACCCTTACGCTCAATGCTCAAGGCATTGAGGACAATGTTGTCGGACATGCTGGATCCCACCGCTAGGGCTACTTCACATCACGAACCTCTGCAGTCAACGACGGAGGGATATCAGGATGCGTATCGAAACGCAACGAAAGGTGCTTCGAAGAGTTGTGGTTGTTCTCGAACGATGCCTCGGTGAGGGGTTCAAACCACAACAAGGTTGCGCCGGCTGAACTCGCTTCCGAACATTGCCCGTTCTTCTTGACCTCGATACATGATGCATCGTCTTCGAAGACTTCCTGAGCTTTGAGAGAGGCATACCATCACAGTCCATGTGGGTCAACTGAGAATCAAAGCCGGTGGGAGTCTACGGTGCACGATCCGAGCGATAGGTAAATGAGATCTTCACACAGGAAGAGTACAACATCTGGGGTATCAGCGACACCGTTTGCTACGATCGAACATATACTACGTCTTATTGTAGTGCTGTGTAAAGTCGTACATCACCGCCTTGCCACCCTGATCCACCATGTCAGCACCCATCAAGATCCAGCATAGACAGCGGCCGCCTTTACCTCCCGCATCTCGATCGCAAACTCCTTGTCCGTCGCTGTACGCCTTACCATATGCACGAACTGATCGTCCTCGATGGTCTCCGGAACCCATAGCCTCCTCAAATTGCTGCTGGAGATGGGATCGATAACATCAAGATACTTCTGGCGCCTGACTTCGGAGTACTTGTCAAGTATGCTGTCGTCCGCTTGGCCAGTGTAAATACCGTACAGACAGTCATATAAACCTCCAACGTCTGCGAAGCCGCCGGTTAGACCCATGCCGCCGCTACCGAGGTGTCAGCACTCATATAAGTTGATGAATCCTGAGCGAACATACAACGGGTTACACAGATGAGCGGCATCGGCTGCTAACAGCACTCTACCGACCCGCAAGTGTTCAGCCAGGCGTTGGTGGATCTTGTATGGGCTGAAGTTGATCATCTGTGAGAAGTCAGTGACGTCTCTGACAAAGCAACGCCTTCGAATACGATACCCACCTTATAGTCCTCCGGCCCTGGCTGACCAGGGATGATAGCTTTGTATTTCTCGGGTTGACGTGCCCGCATCTCGTCGTAAGTCAAGCCGCCTTTCTCTCCGTAGGTGACCCGATGCAGACCGTCGTTGCTTATCTGTGCGATCATCGGAAAGTGATCTTTCGAGATCATGAAGTTCGAACTCGTCCAGTCGGACGGCGTATGCTTCTTGAGGTTAGGTAGATAGACGTTGGTAGCGACGATCTGTTCGTCCCAGGTTCGTCCAGGAAAGTTTGAGCCAAACAGCTCCCGTCGTACCTTGCTACCACCACCGTCACAGCCGACGAGGTAGGTAGCAGTCAGCCTCTGGTTCCCGGAAGGTGTCTCCACATCGACCCACGTTTGAGACTCGTCTTGGCCCAGAGCTGTGACAGTGTGTGACTAGAGCACTTCCGCCGTGGACTGTTTCTCCAGGTGCGTTCCAATCAGAGGGAGCGACTCATCGAGTGGCAGGCTAATGTTCTTGTATTCCTCTGGAGCTTCTTTGCCATTGATCTGTGCGACAAGCGAGTGATCCATGTATCGCCATGATACACCATCAGCGATGAACGATCTACGTGTAGACAGACAAAGGCGTCAGTGCATGCCTGAGACAAGATTGGGGCGTCCCCATCAAGCTACTCACTTCGCCTTCACATCGTCCAGAATGCCAGCTCGCTTGAACTCGTACGTAGCTGGATAGCTGTAGAAACTCGCTCGAGGCTGCTTGTCATACTCGCTGCTCCTCTCGATCACCTTGACCTGGATACCTTGCTTTGCTAGTAGTAGCGCTAGTAACAGGCCTGAAGGTCCAGCTCCAACGATAATGACCTGAGACGATTAGTAGTACGAAGTAGAAGAGATTATGAAAGGTGACCACCTCCACTGAAGTCGTTCTGCTTAGCCGCGCCCATGATGCTCCCAACAATAGAAACTAAGAAATCGACCTCGAAGGTGTAGAAGAGGACTGATGATGAAAGGGTATACTTGAGCTCACCTTTCACGTCCGGTCATGGCAAAGTCAAGCTACAGCAGCCATTTGACGCGAGATGCAGCAGCCGAGCACTCACGGCAGATGCTCGATAGAACTTAACCTCAGGACGCGTTGTTTAGGTGATGATGTTCGGGAGAGCAAGGGCGTGAAGAGTTGCCGAAGCGAGTGGGGTCCGACCACGGCTGTGGCAGCAGGAGAGGAGAGACGACTTCTCCCTTCTCTGAACCTACATGTATACACTGATCGCAGGGTTTGTTCCAATGATAGCACTGGGAAAGACATAGACGACTGGTAAACCACGACAATGTCAAACAAAGTTCCCGAGCAGATGAAAGCACAGGTCCTAGAAGCATACAACAAACCTTATACATTGACAGACCTCCCAGTTCCCGAGATATCATCCGACGATGACATACTCGTCAAAGTAGATGCGGCAGGGGTACTGCTCTGGATCGACAGTTCTATGGTATCGAGCCGTGCTAACTGGACGATCTATAGTACTGCCACACCGACGCCGTACTCGCGGCTGGACAAATGAAGCCGAACCCGCCAGCGTTCCCTCATATCGGCTCCCACGAGTTCGCAGGAACAGTCGTCGCAGTCCCCAAAACACCCTCTGCAGCAGCCAAATCATATCCCGTCGGGACCCGCGTAGGTGTTCCACGACGAGGCTACCACGTCTGCGGGACCTGCTTCGAGTGCCGCGACCCAAATAACGACTACGAAGGATTCTCGAACTTCTGCGGTAAAGGGCTGTCGAACGGGCTAAGCAAGCACGGTGGCTTCGAGTACGCTGTGGTCGATGCTCGGCAAGTTGCCCTTCTACCGGCCTCAATGAGCGCGGTTGATGCTGCGCCTTTGATGTGCGCTGGTGTCACGATCTATCGGGCTCTCAAGCGATGTCGATTATCTTCCGGCCAGCGAGTGGGTATTGTTGGCGCCGGGGGTGGGCTGGGTCATCTAGGGTTACAGTTTGCTGAGGCTATGGGATTACGTATTACTGGTGTCGATGCGGCGGATGGTCCTTTACAACTTGCTAAATCTCTGGGTACGAAAGCGACGATTGTAGATGCGCGGTCTACACCCGCAGGTGATGTTGTGAAGGAGATTGGGAAAGCAGATGGCGTGCAAGATCCAGCAAATATGGGTCTCGATGCTGTGATCATCCTCCCGGAGAGCCAGGCCAGCTTCGACTATGGCTGTAAACTTCTCAAGGTAAGTTCAAATGATCTCACTCATCTCTGAGACACGCCGCGCTCTCGATCCCTGAGGTGTAGACTGATCACACCCTTTTGGTCTCGCAGAACCATGGCCTATGCGTGGTAGTGAGCTTCCCGGAAAACGGCTTCAACGTTTCAGCAAGAGATCTGGTGTTCCGAGACATCTCTGTCGTTGGCACTTTACTTGGTAACAATTCGGACCTACAGGAAATGGTCTCGTTTGCGTCGAAGCACAACGTCAAAGCGGTCAGTAAGACGTTCGCTTTAAAGCAATTGAACGACCTAGTGGACGAATATAACAAAGGTGGAGGTGGTAAGCTTGTCGTTGACATGGCTATATAACATTATGACACCTAAACCAGCCGCCAGTCATATCTTCGTTTGTCTTCGTCGCAGCTTATGGTGAGTGGTCGTAGCTGGCTGATGGATCCGTGCACACCGCCTGCACATCGTTCGCAGCCACCTTTTGAACAGTCTTGCCATCTGCTCCGAACCGTAGCATTGTGCCACCGTCCCTGGCAGTCGGATCAAAGGCAGGCCAACCCAAAGCTTCAGGACCGTTGTACGGGTCAGTCACAAACGACAGAAGCAGCTCGCCCATTGTCGCGCTGGCCTGTCCTTCAAGCTTCGTCGGCGCACCCTCGCCCTCTGGGTAGCTTCCGAACCACATTACAAGGTCACCTTCACGAGAGACGGTCAGCAAACCTCTCGAGGACGTCTTCGAACTTGGGGTAACGTACTGGAATGGAAGGCACCCATCCATGGCAACGGGTCTTGGTTCGTCCAGTTACCAGCGTATTGGTATCGATATGTCGTCAGCCCAATGCTGTCGCGAAGAGTGCTGGACTCCGCTGCGCAACACATGATGCCGATTGTGCTTTGGTCGGCAGCAGTCTGATTGATGCCAGATAGTGGGTCGTCAACAGGGAACGGTTGGAAAGCAGCACCCTCGTTCGCCGTGTTGCCGTAGATCATCGGGGCTTTGGTGACCATGCTACAAAGAGTCAGGGGTGTATCAAGACGTGTAGCACATTGGCGCGCGATCTGCTCACCCTGACTGATATCTCGCCGTATAATTCGAGAACACAATCCTCTCATCCGGTATGGCGCTGAAACTGAGGCGAGGCTGATCCGCATCGGCTTTGACCAGGGTGGCGTTGTCTTGATGGTGGCCCATAAAGTTAATTATGTCGTTGTAGTCGACCTGCTGCATGCATTCGAGCTCCTGCTCCGCGTCGGTGGAGTCACAGCCTACCGCCTTCGCTACTGTAGTGAAGTTCGTATGATCAACATCGTATTGGCTAATTGGGAATGCCAGAACGCTGCCCGACTCTGCGAAGAAGGCGTGCGCAATGGGATCTTCCCAGTAAGCGTAGTTGTGAATGTCGATCGATGAAGCTCCAGCGGACTGGCCCCAGATCATGATACGGGATGGGTCGCCTCCGAAGTACGCGATGTTGTCGCGGACCCATTCGAGCGACATCCTCTGATCAAGGATGCCCAGGTTTTGTTCGTAGACACCGGCCGCATTTCTGTATGAAGCATCGTGTCAACCCTGTTCGTGGATTGAGATGAAGAGGACAACTTACGGGAAACCCATGATGTTCATGCGGTAGTTGATAGTGACGACGATATGCCTACAATCGTCAGTACAGGCTCTCAATACCTCAGCTCCACGGATGAACGCACTTCTGGCTCAACTCCACCCAATGCGGCGGCAGCTGCCCCGGTACCAGTATCCCATTCGTCTGGAATCCACCTCCAGTCATGAACATAGCCACCGGCAACCCCGACGCACTCGTCGCATTCGCCGGCGTCCAGATCGCAAGGCTCAAGCAATCCTCGCTGGTAAACACAGCACTTTCCCCAGCATCCAGCTCATCGTTGCCCCAGTACTGCAGGTACTGCGGGACCTCCTTGTTCCAGATCGCTGGTACAGCACTCACGTACTGAGGACACGCCTTTGCGTACTGGGTGGCGTCGAAGGAGTTGCTTGACATGGGCACTTTGATCGGCGGCATGAAACGATTCTTGCCTGCGGTGGTTTGGCCATATGGAATGTTTAGGAATTCCCGGACGTTTGTGTAGGTTGCGTTTATGTTGCCGGAGTAGTATCCTGTTGATGCTTTGACCGTTGTTTGGGAGAGAGTTGGGGCGGCCAGCGAAGGCGCCGCGAGGGCGAGCCATGGGAGGAGTGAATAGCGCATGTTGTCAAGCGAAGTCGTTCGATGAACTTCCAAGAGTGATCTCCTGCACTCCACGCTCTTGGCCAGCCACAAACTCTTTATACCATCAACGCGGCCAGAGCTGTATGCATCTTTCCAGGCCAACCCCGCGCCGGAAGAGAGCGTTGCCTGTGTCCATCATTTCTTGAAGTGGTCTTGGACAGAATAGCCGTGGGATCGATTCCATCAATGATAGTCATTCTTCGCTTCCTTGCTGTGGGGCGAGAGTAGTGAAGTTTCCACTGCACGAGTCGTGATGTCGTATTTGCTGTGAAGGAGTGCTCACGCCGGTTAAATCGTTGTATCGCGGGGTGTGTGGGGATGATGAAGTGACGACACCTTCGCAGCCGTTTTGATAGCCTAACGAGATGAGGAGATATGAACTGCTCTCTCCCTTTGCGTTCTTGCCTGCAGATGTGACTTGCCGAGTTTGCTTACCAGAACCTCGGACACAAGCCGAAGTCGGTAAGTGGTGTCCGGTGTGTCGTCAAAACAGAGTCGATAATCATCCATCGAAGGCCATTGGTTTGCATTATCAGCTGTTGATGTCGGTCGAAGAACGAGACAAGAGAGTTCAGACAGTGAGAAAAAGCTTCGCGCGCTGTATTGTTGTGTGTTCTCGCTCCGCCACCCAATACCGTTGCGTCTTTACTCAAAATGATCCATCATCCGCTGCAGCCTTCTCGAACGCTTGCGAAGCCGACTCGTCCATGATTGTTCGAGCATTTACCTGTCTGATGAGCCCGTTGCCCAGTGATCGTAGTGCCAGCGATATGTTGATAAGCGAGATAACTTACTCCTCCGCGAAGGAGAATGTCAGACCACATTGGATCTCACGGGATACCAGCGTTACTCAGGCATAACCATCTCCTTCCCGTTGCTCTCCGTAACATCCAACGCCACAAGAAACCTACTAACCATATTATACGCGCCCACCTAAGCACAGTCAGCAGTATCCCGGACATGAGAACAAATTTGCCCATCAGTGCTTACCGTAATCGTCAACTCCATAACCTGCTGATCCGTATACCTCGACTTCAGCTTCGCCATCAGCTCATCACTGACTTCAATCTCCTTCGTACTCTGCCTCGTAAACTCCAGCACATCGATCTCCTCTTCACTCAACACCCCCGCATCCTGCACATTCCCGTTCAACACCGCTTCTAAGACCTCACGCGTAACGCCCGCTTTGAGTGCAAGAGGGGCGTGAGCAGTCCATTCGTAAGGCGCCTGGTTCAGGACGGCGACGTAGCAGACTGCGACCTCCATCGCAGCGAGGCTTAAGGTTGATTGGGTCCGGATGGAGCCGAGGAGGGAGTTGAAGCCATCTGCTATCGATGGGTTGTGCAATAATGCCAGGTCCAACGGGATGAGAGGACGGGGGTTACGACGGGCCTTGATGCGGTCGTAGATAGCCTTGTCCGCTGGGTCTGTTGGCTCGGCGAGGGCGTAGGGGATGCGCATCGCTGCAAGTGTAGATCGTGTATTGCTCTTGAGTTGGACAATTGGAAGAAGAGAAGTTGACAGATCATATGGGATAGAGGATCGAAGAGCTGAAGGAGCTTTTACGCCTTCGGCAAATGCTCTCGGCTAGCCCGTCATGTCGCTGTTGCTCTTTTTCTTCTTACCTGGCGTTGTCACATGAATGTAGAAGCATGATTGACGCGACGCATGTCTAATATGAGCGACGAGGTGAGGTTGGAATAAGAAGAGAGAAGGGGCCAGATGATTGATGACAGAAGGAAGGAGCGACGCCACACGCCACGATTTAAGGTGTAGACGATCGGCGTACCTGCATAAATCGGCGAGTAACCCTGGTCGAGAAAAATAATCGAACCATGATGCCCTAAAAGGCGAATCGTATGATCTGCCATTGGCCACTCGAACCACTATCTCTTCTCTAACCCTGGCCGGATTCAAGTACAGCAATATATCTTCATACCACAACTCACATATGAAGCAATAACACCACCACACAAGCCAGCATGGGCATCCTCAACCAAATCCCCTACCTGTCCACCGCCAGCACGTTGGCGATAGCAGGATACGGACTCGTGATCTTCATCGCCGCCGCGATCCTCATCAACGTCCTCCGACAGGTCCTGATCAAGAACCCCAACGAGCCGCCTATCGTCTTCCACTGGGTGCCCATCATCGGCAGTACTATTACCTACGGCATCGACCCATACAACTTCTTCTTCTCGTGTCGCGAGAAGTACGGCGATGTCTTCACCTTCATCCTGCTCGGCAAGAAGACGACGGTGTGCTTGGGGACAAAGGGCAATGATTTCATCTTGAACGGGAAGCTAAGAGATGTGAATGCCGAGGAGGTGTATACGCCTCTCACGACGCCGGTGTTTGGGAAGGATGTCGTGTATGATTGTCCCAACTCGAAGCTCATGGAGCAGAAGAAGGTGTGCACAACCATATACCTGATTGGGGCGGAGTAGTCTTGCTAATATCAGCCGCAGTTCGTCAAGTTCGGCCTGACCACTTCCGCCTTCCGAACATACGTCGGCCTCATTACAGGCGAGGTCAACGACTTCTTCTCCAAGGACAACGCGCACAAGAAGTTCGCCGCCAATTCTGGTACGGTCGATCTCCCACCGGTCATGGCAGAGCTCACCATCTACACCGCCTCCCGCTCGCTCCAAGGCAAAGAAGTTCGAGACGGCTTTGATTCGTCATTCGCAGAGCTATACCACTACCTCGACCTAGGCTTCTCAGCCATCAACTTCGCATTGCCATGGGCGCCCCTACCGCATAATCGAAACCGCGACTACGCGCAAAAGAAGATGGCCGACACGTACATGTCAATCATCAAGCAGCGAAGGGAGAGCGGCGAGGACCTGAAGTCGGAGGACAGAGAAGAAGACATGATCTGGAACCTGATGAACTGCACATACAAGGACGGCACCCCCATCCCGGACTACCAGGTGGCGCACATGATGATTGCTCTGCTCATGGCTGGCCAGCACAGCTCGTCATCAACCATCACATGGATCTTCCTGAACCTGGCCACTCGACCCGAAATCCAGGACGAGCTGCTGCAGGAGCAGAAGGATGTTCTCGGCGTGAACGAGGACGGCACGATCAAAGAACTCACGTACGACGACCTTGCCCGCCTCCCATTACACACACAGGTAGTCAAGGAGACTCTCCGCTTGCACGCCCCAATCCACTCCGTCATGCGCAAAGTCAAGCAGCCCTTGACTGTCGAAGGCACACCCTACGTCATCCCAACCACACACATCCTCCTCGCCGCACCCGGCGTAACCTCCCGAACTGCAGCCCATTTCCCTGAACCAATGGTCTGGCAGCCTCATCGGTGGGACGAGTCTCCCTCCGAAAAGTACGCCCACCTCGCTCCCGCACACATCAAAGAGGGCGTGGCGGAAGAAACAGAGGATTACGGCTACGGTCTCATCTCGAAAGGAGCGGCGTCGCCTTACCTGCCTTTTGGTGCCGGGCGGCATAGGTGCATCGGCGAGCAGTTCGCGTACGTGCAGTTGCAGACTATTCTGGCGATTATGGTGAGGGATCTCAAGGTTTTCAACGTGAAGGGCAAGGAGGGGGAGTTGGTGGGAACGGATTACTCGAGTTTGTTTTCCCGGCCGCTTAGTCCAGCGGTTGTGAGGTGGGAGAGACGCGAGAAGGCGTGAACGAAAACGAGCGAGCAAGCAGCGGAGCCGTTCATTTTGGAAGCGTTTGTTTAGCTTGCATACTGATAGACCACGCTAAAGAGCACCGCAGGCCCGAATTTGCGTAGCGGTGACGCAGCCGGCTACGCTAGCAATAGTCATGAGTCAAGAAATCTTACAACACTACAACACAATGTCTTGGACTTTTCCTACACTGCTTCGGGAGACGATGTAGCGAGCTCAGGTTTCGGAGCCCGCCGAGCGAGAGCTTCCAACACCTTAACATATAAGATGTGGACTCAAGACCTTTGAACCCAGAGTATAGGGCTACACATCAAGGGAGGTGACAACGACACGCACAGAAAACAGGCTTGGCTACTCCAAACGACATCTTCACTGATACAACGATGGCCGACGTCGAAGGCGCCCTCCCCATCGCCGCGCGGCGAGACCTACGAAACTCCCTCGCAGGAACTCATGATCCGTTCATCCAAGCCATACCCAAAGTCGAACTGCACGTCCATATCGAAGGTCTCATAACGCCCGAACTACGATGGAAATTCTCTCAACGTAACGGGATGACGCTGACGCACCCGCGGACTGGGTCGGTTTTCAGGACGCTGGAGGAGCTGCAGGAGAGCACGGAGGATGGGATGAAACCGGCTCATGGGGGACGGCAGGATAATGCGGAGGAGACGCTGAGTTTCTTTGAAAGTTATTATGGCGGTTTCGAGGTCTTGAAGACTAAGCAGGATTACTATGATCTGGCGATGTATTATTTCGAGCGCGCGGCGAGGATGAATGTGAGGTATGCGGAGGTTTTCTTTGATCCGCAGGGGCATACGCGGACGGGGGTGGGGTGGGAGGTTATGATGGGGGGGTTTGGGGAGGCGCAGAGGGAAGCGGAGAAGAGGTTACACGTGAGTACCTTGCAACTCAATCCTCCATGGGGTCGCAGATGTTGATGTGAAAATGTACAGGTCAAGTCCGCCTGGATAATGTGCTTCCTCCGCGACCTGCCGCCCGAGTCAGCAATGCAACACTACCTCGCCGCCCTCCCATACCGCGGCATGATCGTCGGCATTGGATTAGACTCCAACGAAGTCGACCGGCCGCCTGTCCTGTTTGAAGAAGTTTTCGCCCGCGCGAGAGCGGACGGGTTCCGGATCACTGCACACTGCGATGTAGGTAAATCGTACCCACTCGAGCACATCCACCAGACTGCTACCGCAATTGGCGGGACCGGCGCCGACCGCATCGACCACGGCCTGAATGCGGCTTCAAGCCCCGAGACGGTGGAGATGATTCGGGAGAAGGGGATCGGGATGACGGTATGTCCGTGGAGCTATATACGGCATCAACCGCTTGATGAAGTATTCAAGCGAATTCGGACGTTGTTTGACGCTGGGATTAAGATGGCGATTGCGAGCGACGATCCGGCGTTTATGGAGGACACGTGGATCTCGGAGAATCTGCGCGTGGTGAGGAAGTATTGCAAGTTCACAGACGAGGAGATGGTCAAGCTGGCGAGGGATGCGGTGGAGATGAGTTGGGCGCCGGAGGGGGTGAAGAAGGAGATTTTGGACGAGATAGACACTACCGGCTATTTCTTGTAGGTATGAAATACTCCTGACAGCCGTCAACGATCAAAAGCATAGATGTGGACTCGCAGAATCCATGACAAACAACCCCACTGGAAAATCACCCCAACAACCTGACCCCAGCCTCTTCCCCCTGCCCTCTTCCACTCGCGTCCTGCCCTGGGTTGGCTCGTTCGTAGTCCAGCACCTTGAGGAACTTATAGAGGCCCGCCGCCGCCACGCTTCCTGCCGCAGGCCCAGCCCAATAGATCCAATGCTCTGCCGGCCACTCCCCCAACACCAACGCCGGCCCAAAACTTCTCGCCGGATTTAGTGAGCCGCCTGTAAACCGCACGCCGGAGAGCTCCGCGATGAAGAGGCTCAATCCGATCCCGATGGGGGATAAAAAGGTCGCGGAGTGCTTCTCAGCGGCTAGCATCTGGATGGTGGTGAGGAGTTGAAAGGTTAGGAAAGTCTCGATCAAAAAACCTTGAAGCAAGGTGGTGGGGGGCGAGAGGGCGGTCGTGAATGCGGACGGGCCGGGGAATATTGCGTGCACGACGAGGGAGGCGACGACGGCGCCGAGGAGTTGGGAGAGGGCGACTAGGAGGCTGCGAAAGAGGGGTACGGAGCCGGAGAGGTACATCCCTAGGGTGATCTGTATCATCTCAGAGCTGCTTCTTGTGGTGGAGGTGCGGTGGAGCTTACTGCAGGGTTGAACAGTCCGCCGCTGACGCGGAACCAGACCCAGGCGTTGACTGCGAGGCTGAAGCCGAAGGTTAGGCTGATGTAGAGGAGTTGCATCAGCTCGTTGGCATCTTCCGTTGTGTTGGCGACTTGAGTGCCAGATAAGGCGAAGAAAAGGAAGAAGAATGTTCCGATAAACTCTCCGCAGCAGGCTACGAAGTGGTTCCGTGCTGTAGGGTTCAGGCGGTCGGCGAACGGGAGCCGTTGCTGGGGATGGTCACGGCTGGATTGGGGGTGGAAGGGGGTGGAGGATTGATCTTGTTGATCCATGATGAGATGAAGTGAGACCAATGAAACAGGAAGAAAGATGGAAGGAACGGATAGGTAGACTTCCAAGGAGTCGAGGAAAGAGATGAGGAACGGTGGTGAGGTGTGGTCTTTGTGGCCATGACCTCTGCACTGAGCTCCATTGTGGTGTGTAGATACACAACGCCAATGGCGTCAGCTGCTCATACTTATCTTCGAGATGGTTCAGGTACACCAATGGTGGTGATGGTTCTCGGCGGGGTCAGTATCACAAGGTCCTAGCAGTTGAAGAAGCAAAAGCTCGAGGGTAGATGAGCTCGACAAGCTGATCCATGCTTGGAGCTCGATTTGTGCGGTAGGAAGAGAAAATCGAAGTCTAAGGATTTTCGAGGAGGCTGTTTCACTGCCACGTGGTGAAGCTGTGGGCGAAAGCCATCAATATCTTCACCACTGGATTTACTAAGAGCATCATCATCTTTACCATCTTCACCATCTCAAGACAAGATGAAAAGCCTGGTCGACCATCTGGAAGCATCCCTTGAATCTGCGAACCGACCGTTGCTGTGCAACTCTGTGATTCCTACACTTGTGCACTGCATCAACCTCATCGCTGAGGAGCTACGTTCGTCTCACCAAGTTGCCGCAGCCGGAAGCTCCAACGCCTTCGGTGACGAACAACTTAATGTGGATGTCCTGGCTGAGAAGATCATCCGGGACAAGATTCGAAATTGTAGCTCAATCGTGACGGCCAGCAGCGAAGAGGATCCCGTGGAAAACCCTGCACGCGAGGCTAGCGATCACGAGGCCGATACTGGAGATGAAAGATACACTATTGCTTTCGATCCTCTCGACGGGAGCTCCATCATTGCTCCAAACTGGACCGTGGGCACGATTATAGGAATCTGGGATGGTGTGTCCGCACTACATGGAGTGCCTTCCGAAAAGCAGGTGGCGGCGATCTTGGGAGTTTATGGTCCTCGTACCACAGCTATCATCGCTGTCAGAGTTCCAGGAGCGGCTCCGACATGTTTTGAGATCGGTCTTGGCCAGGAACACGAGCAGCTCACAACCTGCGAGATCGTCCACCCGAGGATCAATCTGCTCGGACCGCCTTTCAAGACTCGCTACTTTGCACCTGCGAATATGCGTGCCGCTGCTGAAGACGAGAAGTACCTTCAGCTCGTGACGCACTACATTCAGAACAAATATACGCTCCGGTATAGTGGAGGACTCGTCCCTGACATTGTCCATACGTTGGTCAAGGGCCACGGCATCTACATATCACCTGTGACTGATGCGAGCAAGGCGAAGCTGCGCCGGCTGTACGAGCTGACCCCGATTGCGCTGATCATGGAGTGTGTGGGCGCGAAGGCCATTGATCCAGTGACTGGTGAAGACATTCTGGCACGGCCCATTGAGAACTGCGACGAAAGAGCAGGTCTGGTCTGCGGAACCGCTGAGGAGGTTTCTCTGGTGAAGCAATCGTTGAAGTTGGGACTGCACGGTTGACTGGAGTAGCATCAAGGCGGTATGAGTCGACCTCAATGCTTCAGCTGAGGTAAGGCAAATCGGTGTACGAATTGAGCAAATCTGGTCTTCGAAGCTCATGCGCGATGCGATACAAGCCCCACGTTCTCAAATCGCGTCATCATGGTGTGGGTGAAGAGAGCTGTCGAGAGAACGCAGAGTCTGCTTGAATTGGTCCACGCCTTGGCCAAGAGGCGTCCGATTCAAATCTCAGCAAAGACGGCCAAGCTGATCATGGCAGACCCGTCGTCAGTCACCATCAAGTTATACCCGCAGCTACTTTCTAATGCTGCATTATCGATCCAAGCCGGTTCCCAATAAAACAGTCCGTCACCACCAATGCCCTCGACGATGTTCGCAAGATCCTGCATCCAGGTCGACTGTCCTGCAGGCGAAATCGGTATGCTTGTCGTCTCGGAAGGGAACGCGTACGATGGGCTCGGGCAGTACGTTGGCCAGTCCGTCTCTACGACCTGTATGCCTGTTTAGACGTATGTCAGTACATATTCCCATATACTGAGCTGTGCTTTGAACCTCAAGGGGCCGTGGAGTTACCTTTGTTGTACCGTAACTTTATTCTGGTCAGGCTACTCTGGAGTGCCGCCAATGTCGCTGAAGAGCTATAGAAGGGATAGTAGCTCACATCTTGCACCTCGAAATCGGCGCTGGCCAGCGGTCCCTGCGCGAGAATAGCGTCGTAGTCCCAGCCGTTGTCTAAGTGCACCAGGACCTGCGTGGCCGGCGAGGAGTCCTTCACGCCGTACGCCGCCGAGTGAAGAATCCTCGCGACGTTGTAGGGGCCGTCCGAGCTGCTCATGTCGCCCAACGGCCATAGCAACCCTGCGCGGATCTCGTTGCCAATTGCCACCTGCGTAGGCAGAACGTCGGCAGATTCGAAGGCGGCCATAGTCTGTTTGGTGTAGTTGTAAACAGCATAAGCTAGGTCGTCGATTCCGTAATTTGTCCAGTCGGATGGCGTCTCTTGATGTGCCCCGTCAGTCCAGGTAGGTGAGTAGAATATGTCAAGGTAGACATTCAGTCCAGCAGCTTTGGCGCGGCGGGCGAGCTCGAGGTTGTAGTCGAGCCCATAATCGCCGTCGGTATACCAGAGGCGCTGGCGGACGGTGTTGACTCCAGAATCCGCGAGGATCGTTTCGAGAGGTTGCACCTGGCCGGATGCTGATTTGTACGAGTGCCCGCCGGCTTCTTCCACAAGGAGAGAGGACCAGTCGACACCTTGAGTTGTCAGAGCTGCCCGAGAAGCGGCGACCAGCGCCGGAGAGATTGTGATAGGACGCATGATTGAAAGAACAGACTTGAATCAAGAAAAGCTGCTGTCAAATTCGAAGACTAAAGGAATCGCAACGTCGAACCATCTCATCTGTCTTGATGTCTGCTTTACCAATTGGATTTGCTACCTTGTTCACGGTAAATCATTGCTCATACCAGCAATCTATGTCTTGCTGTTTGGACCCACGGAGAAATCGAACCGAGAAGTTTCGAAACATATAGGAGGCTCAAACACCGCGTACACGGGCTCACCGCGTGCACGATACTTTGAAATTTAATATTATATTATCTCGACGACGGATATGTATAATAATTTAATGCTTTATTGTAATATTTTAATATATTAATAGTTTAAGATAGAGCTCTATTTTACTATTCATACTTTATATAACGCTTAATATTAAAGGTCTAAACTAAGTCGGGGGATATTAATATCTCTAATAACTTAGTTAATATAAGATTATATCTCTTTATATTAAGTGTACTATAATTTTATAGTATATAGTCGTAATATATAAGATAATATCCGAGAATTCTATAATATTAGTTATTATAATAGCTATTAAACTTAACTACTTTTATAAAGTTTTAATAATTTATAAATTACTATAATAAGAAGTAATTTAAGGCTATATTTATTATATATAAACTATATTATATTAT